>OZ014448.1:9216184-9381184 GCA_963966035.1 Acleris laterana | reverse complement strand
TATTTAGAACGGTGTTATTTGTAAGCCCTTTATTGCATCAATATAAACAATGACACCTCCCATTTCACAAATTATATTCTAGGGGAACCGCGGCTGGGGCGTGCAGCTACAAATTTCAGTGCGTCCGGTCGCACGAGACGGGCAGTTTGTTGAATGCAGGTAGGCATTCACCACAACAATGCGCCGGCGACCGCGGTCGGCCGCGTACCGTTGACGTTTTCAAAACAACGTTCGATTGTTCCAATTTGAAAAATCCACACAAAACGATCAAACAGTTCCACGAATTCACAAACATCGTGCAAGTAATAGGGTGCTGTCGTGTCCCGACGCTCGATTGTGAATGTTATAGAAAATGTAGTGGTGTTCTGTGGTGTAAATTCATGATATCGTTTTGGATTGTCTGTTTACACGATGCTGTTCTATGTGGGTATTATTTGATATTTATTAGCTTAAGAAGTGCTTAATTCTTCACCAATAACTCTCAAATGTATGCTATAATAGTTTTTCACTGTGAACTAACATAAAACCCGTTCACTGAAATAAGATAAGAAAAAGGATATTAAAAAAGAATTTATTCTAAAAGTAGGTGTGGAGTTAAGTTTAAATTAGGCAACTTCATTCTATGAAAGTATGACTTTTCTTAAGTTTGAATGTAGATAAAATCACCCAATTGATCAGACAGGCAAACTTTATTACACTACGCTACGTTAATTGTCGCTACTTTTTAACATGAAAAAGAATGAAGAATTTATCATAATAAATGTTATGTTACGAGAAGATACGATTAGGTCAGAAGGCCACCGCTCTAGAACTGATCTCGAAAGGATGTGACCATTATTTTAAAGTACTATAGCCCATTGTTAAATTATATTATCGTGACCCAAGATGTTTTATCATCTGCTATCAGTATCCTTTCAGCAGTAGTAAAGCTATGTATAACGGTTAATGTTTGTTTTGCAACATCCTGGCTTTAGTACACCGTCCTTTGTGCTGCGTTTTACTGCAGCTAAGGTTACCGATACGGTCGCATGCGTTAATAACATAACTGATTGCCAGGTAGTTGTTGATACGTGTAATTGTTACAGCAACTAACATGCATTGTAGCCTTCGTAGTGCCTATAACAATAGCCGTTCAATTTCTCACAAACCCGACATCAGATATGTCAGGAGACGAGAAAACTACACCGAAAGGAAACAAAACTACAGACCTATTGGAGGTAGATGAAAGTGGCCACGAAGAAATTGATAACGATGAGATAGTAAGAGACAAAAAGTTCCTGGACGACGCTATGAAGACTGTTTTAGATCCAAATGCAGTGATAACAAACAATAATGATGCGGTCGAAAATTTCAAGACACAATTAAGGGATATTGAGAATGTAAACATTACCATCGATGAGTTTATGGAAAAAATGGATAAGCTTAGTTTAGATGTGTGCAAAACTTCGCAAGAGGCCTTGTGGGCTTACGTTACTAATATTAACGATGATCTGAAGAAGAATCAAATGGTAACAAAATATGTCAAATAATTATTCTTTTCAAACCGGGGAAGGTTTGGTGATAAAGATTAATCAATTAATAAATTCTAGGTACGCATAGCAGCAGAAGAAGATGAAATCAAAAAACAATACTGGAATATACTTAAAAATAAATATATTGATAACGACCAAATTATGAATGATCCAAAATTTAGTAGAAAGTTCAGAATTATAAAAGAAAGGGGCACCAATGTTCAGATGCCGCAAAGCAAAGTAAGGTTGCATTTATAATTGAGTTATTACTGAATCTTTGTGATTGATTACGTTCATTGATAGCTTTTGTTGCATTTTATAGCAAAGAGAAGAGATAGATACAATGCAGCGTATTTGGAGCCGAGTAATAGTTTGTGCCTATAACTCAACCGTGTGCACGGAAGATTCGGTACGAACTATGAGTGGTCAGTCATTCATTTATTACCTCATAAAATGAGACCTTATGAGTCTTTAGTACCAGTACTTTGAATTCCTTAATGACTTCAAAATACAAAGTTATTATGCACAAAGGAAATAGTTTTGAAAATTAGCATAAATTCCTTGTAGCAATTTACCGAATCGCATTTTACCTCGATCGCGTTTTTTGAAGTAGATTGCTGCTTCCATCGTCAATTTTTTTATTCGTAAATATTTTACCTCCAATGTGTTATACGTGTATAATGCTGTAGGTTTTTGCCTCGACGAATATTGGCGAATAACAACCTAGACAAGGTTGTTATTCGCCAATATTTTAGTCGCAATTTACCTATAATGAGTATTTTGCTGTAGATTTTAGCCTATATCGTCTATTCCATTATTTGCCAATATTTTAAATCGCATTTTAGCTTGATCGTGTATTTAACTCTAGATTTTTACCTCAATCGTCTTTTTTGTCATGCGTCAATATGTTTAGTCGCATTTTATCCAACCTAATTGCATTTAATTGCAAGTATTAATTTTAAACGATGGCAAACAGTAAATTCCAGTCGCCTTTCAAACTACATGAAAAGTAATAAGTTGGCATTTTTAATGTGTTACGTTATGTGAACGGTGACGAGAAAAATATGCTTCAAACTAAAAACCCTTTTCAAAATTTTTCGATCGAGGTTTAATGCGAATTGGTAAATTGAGGTAAACGTCTAACAAATGATTTGTATTACCAAAGTATCATTCGTAAGTGTTATCGACTAACCCTTTTGTTGGTATATTTTAGCATTCACTCGCCTTAATACACAATGGCAGTTTATTTCTGTTGCAGATGTCATTTCTGTATTCAAAACAAGTAACAATTCTAAGGAACTAGTGCATTATTGGAAAGCGTATAGAGACAATACGGGAAGAAAAATTCGTCCCATTTTCAAAGACTACGTGACAAGAATGAACAAAGTAGCTAAATCAGAAAATTTTACTGACGCTGGGGATATGTGGAGATATACCTTTGAGGACGTCGACTTTGTTAAAAATGTGGACAGAATATGGAAGGAAATAAAGCCCTTGTATGACCTTCTGCATGACTACGTAAGGTTAAAGTTAAGAAAAATATACAAAGATGATTTACAGAGCGGCGATAATCTTATCCCAGCACATATTCTTGGTAAGTTTTTTTAAGTTACCTTTGTTGCAAGTAAAGGCTCTCTTAGTATGTTACGGTTTTTATCGGGTAGTGGTGATGATGATGATTACTGACGACTTTTAAATTGTAATTGTACTTGTCGTACTTCATTGATTCGGTTAACTGTGCCAATGTGAACTTGTTAAAGGTCATGCATCAACTATCATTACGTCCTATTAATAAACCGCTGCCGTTATCACTACTCTTCTGACCCCACCTATGCAAGTGGCTATACCTTTCTATATACAGATATACTTCATACCTACTGAGCTAAGAATTGAAGAGTTCAGTTAATGTTTGATCAAATCGGGGGCTTCTCGCACTTGTCTTAAAAATCTTGCCTTTTTTACTTCGTTGTTTGATGTGTTTTTGTTTTATATTATAACAAAATAGTTTCAATGAAACCCACTAAATCATCAGGTAAAAATTACACTGCATTACATTTACTAAAGTGCCTACTAAAATAATCACAGCAACTACGCCTTTCAGTCCTTCATTGACAAATAAACCGCATCAAACTTACATAAACGCATTCACTAGTGTCCCCTTGCCCAGGGGTGTTATTCTCTCAAAAACAACGGACGGGCGGACGAACGAGCTAAATCGCAGCGGCGAGTTTAGGTAGTCCCGTCAGAGCGAACAGAATACATTTTAGCGCGGGCATTTTCAATTAAGCAGCCTTATACGTTCCATCCATTAGCAAAAACCATGCCGCTAAACTGAAAATGCACGCGCTAAAGTATGTTTTGTTCGCTCTGACGGGACTACTTAGAGCGTACGCAGACAGAGCGCGGTCAGGAGTTCTGAGTTCCGCGTTCAGAGTTCTGCGTTCTATCGAACGTACCGAGTTTATAACAGTAACGCACACAGCGGGCGGTCAGACCGCGGCGGTCAAAGCGGAACGTCGCGTTCTAGCGTTCAATTGCCGCCGAGACAGCGAACGCCTGAACGCCGCGTATCGGAGATTGCAAACGAATAGAATTAGTTAGGGAAAGAAGTTTATCATACGATTTAAGTGATGTGTGTTCGAATCTACTGCTAATACATGAATAAATACTGTAATCTCATTTTTTATCCTTAATAAATAAATACAAATCTTAAAAATACAGCCAGCCTTTCTTTTGCTGAAACACACTTCCTCCAGTTATTATTTTGTTTTTCGATATGAGGTTTCATGATGTTATACAATTCATTAAAACTATTTATCGACATGCGAAAATAAACATAGAATCTTTCTTCATCTTTAAGTAAATCCTGAAAAATACTACTAAATTCGCCTTGTTCTTCTCGCATGGTGTTAATTGGGTGCACCTAATACTTTCTTTTCTTTTTAGAAGCTACTAAGCTCCACAAGAGCAATAATTCTTCATCGGAAGATGAACTCTCTAGTGACTTGTTGCATGTACGAAGACACGAACGAAACTAGAACGCGAGAATTTGAACGCCACTTGTGTGCGTCGGAACTCTTGAGCGGTCAACGGTCACCAGAACGCGGAACTCTGACCGCTCTCTGTCTGCGTACGCTCTTAAACTCGCCGCTTGGACATTCATTCGTCCGTCCGTCCGACCGTCGTTGTTCAGAGAATCACTACCCAGGTCTTGGGTCTTAATAAATAATAACATTACGCATTCAGAGCACTAGGTTAAAGTCAGGCCAAGAAAACACCCTGTAGAAATAGGGTGAGCAATCAAAATGCAATGCGGACTGCACTGACTTCTTGATTTCATAATCAATGGCTCCTTAGCACAAATTGCTCTATCTCCTATACTTTTGTACTTTTCCATACTGAGGCGCTACTTGGTATATCGCAGTTTGAAGTTACGTTAGCTTAATCCCTATTCGAGAGTGAATCGAGAGAAAGGGATGAAGCTAAACGTAACATTAAACTTCGCTGATCTGGGGGGTTCTTATGACATGGCTTTGCAGTTCATTTTACGGCGAGCGTAAGGGACAGAGCTATATAAGTTATATAGGTCCTGTTCTCTCAGCGTAAACAGGATTGTATAGCTATGTCATAATAACCCCCCTGATCTGATCTGACCCATTTTGATTGATCATACTGTGTACGCGTTGCCAGCAGTGAATGCGTTAGTAAAAACCAATGACAACTGCAACTGTTAAACAAACACCAAGTTTGTTGATAATCATTGTTCTACTGGCACTATGCCACTATAACCAACGATTACGACTCTTGAGTAATTTCAGGTAACCTGTGGGCCCAAGAATGGCAGTCTATATACCCTAAAGTGGCTGCTTATCCAGAGCAGATAAGACCGAAACTTCTTAGCAATGAGACTGTCAATTCAAAGGAACTATTTGACGCAGTGGACGCGTTCCACCAGTCCCTTGGTTTTGAGAGTGCCAGCGAGTCTTATAAAGGTATCAAGGAGACCATGTCAACAGCTAACTGTTTGCCTTCAAGCCATGATATGTGCGATGGTGAACATTACAAGTAAGTTATCGACGATATTCTTAAGGACCTATGTCCAGTAAGAATCAATCGGCTGACGACAAATTCTCGGCATTACACTTGACCTGGTTAAGTCACGCTTTACAAAAGTTGTCGTCATAAGTATGAAATGTTACATCTGGTATTAAGAACTGTATTTGAGGTAGCAACATAATAATAATAATATCATAATCATAATTTTTAGAATGGAAAAGGTAAGCACAAAGGCTCATGTTAGCTCTGAGAACTATGAACATATTAATTTCAAAGTGGCAAATGCGTTGCCAACCAACAAATTACTTTACGTAAAAAAAAACAAAAATCCAGCCTCAAAAACGCAAAAAATAACTCCTTTTAATTTTTTGCGTTTTTGAAGTCGGTTTATGTTTTTTATGTTTTATTCAATTTTATACTTTTTAGTGATCATTATATTGTAGTAAGTACTGTACCACTTCTTAGTTGATATGAAACTTTAAGACATTTCAAGCTCGCCGCAAGCAAAGCCGCGGCAAAAAAAAGGGTACCTTGTCGGTTTATGAAAAATCGGTTCTAGCCTTAACATATTAGTAAAGTTCTGGCATTATAACTAACACAGTGAGAAAAATCCCTTGCTCTGGTGTTTTACCGGTGTTGTTGACATACGGCCTCTATTCTACTGGGTAAAACTTGGTAACATTGCCTTTGACTACTTATGGTACCGTAAAACGGGGTGAGTAGGGACAGAACCTAAACTAAGTCATAAGTTGTTACAAATAAGAACAAGTATTAAATTGTCAATCACGTTAAGTCTATTGAAAATAATTTGTCTTATAATTAGTAACATATGCTTCATTTTAGGTTGTGTCCCTTACCCCTTAATCCCTACTCACCCCGTTTTACGGTATTGTTTTTAACTTGGCCACCATCACTGTCAATTAAATAAGAGAACTTATTGTAACATAGACAATACGATAACATGCCAAAGGCAATATGATTTTACCTTGTAGAACAAAGGCCTTGCATAGCTCGTGTATGCAAAAGCCAATCGATTGAAAGCACTTACAAACCCACTCTCACTAATAAATGCGAAAGTTTGTGTATGTGCTTGTTAGTTTGGACGGTTTTGAATGAAATTTGGAGCTTATACTTACCCTGGGGGTCTAATATGGCTGAGTTTATCGCGTGACAAATTTTGGATTAGGCATCCGTCACCTTCTGACACGTAAATAAGTACACATGTCAAAAATTTATGGATCATCATCATCATTGCGTATGGCACTCATCCTGCATGGATCAAGGGTCGATGTCCAGGTGTGTCAGCCAGTCTGCCGCGGCTGGCGAAAATTTATGAAGTTCCTCCATGCCACCGGGAAAACAGCGGAGTGGGCAATCATTTACCACGTGGGAGAGGGTCTGGTCCGGTGCTCCGCAGTCGCATTCTGGTGACTCCCTCAATCCCCACTTGTGTAGGTGATGGTTGGTCTTCCCGTGGTCAGTTCGGAACCGATTTAAACGGGTCCAGAGTTTTCGGTCGGCGAAGATGCCAGGCAATTTCTTCGAGGGGTCTGTTACGAGGGTGACATTAGTACCATGAAAAAGGCGCCATCCCTCACGCCAAACCTCGTTTATGTGGTACGGGTGATTAAGTCCCTCGTCGTTCCATATTGGGGACCTAGAAGTAAGACGGGAGGGAGGCAGATCGTCCAAAGTGGACCTAATGGGCATGGGTTTAGAGCCGTTTAGCGAAAAGCACTTTTTCCACTCGTTGGCAGCCGCTTTTTGTCTGCGCAGCTCGGGAGGTGGGATGTGTGTTAAAACGGGCAGCCAAGGAAGAGGTGTAGATTTGATTACCCCCGAGATTAGGCGCATCACTTCATTGAGCTGGGTGTCGATCTTGGCTGTATGGGCACTGCGGTACCATACGGGGGCGCAGTACTCTGCAGTTGAGTACACCAGAGCAAGGGCGGAGGTACGCAGAACAGTAAAAAAAGATAAAAGATATTTATTCAGTAAGTAGGCCGCACGGGCACTTTTACATGTCATGAATCTACCAGCGCTTCCCAAGAGGAGACCACTGCCGAGAAGAAACGCCGCAAGAAACTCAGCAGTCAGTCATTTTTTAAACATGTTACAATGGTAGTACTTAATCTAGCATTATATACAGCAATAAATATTAAATTAAATATAATATCAAATAGCAAATAGCATGCGTAGTTCAGCAGGAAAACATGTCAAAAACATTACGAGAGAGACAAGGGCGGGGGGGGGGGGGGGGGAAGAGAGGAGAGGGAAAAAAAAAAACGGTGTCCCCTAGACAAACAACTTTGCAATTTTACAAATTATGAATGACTAAGTTTCGGGTTTAGGCCAAGCATTTTTATCTGTTAGATAGTCCTCGACCCTATAGTACGCTTTAGATATTAACGACTTTTTTAAGTAATTTTTAAGTGCTGGAAAGGGTAATGTTAAAGCTTCGTCAGGTAATTTGTTATAGAAATGAATGCATTGACCAACAAATGATTTATATACTTTACGGACGCGGAATTTTCGGATAACAATTTTATTTTTATTTCTTGTATTTAGATTATGTACATCGGAATTTTTGGTGAAAGAATTTAAATTTTTAATAACATAAATAATATTCTCATAAATAAATTGAGACGCTACAGTTAAGATGTGAATTTCTTTAAAAAGTTCTCTTAAGGAGTCACGGGAATTTAAGTTATAAATAGAACGAATAGCCCTTTTTTGTAAGACAAATATACTTTGTATTTCAGCTGCCTTACCCCAAACCAGAATACCGTACGACATCACACTATGGAAATAACTATAATAAACTATGCGAGCTGTCTCAACATTAGTTAGTTGTCTAATTTTCCTAACCGCGTAAGCTGCCGAACTTAGTTTACCTGCCAGTACCGCTATATGGGGACTCCATTGCAAATTTTTATCTATGGTTATGCCTAGAAAAACTGCCTTATCTACCATTTGCAGACACTCTTCATTTAGAAAAATACTAGAATCTACCGGTTTAACATTAGGCAAAGCGAACCTAACACATTTAGTTTTTTTAGCATTTAGTAGTAAATTGTTACTAGTAAACCAATTAAGTACTTTAACTAGTGTGGCGTTTATCCTACTGTAGTCAATGGACTTTCTATCTACTTTGAAAATTAATGAAGTATCATCAGCAAAAAGTACAATCTCACAAAGTTTATCTACTGTTGGTGGTAAGTCATTTATATAAACCAGAAATAAAAAAGGGCCTAAAATTGAGCCTTGCGGCACACCTAATTTCACTGTAGCTCCAACAGATTGCGTTTTGTTTACAACAACTGTTTGAGTTCTATCACTTAGATAAGAAGACATGAGACTTGAAGCTTTATTGGACAATCCATAATGTTTTAATTTTAAAATTAGGGTCGAATGATCCACGCAATCGAAAGCTTTAGAAAGATCACAAAATATTCCTACTGCATCACAAGATTTCTCCCAACTGTTATATATATATTTAATGAGCACAGAAGCCGCATCTATTGTTGATCGACCTCGGGTAAACCCAAACTGGTTACTGTTAAGTATTTTATTTCTATTAAAGTGACCTAACATATCATTCAGCATTAGTTTCTCAAAGACTTTACTTAAAACGGGTAGTATGGAAATGGGACGGAAGTTCGTTAAATCACTCATCTCGCCCGATTTAAAAAGAGGTATGACTTTACTATATTTCATGAGATCTGGAAAGATCCCCTCTGATAAACAATTATTGTAAATTAATGATAAATGGGGTGCAATTACATCTATGATATGAAATAGTACTCTAACTGATGTGCCCCACAAATCCTCAGTCTTTTTTAAACTAAGCGATTTAAATACCTTGACTATTGATTCTGAATTTACAGGGCTGAATTCAAAGTTTATATTACATTTACTGACATTAGTGCAAAGTAATGATTGAGCTTCAACCGCGGATGATTTAAGACATTTCGTTGTATTAGAGGCTATGTTTGAAAAATAATCTTCGAATGCTAAGGCAACGTCTTTATTTGACGTGATTTGTTTGTCACCTGCGTTTATGGTGACTTGATTGTCACGTGTTTTTGATTTTCCTGTTTCTCTATTTATAATATTCCATACAGTTTTTACTTTATTGTCAGCTGATTTGAGTTTAAGACTAAGAAAATTTGCCTTAGCAGTTAAACAAACTTGCTTAAAGGTCCTCGAATAATTCTTAACATAAATTAGGAAGTCGGCGTTCTTATTGTCCTCCCTCTCTTTATATAGGTCATAAAGCCTATTTCTACTCTTATGAATGCCTACAGTAGCCCATTCACTAAACTTGGTTTTCGACCTAGAAATAGTTTTCATTTTAAAATTATTATTAAATTGGTGTAGAATTACGCCAAACAAGTCTTTGTAAATACTATTAGAGTCATTGTTTAAGAAAGGTAACACTGAAAGATTAGCCTGAACTTTATTTTTGAATAATTCCAAACGATTGCTAGTTATAGGTCGGTATGTTATCGTCTGAGGTTTTTGATAAAAATCATTTAAGAAAGATGCCTTCTGACCACTATGGTCAGAATTAAAACAATTAAATATTTCTTTATCCAAACATTCGCAATTACAAAAAATGTTATCTAAGCAGGTTGCACTACTAACACCTATCCGTGTGGGTTCAAAGAACAGATTAGCTAAATTAAAAGATTTAAATAAACTTAGTAACCGAGTGGTATTATTTGACGTTTCAAGTAAGTTAACATTAAAATCTCCACAAACTATAACATGCTTCTGGCTATTACTTGCTAATTTTAACACATGTTCCATGGTAGATTCAAATGTGCAAAAATCAGATAGTGGTGGTCTGTAAACACATATTATTATATAACTTTCTAGTTCTGCGCAAGAAATTTCTACAATCCTTTCTATCGATAGCTTTATAATATCCTTTCTTTCTTTGGATTTAAGGGTACTTTTAACAATTATAAGAGAGCCACCATGAATGGCACTTTTTCTGGCAAAATAACTAACTAATTTAAAATTTATGAAATCTAATATCAATTGGTCTGGTCTAAGCCAATGTTCAGTAATGCACATAATTTGTACATTTTCATTATCTAAGAACAACCCTATTTCTAGTTCTTTGCTGGAAAAACCTTGAATATTTTGATGGATTAAATTTATACTCAAGGGTGTTTCCGCTGTCCTATAATTTAGTTTAAATCATGATGTAAGGCATTATTGCTAATATTGGCTTGCTGGGACTTGATGCTACTGTATATATTTGGTTCTATATTAAAAGCTAATAGGTCAACCAAAGTCAAAATATATTTCCTTGGCAAATGAATTTTTCCTGTGGTTAGGGTAAGGCGCTTTATAAATTTGTTAAAATCAAAGAAATGATATTTTTTATTGCAGCATATAGCATTATACATCATAGAATTAAAGTGAGCTATTTTATTATTATGACTATATGGCATACTGTGTGAGTATGGTAGCGCACACAATATTATTTTACCTATTCCCCTACCTTCAATTATATTAAGTGTTGACATTAATTTATCAACACTGGACTTATCCACACTAAGACTATTACCTACCAAAATGACCAAAGTGGTGGTCTTGTCAAAACTTCCTTTTAAAAGTAAATCACTTAATTGCATTAAAGTTGCATTATGGTAACAGTAATTTGTAACCTTTTGTTTTAATTTATTATTTAACAGTAAACCTAGTCCAGATCCAAGTTGGTCGGAATAAACAATAGTTTTAGTCCTACTTAAAATTTGTCTAGGGGACTCCTTAAAAGTATCAAGAGCCATATCTGGCTGAATCACAATAGTTGGTGAAGCTTGTAATCTATCACAATTACCATAACCACTGTTAATTAGAGAGTTAAAACGCTCTTCATTTAATCTACTTTCTTCTACCAATTGAGTGAAAGCCTGAATATGCTCCTTGACTTCTTTCTGAGTGGTTACATACTTTAAAGAAGTAACTTCAAGCTGGTCCTTTAACTTAGTAATCTCAGCATCGAGTTTCTGAGTATTTAAATCATACGCTATCCTACTTGAATCTAATTTATCATTGCACTGACGCACCCTATCTTTCATTACTGATAATTCTAATTTCATGTTAGTATAGTTTTTAATACATTTTTGACTTTTGATTAATTTTTGTGTTCGCCTAATATAATTATTAATTTTAACATATTTCTTCAATTTATTATTGCTGTTAAAGAATATTAATTTCTTACTGTCCTTATCGTTATTCCCTACCAGCTCTTGGTACAGGTTCTGTGTTGTTAAACTATCATAGCACTGACGTTCTTTTCTTAAATAATTTAATTCTTCATTTGCTGCGCCCAGTTCTTCCTCCAGGTTTGTGATGCGCTTTAATGCCACTTCGTGGGTAGAAGCGCACTGGTTAAAAGTATCAATCACAGACTGCAACTGCTCTAACTTATCTTGAGCATCTGATAACTTATAGTCATACTCCACTAGATCGCTTCTCAACACCGTGTTCTTGTCCATCAGTTTCTTCAGTTCCTCCTCGCTGTCATCCCGTTCCCTATTTAACTGGTCATTCAAGGTCCTAGCTTCCTGCAGCTGTTTCAAGGCGGCCTTGAGCTGGATTTCTTGCTGGCGTGCAGTGGCCTTGCGAGATTTCATGTTTGAGGCGCTCATTGTCTCACAGTAATTCCACAAATGCACTGAAAGATATAAAACAGCTGAGTACAACTTAGTAACTTGAGTAAAGGAAGGTTGTTGATAATTATAACAGGGATGTGAGTGAATAGGTGTTAGTGAACAGTGTATCGTGTACGGCAATGTCTGTGGCGAATGTGATGTCTCAGCTCAGCTTCCACTATTCGTCAAGCAAAGAGAGTCTTCACCGTGCCAGTGTTTTGTGTTTGACGTCGCTCACGGCTTCAACAGTGAGCAATGAGAAGTATGAACATGAACACAGTGTTAAAATAAAAACGAAACCAGTGTAAGTAAGAATTAAAAGAAATACTCCCCAGGTTTTCTTGATGAATTTGAAAACGTCCGTTGACGGTTGACAGGCGCAGTCGCAAGTGGCCTGTTTTACTGTTAAGTAATGTTTATATCCAGACTTTGTTGTTACAATTCCACGAAAACACTACTATCTACAATTTACGATGCTAATTAGGACTATTACTTAATTTTTTATATTAAAATCGTTTAATAAAATACGGAGATAAAAATTTGACGTATATCAGCTGTCAGTGCTACCACAGTTGCGGAAGCACCCCAGCTTGTGCCTGCTAGCTTTCGGATAATATTGATCCTTGTTTTCAGCTTCTGCTTGACGTTTTCTAGGTGTGGTTTGAACGTCAGTGAGCGGTCTAGCGTTACGCCGAGATATTTTGGAGTAAAATTATGTTTCACTGTTTCACCGCAGAAGGTGACGCGGAGCTTTCTATTGGCCAGACAGTTGGTGAGATGGAAAGAGGAAACTTCGGTTTTGGCTGGGTTGGGGCGTAAACGCCATCGGGTATAGTAGTCTCCCATAGACTTAAGATCCTCAGTCAGCGCAAGTTCTCCCTCATAAAATTTCCTTGATTGGTAGGCCAGAGCCAGGTCATCTGCGTATGCAAATTTGCTAGACCTTGTGGCTGGCATATCTCGGATGTATATATTGAAGAGGAGTGGTGCGAGTACAGATCCTTGTGGAAGACCATTTTTGACAAGGTGGTAGCGGCTACATTTTTCACCCAGGTGGACCTTAATATGGCGAGGGCTGAGAAGAGTTTTGATGAGGCGGAGCATTCTGCTGCAGGGAATAACATCGCTGATCTTCCTAAGTAATCCGTCTTTCCAAACAGTATCGTAGGCTGCACTTAGATCGACGAAGGCCACTGAGGTTTTTAGGCCACGTTGATAACCAGCTTCAATATATGAGGATAGAGCTAGGACCTGGTCAGCGCAACTCCGGTTTCCTCTGAAGCCAGCCTGCTCCTCCGGGACAGCATCGTTAGCAGCAGGATATATTCTGCAATACACCAGTCTTTCAAGAAGCTTGTAAGTCACCGAGAGAAGTGATATTGGTCGGTAACTCGATGGATCGTCGGGTGATTTTCCTGGTTTAAGTATGGCGATGACTTTTGATAACTTAAAAGCAGCTGGGATGAAACTTGTATCCAGGATACAATTGAAAAACCCGACCAACCATCGTTTGGCTACCTTTCCCAAATGAAGGAGGAATTCTGGGTAAATTTCGTCTGGACCCGCGGCCCTATTCGACCTGGTGCACTTCAACGCAGAGTCCAAATCCTCAGGAGAAAAAGGTCTGCTGTATAGATCGCTGGTGATTGCGGAGTTGAAATATTGTGATAGTTTCGATCGGGTTTCCTTGGCAAAAGATCTGTCAGTTTTTGCACCCTTTGTTAGGTCTTGCATCCTTCTGGCGATTTCATTGGGATTTATAGATGGTGACTGTTTTAGGTGTTGAGGGGCATTACCCAGTTTCCGAAGAACATTCCAACTCTTCCGACTGGAATGAGTGAAGCTCATGTCCTCAACGCACTCCAACCACTTAGCCTTCCGAGACGAATCCATGGATGCTAATAGCTTCTGGGCTGCCTCTGGGTCATTAGTGGAGAGATATTCCTCATAAGCTTCCTCGGTCTCAGCCGTCCAACCCGGCGTATATTCTCTGCGGAAGCCTCTCGGGATGGTACGCTTGGCAGTGGCTATTACGGCTCCCACAAACCGGTTGTAATTTTCAACTGATGGCTTAATAAACCTCACAATAGCGTCAAGTTTTGATGAGAAAGCGTTCCAATCAGCTTTCGCAAAATTCCAACGGGGTCTAGGCGTGGACTTCCACAGGGGAATTTCTATCCCCACGGAAATCAGTGCTGGTCTATGTTGACTTCGGGGTATGTTCCCAAGAATTGATCTATTCACTGAGAGCACGTGGCCCGAGGCATCCTCCGACGCAAAGCACAGGTCTGGATTCGTGTTAGTTTTCCAGCGCGCTGACCTAAACGAACTGCGTCCTTTTGGGTCAAAAATTAGATGCATGTCATTTCGTTCAGCCCACGCCATGAGTTCTTCTCCGTTCCGGTCATTCCTGCGGTATCCCCAAGCTGTGTGGTGGCAGTTGAAATCACCCAAAAATAGCACTGGATGTGAAATTGCTGGTAAAGTGGAGCAGGTTAGAGGAGTGGTTGGGGGCTTGTATGTTGCGACTAGATTTAAGGGTCCGATATGTGCAACAATTAATTCTGTGTTGTTTGTATTAGTAGCGCTCGAAACGCTACAGTCACTAAGTGAGCAACGCTGGTAGACTGCAGACCCATGGATGGGTGAGAGGGTGTGCCCCAGTAGTTTAAATCCATCGATGTGTGCTCTGTGGGATAGGTCAGCTTCCTCAGCAACATGGTGTTCTTGAAGACATATGACGTCAACGTTGTGCTCGTGGGCGAGTCTAGCCAGGTACTCACATTTAGACCGAGATGACCCCTCTATGTTTATCTGCAGGATTCGGACTGAAGGACCAATGTGTCTGGAGGTCGCATCCTGGGATGGGCAGGTGTTCGTAAGGCAGCCCTGAGAAGGGCTATATGTGATTGGAGAGTCCTGAAAAGGACTGTTTGTTGGTAAAGAGCCCTGAAAAGGGCTGTTTACCGGATCCATAGTGTTTTTGCAGGGAATGTACCGGGAGATTCACAAAGAACAGTCCGGTAGGCCAGTTGGAGTCTAGAACGTTTAGCCGGCCGAAGCCGTTGCC
The DNA here is from genome assembly GCA_963966035.1 of Acleris laterana. Lineage (NCBI taxonomy): Eukaryota > Metazoa > Arthropoda > Insecta > Lepidoptera > Tortricidae > Acleris > Acleris laterana. The sequence goes on along the minus strand of OZ014448.1, from coordinate 9,365,876 downwards.
CGGGGTGGACCGCGAGGAGGTAGTTCTAGACACATTCAGATTACCACCCCAATTTATGGATGATTTATCCACATTTGACACTAGATATAGACGCAGCCATACGAGTACTAGGCCTGTTGGATTAAAAGGCTACTTTTGATCCCAGAAAATGTAAAAGTTCACGAGGGAATAACGATAATTGAAATCCCCCGCAGCATGGGATGGCCGAAAAATGCATTCTACGCGGAAGAATTCGCGGGTAGAAGCTAGTTGTTTATATAATGATTGATCGATTAACCTGTCTCGATCTTCTAACATTTCAGGATAAAATGGTGTGGTGAGAAGATTACGGACGTAGCAGTCGGTTTGTCCAGAGCGGCTCGTCTTCTGGGCCACGTTCAGTACTTCAGACACTATCGGAATCTCCCGCCGCTGTACCGCGATGGTCCCAATCCTGGTAAGCACTGAAGGCACTGATATTATAACAAACCTATTAAGTTTTACATCCATCCCTTTTTTTATTAAACCAGCCCATGCTTAAGACAGTACGGCGATTAGGCAAGTTCTTCCACAACCTGTAAGTGTGCAGTTGGGTTTATTAATAGACGGTCCATCTAAAAATAAAAAATAAAAGGAAGCAGGGTCTCCCTGACATCCTTGAATATGTATTAGTGAGTAGCACTTCACGATTAACCTTCGAAGCTGAATGAGACTTATTGAGTTAAGCCGTTGAATACATGCTATTGACAGATTACAAAGGAGTGTTTAGCGCTTGACACTGTTCTACATTTCATGCGCACGAGCAATCACCAAACTGACTTTCAATCGAAGTGCTTTATAGTGAAGACACGAAATACTGATGTCGAAACTTGTGTCTAACGTCTGTAAAGCCATTTAATCGTGTAAACTGACCTTTAGTGAATCTCTTTGCTGATCACGGGACTTAATCCCAATAAAGGGTTATATGCGGGAATACTACCTAGAATAAGCAATAGCCAGTTTCGCGTACAAGATTTACCCATCTAATTTATGCATCATCTTTAGCTTGCGGCATTTAAAATTCATATTCCTATTTATATAAAGCTACTGTTTGTATCAAAAGTTGCTAAAAAAAACATTATTTATGTCACTAAACACGTTATAAATGGCTAGTCAGTGACATGTTTAGTGCCAAGATCAATCTTATCGTATTTGTTGGGGTCTTTACGGATACAGTTCGACCCTCTGGGATTTTTTGTGTAATTATTACTTAACAAGGATCAATGCATTTCATACAAATAGATCGCCATATCAAATTCTTGGTAACATTGTAAAGTTTTGAACTGTTTTCTTTCTTAAAATTTATATTTGTATTGTAACGTTATCGAAATCTGTTTCAGCATTCCACGATGCAATCTCCGATATCGTAGCCGTGCAACTAACCGCGCCGGACCATCTTAAAACCTTGCAGTTCATGAACGTGCAGTCCGGTTACCAGGTTACTATGAACCACCTTCTCTGGGTAGCTCTGGAGAAGTTCCCGCTGATGGCATACGCTTACGTGCTGGATAAATGGAGGTGGGACGTGTTTGGGAACATGAGCATTGAGAACTGGAATCAGCATTGGTGGGATCTTAGGTAAGAGTGTAAGGGATAATGGTGTGGCATGAGTGGGCACTGTGTTAGCCTAAATCTAAGAACAATTATTTACCAATAAAAATCTGAATTTTTTAAATATTTTTTAATTTTTTTTAATGATTTTTTAATTTAACCCTATAAATTACATTCTTTGTAACTTTCCAATCGCGATATGTCAAAAAGTAATTAGGATATAACAAGTGTCATGACATTAGACCTAATGAAAATTATAACAAACGTTGGTATACCTAAGGGTTTTATGATATTCGGTCTAGTGGGGTGAACCCTGCAAGTGTAACCATAAGTCAAAACGGCAACCTTGAACTTTCGCGAATTTCTTAAGTAATGATAATGAATTCAACCTGCCAGCGTCGGTAATTGTTTACTCACTGGGTCAGAATACCAATAATGATGAAACCTGGTTTCACTGCAAATAACGATTCTTCGGATTACGTTACGTGACTTCTCCATCACCATCTCTTCTTCATGCAATATGCAACACATGTTTATGTTGTGTTATTTAGTCCGATAGGTTTGATTAGGTTTAGATAAAAAAATATAAACTAATAATTCATGCTCAGTATTGTCCGGTACGGTATCTTTTTACTTTCCTTGTTTTTTTACTAACAGTATTTCCTATAGCCATCAACATAGTATATTTAGTATACATAGAATAATAATCAAGCCAAAACAACTTTTAGCCTAAGCACATATTAAATAATAGTTTGCCCCTAAGTGGCACAATAACAATAAATTCTTGTATATTTCCAGGATAAAAGAAACTGGAGTGTCACCCCCTATTCTTCGCAACGAGAGCGACTTGGACCCTGCGGCCAAGTACCACGTTGTCTCCCACGTGCAGTACATTACGTAAGATAAAAAAGGATTTGGCCGTTTCTAATTAATCTTACCATGTTAAAGAGAAAAAACAATGAATGCCCGGCATCCCAGTAAACATGGTTCCGTAAATTATCTCAGTACATCATACTCCCTAGACATAGAGTATTACCTAAAGGTGGACTCAAAAGCAGATTGTCTGGTTTATCATTAATAATTTATTTGAACAATATTGACTGACCAGACAATGATAAAACAATACTGTTTCCGATCGATTTGAATTTGACCTCTTTCTTATTTTGCCAAAAAAGTGAAATGAAACAGAGGTCAAAACAGCAACGTGAAACCGATACAAAACACTAAGGCACCCAGGCTCTAATTCCTCATTGTCTTTAAACTTATTGCTATCGTATTGTTTTTAATTCCGCCTTTACTATCAAGTTAATAGTTAAGAGCTCTAATAACGTTGGCAATACGATAACAATATGAGAAATGATAATGAAAAATAAGGCCTCTGACTTGTCCTAAAAAAAATTAAACTAGCGTGGCTTACTTTCTCTTACCCCAGTTACCTGGTGTCACATGTCCTGGAGTTCCAAATCCTTTTGTCTCTATGCAAGAGCACAAACCATACGGGGCCTCTGCACGAGTGCTCTATCTACGGCCAGCTGGAAGCGGGAAAACGGCTCAGGTACGGAAGACTTTGAAATAGAAGGAAAACTAGGTGTTATTGATGGCTTGATAAAAACAAGGATATGTTTGTAGGTTTCCAGAAGGTTAGCTACTTTGGGTACACGCGTATTATGTTGTTATTGTTTAGAGCCGTTTGTCCAACTGCCGGACGAAGAACTTTTTGAAAGACAAGTTTATTTAATTTGCTTTATTTTGAAATATTGCAAGTCAATTTTGAATCACTGTATCATTTATTGTAATGGGCTGAAATTAGAAATAAATAAGAAATCCCAAGGCCGCAAGGACATGCAATGTGCTGGTATCTTGATGATGGAATCAGAAGTCTCTGCTGTATTTAACGTAAAGCAACCGATTTGGAATTATTTTTTTTGTTCTTGATAATATATTGAAAAAAGTACAGTAGGTAAAATCAAAGTCAAATTTCTTTATAATCTATACACACCTATAAATGTCAATAAGCTACGAGTACTACCGATTCGAGAATTAAAACCTCTGCCCCGAGAGGAATCGGCGTAAGAAACACGGCAAGGTATCATTCTTTCAAAAAACTTAACATTATTCATAGATTTACAATATGTCAGTATTTTTGCACCTTTATTTCCGTAAATTTAAGCTTAGATTACTCATATAAGTAGGTGTTCTCACAGCCTTTCGGCGGATTGTCTTAAAAATCTTTATGACAGATTCTCTCTCAAAACGAAAAATGTTACCCTTTTAGGATTTCTTCGTTGTCTCTGTCTGTCTGGCAAGACTCTTTTTTGTTTGTTACCCGTTGATGAGGTTATAAGTAGTTTTATAACATCAGACAGACAGACATCTTAAACCAACCATATAACATTAAAACCTGTTAAAAAAAATGCAGAAGGCATTTATACACACATTTATTTATGATAACTATGGAATAAGATTGTTTATAAGTAGGATGTTATTGTACAAATCTGGTTTACGATAGGTCGCAATCATCTTCCCTGTATATTTCTTTTGGCGTTTTAGTTTCTAAGTAAACTTTTATAGGAACGAAAAATGTGTCGGTTTAGCCTAATGACAATAAGTGTAAACCAGCTATAATAAAGCTACAATAAATACTGAGATCAAACTGATCAAATAAGGTTGTTAGTAATTCTGTAGCTCTGCCTACCCCACTCTGGGAATAAAAGCGTGAGCTTATGTATGTATGTAAACTGATCAAATTAACAGTATAATTTTAAGTAGATAGACTGATAAAAGCATTGCAAGTTTCACTACAATTTTTGTGATATTTTTAATTTTACAGTGAAGGCATGTCGCTTGGAGCAAGTAAAGACTGGAGAACGGTTCTGAAAACGATGACGGGTGAAACGGAATTATCCAGCAAGGGCATATTGGAATACTTCTCCACCCTACAAGACTTTCTTAAAGAAGAAAACATCAAACTGGCTAAACTCGACGAAGGTGACATGGACCCGAGCGCTCCCATCATAGTAGGAGTCATAGTTATTTTACTAACCCTCTTGATCGTAGTTATGTATTGTCTTAAAAAACATAGTGGTAATAATGTACTGACAATTTGTGGTCTGAGTAAAAATGGGTCACTAGACATAGTGACGAACGAACTGCCTCAAGGCAAGACTAATGAGGTTGAAGGTATTGTAGAAGACAAGGTGTGAAGGATAAAGATAACAATTTTAATAGAAAAAGTCGAAATACTGGTAGTTTATAAGCATGATAATTGTGTAGATTTCTCGAAGATTGTGCCACTATTGTATTAGATAATTATGTCATATGTATTGCGATAAACTTAAGATTGTACCGCGTGTACGTTTAGAATAAATAGGCATTCGTTATTGACGCATAAACGTTTTATAATTTACTTAATCGCTGTTTTATTTTATTGAACATTGTTAAACTACATCAATGTTAATTATTAAAAAAGTGAGTGGCAAACAGTGTCACGAGTCTTACGACCCACATTAAAAAAATGGTCGCCGCTGTCTATGGATAGTACGAAACCCATACGAGCACCTTCCGATATTTATCTTTTTGGTACCGTAGCTGACTATAGAGCCACATTTTCAGTCGCAGACTAATTTTGATTTGGTCTGACTAAACATTGAGCTTCTGACTAACTATTCTCTTAAAATCGGCGTCCGATCGGTCGAAGGAGTAAGTGAATAACACTTGTGGTAAGTTATAAAAAGCTGCACAATCTACTGCTTTGTCACCTTAACGTCATGGTTGAACTGCTACACTAATATTATAAAGAGTGTTAAAGTGACAAGGTACATAAGTGCACAGCTACTTAAATACTTATAAAGTTCACTGGTATATGTACGAGTAGGCCAGTGAGATAACTCAAGGCTCAATTCCTGGAGGAAGATTTTTGAATGTAGCTCTAGCTATCTCTTGTGATTTGTCTTCTACTGCGGACATCATACCGAACTATATTTTAAAGCATGGTTAGAACTTTATCATACGCAATTTCAATGAGTAAACGTTTTTTTTAAAGACATGGAGAAATCAAGCGAGCACACAGGCCACGTGATGGTAAGTGGGATCTGTACCCATAGAGTATTGTCGAGATTACAATCTTAAGACGGCAAATGCTTTGCCAACCCTGAGGACTAAGGTGGAATAGTCTCATCCCCACACTGGAACACGGTAATGGGAACACTGCCTTGGTTTAAAGTATAAAAGGGGGTAGCGATCCGGATGGACCTTGCATAAGGTCCTACTTCTAAACTCGTTCATCCTTATCACAAGCGCACAGTACCTAAACCTATTTTAGTTAAAGCATTCTTTGTCTCTTTCTGTCAAATTCAAATGTCACATTGACATATAAGGGCAATATTTGAAGTACACTTTAGCTATTGCACGTTATGAATAGGAGTCTCTGTTTGGTAGTCTTTAGTTTTAGTTTAGTTTGGATACCTTGCGCTTCTCGCCTTATACTTTATCTATGGAAGGTACCGAACTGGACTGTAGTAATGTATTAAATCCTGTAGGTAATTTAAAAGGGACTTGATCCCAAACCAGGTTAACAATAAAGACAGTTGTGCATGATAAGAAGAAACACAATCACTGCCATGATCTCTCTTGTAAGACTGAGGGCCCATTTTTTGATCAGTGGTTAACTGAATTGAAAATATGACACATTTTGATCAGATTTAACAAATGGTTACGATTTTTAAGTATTAGTTCAGTTAACTACGGATCAAGCGACTTGCGAGTAACTCCATGAGACATTGGTTAACTACGGTTTCTGGGTCGTGGTGGCATTGACTACGAACATTACGAAAATCTGCAGAACATACCTAATTGCTGTTTTTGCGGTAATTATTTGTGATGTGTGTATTTCATATGGGTAGGTATATTTGTTACATCAGGGTAGTGATTCTCTCAAAAACAACGGACGGGCGGAGGAACGAGCGAAATCGCAGCGGCGAGTTTAGGTTGTCCCGTCAGAGCAAACAAAATACATTTTAGCGCGTGCATTTTCAATTAAGTAGCCTTATACGTTCGATCCATCGGCAGAAACTATGCTGCTAAATTGAAAATGCATGCGCTAAAGTATGTTTTGTTCGCACTGACGGGACAACTTAAACTCGCCGCTTGGACATTCACTCATCCGCCCGTCCGACCGTCGTTGTTCATAGAATCATTACCTTGTATTCCATAAATTCTTTACTAATTATGATTTTATTTGTGTTTTTCTTACTGACACATTTTTTCCTATTCTTTTATTTCCACCCCGGAAATCCATTTGATAGTCTCGGTCCCCGGAGCTCCTGTTTCTAAATGGTTTGACCCTTTGGCCCTGCTGACATGACCTAAACCTACCAACTTAAATATTTCGACCTAATATTAGGATAATTTGCGCTTAAGTGAAATCTAGATCCTAAAATATGGGACTGTAAAAAACACATCCGGTATACAAAGATGCGAATAGAAAATTGGCGTTAAAAAAAACATATTTAGGGAAAATAATCTGAATACTCGTAACTCCTCAAAGAGAACAGAATCAGACTGAACTGTGAAAAAAAACTCATTCAAATCTGTAACAACTTGAACACGGAAGAACTTCCGTTTCCGTTGTTTGTCGAATAAGTGCCATAATCATCCTGCCCGTAATCATTACCTAAGTGATGTGAAAGCCATTACAAAGTCAAATTTTAGTCACATATCAATGTATTTGACGTTATAACGAAGCAACCAACACGTTTCAAGCTCCCATTTTGCCGAAAGTTAATTTTACAATTGACAACAAGCACTTCTGTAAAAGGTGTTCTGAAAAAAAACATGCTTAAAGAGGTACCTATGTCTCAAAACACAAATTAAAAATAAATAGATAAACAAATTTCTTCTAATGACTAAAGAGCTTAAGCGACACAACTAGTGCGAGACTTGAAAAAACAAAACGCCGTTACAAACAAACAAAACGACGTCATTGCGATCACTATGAGAATATTCAATATTTGTTTTCTCAATAAGCAATAATAATAATAAAAAAATGAATTGTATTTTAGATCCTCTAAAGGAATAAATTTGCCTTTGTAAATCCCTGTTTGTCGTCATTGTAATGTGTTTTTATATAGGTAACAATAAAGTGTTCACTAAAATACATAATAATTTTAGCATATTTATTGCTTGTGACTCACTCGATTATACTTCTACACTTTAGAACAATAAAAATGGGTCACGATGTATGTATACATGTACGTACTGTGACCCCGTTTTTTTTTTAAGTGGATAACAATTCAAATCCTAAGGTATTGTTACGAAGTGAAAGAAAAACTATGACATATTTTACACCTCGAATACTATTTGATGAAAGCAAGATGATGATGATGAAATACTAGGTATTTGTTTAATGAACCTAGTTGAATGTATGTTTCAACTTTTAAAGGAACAGTGGGGTTATTATGACCTATCTGTGCCATTCATTTTACGCTGAGAGAAAAGGACAGAGTTATGTAACTGCCATAGCTCCGTCCTTTACGCTCACCGTAAAATGAACTGCATAGCTATGTCATAATAACCCCCCAGTTCGTCATGGTGCATTTAAACTTGGTTTAGATTTTAGATCAAATGAAAAAATGCTCTAGAACATGTGTTGTCTCTAATTTCACCAAGACAACGTAATATACGTCATATAGAATTCTTGTTCTGTGTTCGTGTTGGTTCGTTGTTGCCTATACGAAGCATTAGATGAGACTCCTACTTTCTAGGAATAATTATAAAATGATCTGTTTTGCGAGTCATATTTACTACACATTCTAAACGTAATAAAGGCCGACGTAAGTAAAAATATGAATGAAATACATACAAAGCATTGTATTGCCACGTACGACGGCGACGGTGGAACTTTCCTACAAATATTTCGTGCACCAGAAAGGTTCAGACAACACTAAAAAGAAAGAATATTCAATTTGCCTCACTTGCTCTTTATACAAAAACACAGAAATGTGCTGCGGATTACTTTATCATAGGCGGAAGAAATTTAACCGACAAAAAATACTCAGGTACTAGTATTTTCTGGTTGCAGTAATAATGTGAAATGGTGAACTTGTTTTTTACTCTGATATATAAAGTACTAACCTAAGGAATGCGCTACGTCCTATAAATTAGTACCTACCTATTACCTCCCATAAATGTGTGTCTGGATGCTCTGGAATAACGCCACAGCATCAAAATATATCGTCCGAATAATTTGTATACAAAAGAGGTCCGATAGCTAATAACTGAATGGATAATCTTCTACAATTTATAAAAATGCAACATAACAAACGTCACATGGTTGTCATAGTTAGCTTATTATCGACACAGTTGATGCTCGCTGTTCGGAATGGACATCCGCTCCTAACCGACTTGTAGAAATGGTTAAGAGTGTGAGCCGGTACGAACTAACTGCAATCACCTAACCGTTACCGTTTGTGGCGAACGCGTACGCCAGAGAACCTGAATACGCGCGAAATTTGAATAAGTTCAAACTAAGAACTCATTCCATACTCGAATTATTCGATAGTTGAATAAATATTAAATAAATACGGGACCGGTATGCAACTTAGAGTGAGGAAGTGATGATAATTTGGTTGTGAGCAATTTCTTTATAAGGATTAGCGGTAAGTTAACTTAAACAATGTTTGCTCTTTTTAAAATAATATTCGCTAAAGATATTTAAACTGTCTTGCATTCATAATTATTTTTTTAACTTAGAAAAATCCTACAGGATTAGCCAGACGTAAACAAAAAATATTAGTTAGTGGAAAAATTCTTAGTTATTGGCCGAAAAAAAACCACGAGTTACTTACAATATAATATTCTAGATAAGACAGATCACGTTTAAACTACTTTCCCATGAAAATTGGCATTTATCTTTGTGCGGGAATAATGGTGTTCTTTCATTGACTACTCAAACGGACGGGCGTATAAATCGTTCTGATTGTTATAATTTGTTTACATTGACATGACTTTGTTGTAGAATTGATTTTTTTTACTTCATTTACTTTGTGGCTTGCTCTATAGAACCAAAAGGCGCGTATATAATTTATCAAATAATAAAACTGTTGAAAACCTATTTAACTATAAGACTACTTACATGGTTTTCCAAAAAAAAAAACTAGGCTAACGGTTAGGTTAGGTTTGGATTATTTTGTACCATAACAATAACTGAAAAATTTCATAATTCGGGTGTAGGTGCTTATATTAGGTACTTTAGGATAAGTGGTAATTCGGACTAACTATGCATAATAGGATTTATCACATTTGTGACTCGATACATTTATTAGTTTCTCAGAAGAAAATACCTAGTTTTCCAAATTTAACAGAATATTTAGTTATAACATTTTAGAATGTATACTCTCTTGCCCATTACCTTCAAAATAGTTATATTTTTTAAACTTTTAATATGTTTCCTTATTAATAAAGCTATTTGTAAGATATTTTATAGGTATTTATAATTTAGCTAGATCTACTCGTTATTGAACATAAATATAGTGACAGCTTAGAGGATTATAATTTTTCTATATGCGAAACGAACTAACCCGTTTGATTCTTACGTTGGGTTGCGTCCTTAAAAACATTTTTAAATGTTGGATGATATTTAAAATTAATCAATAGACATATTTTGTTAAATAGTGTAACTAAAGTAAGTAGGTATGTCTTAAAAAATATAGTAGTATAATTAGCAATATTTTTTTTGTCACGTTTTTAGAAACAATGATAGTTAAAAAGATGGTGTAGAGAACCTAACTTGTACCGGTTAGCTAGATTGGACCCGAGTGGTTATTCAGCGACTGCAGAGCCAGAGGTTGTATTCAATCCATACTAATATTATAAATGCGAAAGTGTGTCTGTCTGTCTGTCTGTTACCTCTTCACGCTTAAACCGCAAAACCGATTTAGATGAAATTTGATGCAAAGATAGTATGAATCCTGGGAAAGGACATAGGATAGTTTTTTTCCCGAAATTCATCCCCTAAGGGGGTGAAATAGAGTGTGAAAATTTGTTTGGAGCTACGATATAAACGAATTCCACGCAGACGGAGTCGCGGGCTGAAGCTGGTTTCCTATAAATTAGATAGGTACTACTCAAAGTTTAAATCCATAAATATAAAATACTCTATCTGTTGCCGCCTAAGAGCCCCCCTTAAATATTTATGTTATTCTGTTTTTAGTATGGTTTGTTATCTGGCTATCACGGTTTATTCAAATTCAAAACGTTTATTATACATTTTTTCATTTGTTTTTAAGATACAGCCTGGTGTCAGACAGACGGACGGACAGTGGAGTCTTAGTAATAGGGTATCGTTTTTACACTTTGGGGTACGGAGCCCTAAAAATGACTAAGAAGTCGCGGCCATGGCCGTCCCCTAGTTACTGTTTGTGCGTAATAGCTTACCGGAATCTCGGAATGAAATGAAATACGACTACAAACAAATATTATTAGGTGTGCACTGGCATAAAGGTTAATTAGCACTAATGTCCCATAATATGATCACCGTTGCCATTTTTTTTATAATTGGTGAATTGGGAAGAGACTTTCTAATTAACCAAGTTAAAAACTGGCAAAACCTGTCATAAAGCGTCATTAAATTTAATGAAACGTTTGTGCAACTTGCCATAAGACTCACTCAACTTGGCAAAATATAGCATTTTATTAGAGACGTTAGTAAACATTATTGCAGTAAACACCATTGTCATTGTATCACTGTTGTATTCTAATCAATCAAATCAAATCACAACAGCCGATGAAGCAACAAATTTAACAACGACGAAAAATAAAAACAACGTTAGTAAGATATATCTACTCCCGTCGTTCTTAAAGGCCCGACTTGACATGTCCACACAGTACAAAATAAACGTTCCACTTCGTTTGCCCGAATTTCATTTGTCATAATGGGGTCACTTGCCATAATATTAATTTGACATGATGGCTTTTTTTCTGAGAACAAACCTTACAGGTAATTTTTACATGCCATCGTATTGAGCCCAATAGGTTAGGTTAGTTTTATACACAAACAATTCCTGAATAGTAAACGGTTTCAGAAAAAAAATGCTGCAAATGAAGTTAGACATAGATAACAGTTATATACGGCTGTTGGAACTTTTTTAAGCAAAATAAAGTGTGAAATAAGTAAGGCATTTTAAATATAAAGATATTATTAAAATGCAGTTTTTATAGCAATTTGAACTTGAGAACACGAAAACACGTACAACAGGAGAATGACCCATATACTTACTGCAAATAGATTTCCAAGAAATAGTAATTAAATAAAATGGATGTTATTTGTATAACCTTAGCATTTAATCAGGTTTTTATCATTTTAATGCGATATAGAGCCCTAGGACTTAAGTTTACGTTTCAGTCCCCAATATGGCAGTACGAGTATAATGGTGATCTTTTACAGCCGTGGGTACCTACTCAAATAAATTTTAGAGACAATTAACACATTCCTTTTTGAACCGTCAGCACGGATCGATCGATCTGTATTAAGCTTAGGGAGCGTTTTAGAGTAATGCGGTCCGCGCGGACGACCGCCATTTTTGTATTAGATCGGTCTGTGCGGAGCAATCCGCACTGACGGTCCGCGTGACACTAAAACCAGCGTAAGTGCGGACGTTCGTCATGGAATTTATTTGTTTAGCTACATTAAAATCTAATCACAGAGATGAAATGCTTGTTTATGAATTGTTACTTCATTATTCTATATTACATGCTAATCAATTTTTACCTGTAGTGTTACGATCACATTAGGTGCCTTGTATCTTGACGAGTATCCATAAGCAATAAATCGTGATGGTTTGTTTGCATTACGGAGCCAACCAACTTGCTTCCTGTTCGATGGATGACATTTACACCGGCTCCTATTTCTGGCCGCAATTACACAGCCTTGCCCCCTGCTCTGTTTGAAAGCACAACAGAACGCGAAACACTTGTTTGTTTTTGTCGCTAACGTGTTTTTGCAGCATTGTCCTTTCCTTGTACGATCATTGTTTGCTTGTAGTCAAATATAGTCATGGATTTTTCGTAAGAGTGAAACATGTTAAGTAATGTTAAGTGAATGCTTTGCTGCTGGCTACGATATAGAAAAACCTTGGGTTCAGAAGCCAAGTAGCTTTTTAATGAGTTAGCCCGTCGACTGCGTGACAGAGGGGGTTATCCTCGTTCTGGGTCGTGGCTGGTTCAGCAGGTTTCCATTGCAATCCATTCGTTTCCATGGGAACGTTTGAGGCGGCCACGGTGCAGGGGTTGGGGGCAACTAGGATACGTCTCTGTTGTAGAATTTGTATTGTTAGTGTTAAGGGAATTTGACAAAGCGTGTTGCCGATGAATATTCCTATTTAAAACGTTTTGACGAAGCCTGTTGCTGATAATATGTTAATGTGTTATTTTATTATGTGTTTCGCTGAAATAAATGAATTATGGGATATAAAGAGATTGCTGTAAGCATATTTGAGGACCTGCTTGAAACTTGAAGTCAAAAATATTGAAGGTACTTTTCTTTTAATTACTATTTAAGTACTAAGTACCTTGACCGAGACGGTATTTATAAAACAAAGTCGAAGTGGATAAAAACTGCTGGGTGACAGGGTAAATAAACACTTTGAATGATATGTCATTACAAGTATGTTTTATACTTGATTGGGATTAGCAGGCATTAATAAAGCTGGGTTTTAAGATAATCATTAAAAAAAACAGATTTAGTTTTAATACTCAACACGACTTAAGTCGGCACGCTTTTGTGAAATTTTGTCTGCAGTAGATCACGATTCTATTTCTTACATTTACTTTTTTTTACGGCAAGTAAGGCACACGAGCATTCAGGCCACCTGATGGTAAGTGAGATATGAGACCCATAGACATATGAATTCTTAAGACTACAATCTTAAGACTCCAAATGCGTTACCACAGGGGCTAAGACGGATATCTACCTCTATGCTAGTAATTCCATTCGTTGTCTAGTCCCCATACCGGCAACACAACAATCCGGTTACTGATGCTTGGCGGTATATGGATAAGATGGTGGTAGCGATCTGGACGGACCCTGTAGAAGGTCCAACCACCACTAAACTATAACTTTTATAACTATGAGGACAAGATAGTTACTTAAACTTTTCATTTTACTGAGTAGGCACAATATTACTATAGGTACCTATAGCCTATTATTGATTATCAAGAGTCAAGACTCCGTTGCTAAATTTCAACTTTCACTAAGCTCGCTAAGTCAAACTAACGGTTGATTGCTATCTAAGACTGGCGCAGGCGATGCCTTATTTGCTATTCAAAGAGCGATTTAATGTTAACAAATCAGTCAATCAAATTTTTGTTAAATTAAAGTTACTTATTGAAATAGTAATTTAAACAAAGAACATTGGGTCTATTTTGGCCGCATGATACAAACGGATAAGATTATTATTCCAGTTGATTGTGGACTATCTTGCGCCTAGGGCCTAGGGTGATATTCTCTCAAAAACCACGGACGGTCGGACGAACGAGCGAAATCGCAGCGGCGAGTTTAAGTAGTTCTGTCAGAGCGAACAAAACACATTTTAGCGCGTGCATTCACAATTAGGCAGCCTTATACGTTCGATCTTATCGACAGAAGCCATGCTGCCTAAATGAAAATGCACGCGCTAAAATGTGTTATGAAAAGGGACTACCTCAACTCGCCGCTTTGATTACGCTCGTTCGCCCGACCGTCCTTTGTTTTTGAGAGAATAACACCCCTGTATCGTAGTCATATTGCTAACGTTGACTTCAACGTTATGCTTTTTATTGTAAACTGAATCAGAGCTGTCAATAACATGAATAAGTCATAGACGTCATAGTACTCTTACTTACAAGATAGTCCAAAACAATGTAGAAATAGAGGATCACCCGAATATAACTTTTCCTCTGTTTTTACTAACATAATTAATTAATCTGATAAGTTATTTGATTGCTTGATTGATACTAAACAAACGTTTTAAACTTAATCAAAAAACACTTAAAGTTGATGGTTAATAAAAGATAAAATGCACGAAACCTACAAGTACAGTCGAGTTCATAAATATGTGTACACTTTAGTACCTTGTCATTTTAATCGCTATGACAGTTCATATATATGGCCGTTTAAACACTTTAAAGAGGCAAGGTACTAAAGTTTACACATATTTATGTACTCGACTATATATGTCAATGTTCAACATTCCTCTACCGTTTTGGTGTAGTAAGAGGAAAAGGGACAAACAACCCATTTTTTATAGGACAAATGTAATTCATTTCTTGATTGGCAAAGCAAATGGAGGATATATTTTTTGAGCACCTAGTTTTTTAATCGTATAAGCTACTCCTTAACTTTTATTTTGTTTTGTCTTTCATCTACAACATGATTCGTTTGTCGTGTCAAATCCTCTAAGTAGCAAAAACACTGCAAATACACGACTCGAGTCTGTGCCTTTACCATGAGTTACAATTACCGTACTCGCTAGCGAGTCGAATGTTCTGTCCCTTGCACTCTATAAAAAACACTTGCGAGGTCTGCGAGGGACCGAGCTTCGACTCGCTAGCGAGTACGTTAATTGTAACTCATGGCAAGGGTACTGGGTAGTGATTCTGTAAACAACGCCGGTCGTGCGGACTGTCGAGTGATATCCAAGCGGCGAGATTAAGTAGTCCCGTCAGTGCGAACAAAACACATTGTAGCGCGTGTATTTTCAATTTAGCAGCACGATGGGTCGAACGTATAAGGCTGCTTAATTGAAAATGCACGCGCTACAATGTGTTTTGTTCGCACTGACGGGACTACTTACAATTAATCTCGCCGCTTGGATATCACTCGACAGTCCGCACGACCGGCGTTGTTCACAGAATCACTACCCTGTACCCCTACCATGAGTTACAATTAACGTACTCGCTAGCGAGTCGAATGCTCTGTCCTTTGCACTCTATAAAAATACTTACGAGGTCGGCGAGGGACAGAGCATTCGAGTCGCTAGTGAGTAGGTTAATTGTAACTCATGGTAAGAGTACTGATCGAGAGATACTATACAAGAGGAAGGTTTGCGGCTTGACGCTCAAGGCAATCAGAGATGTGCAGACGATTCACAATCACAAACAATTTTCAACATCTTATAGCTCACGTGCATTATGTACGCGTCTATGCACCTTCAAAAAATTATGTCATGGCCTCGTGCTTATTTTTTGAATTGATAGTAAGTACGAGTAAGTATAGCCATTAAAGCAAAATTATATTCTGTGTTGAAAGTTGTTTTAGTGTGAATTTATTGTACCTAATGTGTAAATCCTTTATTGAGTATAAATATATTGTCTATTATATCGCCGTACAATTAAATATACTGCCTGAGTAGAGTACCTACACAGTCGGCAATCTACGGGCACGGTTACAAAGTACGATTTAGTAAGAAACTTAAATAAAGCCTTAAATAAAATCACAAATTTAAACGTAATAAATACAATTTGAATAAAACATGGTCTAAATTATAACTATTATTACGCGTTTATGTTATTTCGGCAATTTATTTTGTCTATGTACGCAATTTTTAGAACAAAAGTCTGGATACACTTTTAAAAACGTTGTAAACACTGTTTAAAAAGGTTTAAGTTTTTAGTTTATCTCATTTAAAAAGTAAAATATTGGTACCTACAAGGAAGAATTATGATTGTACGTGTGTATAGCTGTTTGGAGTTAGTTATCCTAATTAGTCAAACATGGTGTTAAAATTTCATACATTTTCGTGGCCACAGCCGTTGGTAAATAAGTACACTGGCCGCAAAACTAAGTAAGTATCACACTTTCAATGAAATTTTCATTAAAAGTGTGACACTTAGTTTTGCGGCCCAATGTATATTATTATTACTACACATAATTATTACAAGTATATTACAGTTTTGACTGATATGATATAATTTACTTACTTTAAAAACAATTTGTTGCATTATAATACTTGCAATGATCAATGGCAAACAAACAAAGGAGAAGACAAAAGTGCATGGATACTATAGTTATCACATACGTAATATTTTATGTAATAATACTTAGTAAAATTATTTATTACCTATTGATAACGGATTACCTACCAAGGAATTATATGATGGTTTTTACAGCAGTAAACCTTACTTCAATTGATGTAATTTATCTACCTTTCTATTTAAACATATACATACATGAGGTGTTAATAAGGTGATTAAACAAAATAAGCGATTTCTCATTCTATATTTTTATTATCGTTTACAAACACCGTGATAGCAAATACCTTTTACATAGAAAATTAATTAAAGAAAGCATAAAAATGTCCTTGGGCAGAACGGGGGAAAAGAGGCTATCAGTACCTAGTACGTATATTGTATAGTCTGTGTCAATTGAATTGGCCAAAAATATAAACAAATTAGTATCTACGGTTTGACGGTTTACCATTGAATTGCCGACAGACTTTTAATCGAATATTATTTCAAAGACAACGTTTCAAGTATTTTCATTTCATCGACAAGTCATTGCGTCGAGGACTCAATACTAGGTAATTTGAAACGAGGTATTTTAATTGGTAGTTTACTTATTTCAATAGAATTCATGTCATGACTAATCATTTCGGGGCTTTTTAATTGTTTTTTTTTTACTTGTAATAATATTTATTCCGCATAACATTATTTCAATTGGTAATATTTTGCTATCAAAACTAAACAGTAATGTGTCATGCTTTTCTGTCAACAGTTCGTTTTCTTGGGGGTCGCAGTTCTAACCTAACCTAACCCGCTTCTGTCAACAGTTCGTTTTCTTGGTGGTCGCAGTTCTAACATAACCTAACCCACTTCTGTCAACAGTTCGTTTTCTTGGGGGTCGCAGTTCTAACCTAACCTAACCCACTTCTGTCAACAGTTCTTTTTCTTGGGGGTCGCAGTTCTAACCTAACCTAACCCGCTCCTGTGAACAGTTCGTTTTCTTGGGGGTCGCAGTTCTAACCTAACCTAACCCACTTCTGTCAACAGTTCGGTTTCTTGGGGGTCGCAGTTCTAGCCTAACCTAACCCACTTCTGTCAACAGTTCGTTTTCTTGGTGATCGCAGTTCTAACCTAACCTACTTTGAAAGCCTCGTACTTCTATTTCTTGATATAACTAGTTATGCAATAATATTATTAATTTAATATTATCAATCATTCTTAGTTTTATTATACATATTTGTTTGTCACACTACATAATTTGAAAAATGTATAAATGTGCAATAGGGCATATAAAATTGTATTAAAGTAATACGTCGAAGAAATGAATTGCAATGTTTTGTAGTTGTACCAATTAAGATAATTTGAAACAAATCAGCGATTAAGTAGTATTCGTTGATTAGTATTTCCACGTAGTAAGATAAATTTAAATAAATAGTAGTTGAAATAAAATAACGCCAAACAATATTACTAGTACTAATGTTTCGATGAATCGTTGTCGATTAAATAATATTCGATGAAAAGGTTGTCGGCAAAACAAGGGTACACCACGGTTTGACACATAACCTGAAATATTTAATTTTATCAATCGTGTTTTTATTTAAAGTAACGTTTAATTAAGTAATTAATCTTAAAAATAAATTGCAGAAGTAAAGATCAAGTGTATAAATCATTGCAAAGACCTCACTTGATCTTTAAAACCACGTGATTATCGAGTGGTAAATTGGTTCGTTTGGTTGTGTTTATATCTTTGCTAATTTCAATTGTGTCAGACTATATATGCGGGATTTGCCCGATTTTATGTGTACCTGCAGTCCTGCATATAAATCCAGGGTATTATTTTCATAAACAACTTTTCAATTCGTTGACGAAGTAACCACCGGAATCAAATTTGAATATGGTGCGCAGTCTACGCAGGGTCCGTATTATGGTCACCTTTATCGCAGTGGATAAAGCATGTGTCACTCTCACACTTACATACTGCATACAAGTGACGGATGTTCTGTCCACGTTTATCCACATCGATAAACTTACACGACCATAATAGGGGCGCAGGCGATAAGTAAAACACGACACGTCAAGTATAAATTCAAGCAATCGGAAGTTAACAGTTCATACTTTTCCATTCTTTAAAACATTTATAGTAACAATCTTAAAGCGTTTGACGTGGATTTTATTAAATTCGCGTTTGCTGCAAATGAATGTTAAGTAAGACGTCAACGAGATGATATCTGGTTCTAATGGCATGCATTTGTATGGCCTTGTCCCAAGCTATTGTTGTCCTACAATTGCAGAACATTTAAATGTGGTCTTTGATGGGATATGTGATCTCAGGGCACTTGTAATACCTGTAAAATAAATAAAATGTTTAAGCAAAATATTCACATATTATAGAACAGATTATTTTAAAAGAAGTACCGGTAGTGCAGTAAATTGGTGGTAAGTATGAGTTACTTTCATTTGCATTTCGAAATTAAATAGGTCAAACCAGAAAAAATACAATTTGAAACAAATCGTCAAGAACAATTGACCAACCTAAATAATGTCTAAAATATGACATGTCCCATGGTAAAATTATACAATTTCGCGATTTCGCTTCGCTTCAGTTTATTGTGAGTATGATATAAAACGTTACTCGATAAATGGGCTATCTAACACTGAAATAACTTTTCAAATCGGACCAGTACTTCCTGAGATTAGCGCGTTCCAGCAAACAATCAAACAAACAAACTCTTCAACTTTATAATATTAGTATAGATGATTAAGTCGCAAGAAATATGTCCATTTGTATTTACGTAAACTCAGAAATATGAAATACATACTACCTGAAATATACCCAATCATAAAAATGCCACTATGAAGCTGCATACATTTGTATCTTAATCTGTATAAAATGAATTCTTAATAGACTTCATTTACTGTGTGCTTATTTCAATTTGCACGTGCACTTATTTATAATAGAAAAAGTTCAGTTTAGGCTTAATTAATATAATTATAACGAAAAGGTATAAATATTTTTAAGCATAATCACATTTTGTCTAAGTTCTCTTTGGATACTTTTGCTCCAACTTCAGAAAGGTCATTTCAAAAAACGATTTTGCTTCTTCTAAATGATTAAATCTAAGTTTACTTTAAGTAGGTATGTAAGTGTGTCATATTTTACTATTTACGATACATATATAACTTTACTGATTACAATTATGTAACGTGGCATAGTTCAAAGAATGCACAGCCCATCGTGCCGAAGAGTTCTTAAATGGCGACCACGTACGAAGACAACGAAGATAGGACACACATCAAAGGCCCTAGCTAAGACGCATCACGCTAACTATTCGGTTCTTTTTTAAACCAATCGCCTCACTGGTAGATCACGTGACTCTGGTGTCACGTCATCTATTATCAGTGACCGACAACCTAGAGGAAGTTTGTGAATTTGGTGAAGGGGCATGCGAGAGACTTGTGAGAGAGTATTGTGGCGATCCTAGGGGAGGTCCCAAGTCATGTCATTATATATTATGGTGAAGTTAATTGTAAGTACGGAATCCTCAACGATAACGCCGTTGAACTTGAATTATCAATTGACCAATTATTTAGCACCTACACAACCCCGTTATAAATAAAGGTCCCAATTCTAATTTTAAAACTAATAAGTTAGTTTATCCTGAGGGGCTATTGCCTAACGCACTCGCAATCTCAGTCGGCTTCGAAGTGGAATAACTGTTTTAATTTTGTATGCAGACAAGCCTTCGATTTTCAAAATGAAAACAATTGCTATTGCGAGTGCGTTAGGCAATAGCCCCTCTGTTTGGATTTGTATATGGATGACAGAAAAAACCAAGTAATTTATATTTGTCACAGTAAAAAACTAATTTCGCCGTAATTTTCATACTCATTACATGTCATGTCAGCACAATGTCGGAGCACATTAATGATATAAAAACGTGAATATACAATGCACGTGACACGTGCTTTTTTGTTCTGAGCGGTTTTTGTGAGGCTGGTTCGGGTATGCCTGTACCCTTACCATGAGTTACAGTTACCGTACTCGCCAGCGAGTCGAACGCTCGTCGTACTTAAGAATACTGTGACAGAGCGTTCGACTCATTTAGCGAGTACAGTATTTGTTACTGGTGGATACTCTTTCCTCAGGTACCGTTTAATTTTCCGGAACAAAAAGTATCCAAGTTCCTCTCCAGGGGGCTGATAAAATGTGGATAAAACATACGTCACTTTCGTGATCTCGCCTTATATACGTGTCAGAAAGTGACGAATGTTTTATCTACATAATTGGTCCCCAGGGTGCGACTATCTCTGTACCAAATTGTACAGATCTGTCGATAAGATCGAACGTATAAGGCTGCCTAATGGAGAATGCACGCGCTAAAAATGTATTTTGTGCGCTCTGACGGGACTACTTAAACTCGCCGGTGTGGGGCGTTCACGCGTTCACTCGATCGACCGAACGAGCGCCGTTTTTTAGAGAATAACACCCTAGATGCCAAAGTCGCGCGTTGTTGCGTCGGGGGTTACAAAACGCTTTGTAACTGGGGTGTGATTCTCTCAAGAAGCAAAGGTGAACGAATGAACGAGTGATGTCCAAGCGGCGAGATTAAGTAGTCCCGTCAGTGCGAACAAAACACATTGTAGCGCGTGCTGTTTCAATTTAGCAGTCTTATACGTTCGACATCACGTTCCACAGCGCCAGAAGACGGAATTCTGTAGCCTGTTTCCTACGTTTATGAATGGTTGTATGGGGTGTCATATTTCGGCGATTTCGTGGCCGCCGGCTAGCTGTAAATAAAACTAGAAGACATAATAAGAGGCATTCATATTTTCAAAATGGGACTTAGCAACATACATACTATATACATAAACTCACGCCTTCATTCCCAGAGTGGGGTAGGCAGAGCTACAGAATTACCAACAACTAAAAAATTGTTGATAATTGTGTAACCACACTTAGGCAAGATGTTCGCCAGTGTACCAGTGTGTAGTGACTTAGCAACAATACTTACTTAAGTTAAATAGTTATTTAATATCATTTTTTTATGACACTAACAAACAAAAAACTTTGATCACATTTCAAACTTCACCAACATCAGTTAATCGATGACTTAATGGCGTAACGGTAAATCTAAATGGACTAAGATCAATTACATTATATAATATTATATTACATAATTAATTCAAATTCAGCTAAGTGGATTGAGGTTAAAATACATTAATTGTTAGTTTTGCTCTAGACAGCAGCGCGCAAATTCATTTTCTTGGTATTATTTTCTGTTGATATAGATGTTAAGGTAATAGGAAAGACCATGTTATCGTTTGCTTAAAATACTTAGCACCTAAGGAGCGAGTTTGCGGTCAGCTGTTTTTCTAGCCGGTTTTGTGTTAGCTACTTAGTTATGATTTATGATGTACGTTGTGTTAGTGATGAAGAATAACGACTTAATAAGAAAAATGTAATTTTTGTAAAGTTCACTTTAATATAACTTACCTATAAGGATAGAATTACGATTTAATCATTTAGTAACGAGTTTTTTTTTAAATTATTTTTAGAAAAAAATACAAAGAAATTGCTTTAACTTTAACGCTCTATGAGCACTTGGTGTGCATTAAGATTTTTGCCCTATGAATGACACTGACCGTGCACACAAAGTATTTACGCCAATTCTTGAATTTTTTTATAAAAAGTTCCACGGGTTAATATCTACTTCGTAGGCTCTGACGTTTTTGGCCTCCTGGGTACTAAATAATATGAGGACAGCATGTAATTCTTGTTCGCGAATTAAACGTCCCAATCATCAATCGTATTATAACCTAACAATGTGCGCAATTTTCTTAGCGACTATCTTCAGTTCAAACTGTTATTAGGTAACTACTTCAAAAATTTGTCTTTTCCGCAACTTAAATATAATTTTGCACATATAATAGTTGACGTACACGTACTTACTTAAGTATCATAATAACTGTAAGTACAGATGTAGTGAACATCAACATGTACAGCATCGTATTTGTCGGATAATAGTATTAGTTCGTATCTTGGTTTTTAAATTAACCCGTCGAAGCCGACTGAGAAATCAAGATAAATATTAGCTGTTCCGACCAAATATGATGTCGTATGTTAATTTACTACTTCTGTAGGTACATATTTGCGTTAAAAGAAGAAAAGCTTCATTATTCCATCGTTTATTTGTCAAGTAGGTCGGTACTGTATTTCCCAAATTCGAAACCAGGCTTTTATTTACACTGCTACAGTCCGCAGCAAAAGTAAAAGTATACAAGGGACCTAATAACTTATACATAAAAAAAATCTGTCCACGCCTGCTTTTACAGCCAATGACTAAAGGATCCTACCGATTTCTATGAACAAAAAAAACTATTTACTGGTAGCTACCAAAAAGAAGACATTGCATTTGAATCTAATAAATCTAATTAATTTACTTCTATCTTATAACACTCTATGTTTTGGCCACAAATTAAATACGCTCTTATGGTCTTAGACAGTAGTAATAGATATTTTTGGTCCGTTCAATAACCTCCGATACTGACTGTACATAGTTACCGGTTGATTGTTTAATGTAAAGTGAACTCTAGATGTATACAATAACGGTTCTTATTGGACAATGCCACTGGCAAATTTGAGGTGCTACAAGGTGGAGATGTTTAAATTGCACATATAAACATTGGGAAGTTTGTTTTCAAAACAGAGGTTCTTTGTGTAGCTTAAAATTATAACATTAAGCAGTATTTACGGTACGAGACAGTTAGTTTAGGCAGGCGAAATCAAAAACATTATGCAGTCCTGTTGCAGAAACAGGTGTTGCCAGCAACGTTCTAAACTTTACACAATCATATGGACCTCAACCTTAAACATTGTTGAAAAAGAGTATTGGGATTTTTCCTCTCTGTGATGCCAATTTGGGGAGGGGTGAACCATTTCTTATTATGTTTTATATCCACATTATCCACTTAAGTATCATGCAACGTGAAATCAAACGGTAAAGCGCGTCATACAGGTTGGTGGTGAATGTGGTTATCTTAACCAATCAAAGGATGAAACCGGCCAGTTTAAGATGTCCCGTTGGAGCGTACCTTCATTATCATTTTCATCTAATTTTAGGACGTGCATTCTCAATTAGGTAGCTTAAAACTCCCTCTTACCTGTGAATTCGCTCGGTCGATCTAGCGTTCAATAAGAAGCCGTTTGAGATTAACACTCTGGTCTTAAAATACTGTAGGATGTCAGTCAAGAGGAAACAATACTAGTAAAAAGTTATTGAGTCATTGCTTTGATTTTTTAGTATCAGAGCTTCTATTATACTGGGTAGAACCATATTGCTTTTGACATGTTATCGTATTGTTAACGTGACTATAGGTCTTATTCTTATTCACTTGACAGTAAGCCATCGGCCAGGACGAGTTAAAAACAATACCAAAACATGTCAAACGGATCTTTTTTTTCCGAGCAGAATAGAAGCCCTGGTTAGTAATGCTCTCAACAACGACGGTCGGACGGACGAACGAGTGAATGTCCAAGTGGCGAGTTTAAGAAGTCCCGTTAGTGCGAACAAAACATATTTAAGCGCGTGCATTTTCAATTTAGCAGCTGGTTTCTGCCGATGGATAGAACGGATAAGGCTTTATAACTTAAACTCGCCGCTGCGATTTCGCTCGTTCGTTCGACCGTTTTTGAGAGAATTACATCCCTGTATACTTGTCACAAGACTTACAAGCGTTTGTAAAGTAGATACTTATGTGTTGAACCGTTTTTGTACGTCAACTTTCGAAGAAATGCAAGTACCTAATGAAAGGAAAACTTTAATTAAAAGTGCTACGGCCACGTACGCCAGTTATTAATAACAACCTCTTGTTATTTTGACGTAATAATACAACAAAATAAAACAAAATATTCTTCGAATTGCTAGTTAAAGTTCAATAGTAGAATGTTGAGCAACAGGTTTAAAGTTCAAGAACCTTCTTAGTTGCTAGTGCTAGTAGTAGGTAGTCATGAGTTAAGTAGGTACGAGTATAGTACGTAGTTTTTGATTCGATAAGTGGTATGAAAAGTATTTACTCGTATTAATCGAAACGACATAGTTACCTAAGACTTTGCGGAAGTCATGTTTAATTAATAACCACGATTACATACGATAGTTGGTTTTTCACACGCTAAGACCTTTTAGCTGTAGGTAATGTGGTCACTCCTAGTGATGTACGCCGATGTAGGTACTCGTAGCTTCGCCTCTAACTACTCATAATCTTTTAGGGGGCCTAATATGGCAGCGTTTATCGCGTGACAAGATGTGTCACTCTCTGACACGTATGTACGAGAGTGACGGATGCTTTATCCACATTTTGTCACGCGATAATCGCAACCATACTAGGCCAGCTGGTTTAACTTAGCAACAATTCAAAAATGATATTAATTCTTATTCAATCTTCCTCATTCACAAATAATAGGATTTATATTATTTTGTTATTAAGATTGAAAAGTGCATGCTTCGATTGTTCGGTCATTTGGAAAGGATGGATGAAAGAAGATTGACGAAAGAGATATACTTACAGATCGAAAGTGAGTGGACGGGTCGGAAGGGGCCGCCCTAGGCGTACTTTTTCGAGTCAAATCGGAGAAATACTGGAAAAGGGCCGAATCTTAAGTACCCGAAACCGACGTGCGTGCATGACTCGATGTATGAATGTGGAAGAAGCGAAAGAAATTTGTTAAGATTGTAGCAAATGGAAAGAAGTGGTTTCTGCCTACCCCTCTGGGAAACGCGTGATTTTATGTATGTATGATATTAACGTTTAAATTATTTTGTTTTGAGTCATGGATAAAATAAAATAGGTACATATTCAATGAGATTTAACCCGCACGATCATAATTATCATTCTGTGCTCTAGTAGAATACTTTTGATCCCGGAAAATTGTATAGGTCCCGAGGTAGCGAGGTAGGAAGCCATGTGCCTTGTGCAAGGTCCGTCCGGATCCCTACCACCATCTTATCCTGTAATCTACCGCCATGAAGCAATGCTCACATTGTTGTTTCCCGGTGTGCAAGTCAACCGGTGAAATTACTAGCTTAGATTTCTTCTTAGTTGTTAGGGTTGGCAACGCATTTGCGGTTTTACGATAGCAATCTTTAGATTGTAGCATTGAGAATGTAAATGTCTATGGCCATGGTCATGGATCCCACTTACCATCAGGTGGCTCGTGTGCTCGTATGCCTTCTCCGTACCATAAAAAAACGGGCAAGAGCATGTCGTACCATGCTCAGTGTAGGGTTCAGAAGCCGTTACGACAAACACAAAAAACTGTTTCTAAAAACAACGTGTATCAACTATTTAGGTAGTTTTCTATTTAAAGTTATTTGGTGCTGTCTTTGATGATTTTTAGTAGGTAAGTATAAAAACTTTAGTCACCTGTATCTCAACAACTAATTATGTGATAGTGATAGTTTTTCTTTTAAATTCGTTATATGCGCTTTCATTAAAGATATTTTTCTGATTTTTAGTTTTTGTAGTTTTGGCTGTAGGCACACTTGACTCTAACAAAAATTAGCACTTTAAAGCTTAATATTTCATAAACGGATCCCTTAATCAAAAAGCTGTTTTCGGAAACCCGCAATATTTTTCCAACGACAACCCACTCTATGGGGCAGACGAGGAAAAAAAATGGGTACATCCCCACGTTACGAGTAGGGGAGGTAGGAACAGTAAAAAAAAATATTTCAATAAGTATTTTATTTTACCACTTTGTTGACATGACTTATATGTATATTCATGCCAAATTACAGCTTTCTAGTTCTAAGGGTATCTGAAATAGGCTGCGGACGGATGGGCGGACGGAAGGACATCGCGAAACTATAAGGGTTCGTAGTTTGACTACCGAACCCTAAAAAAGGAATACTTCGTCAACCAACCTTCTACCCGGACGAACTCGCGGCCAACAGCTAGTAAAAAATAAACTTAATATTGTCTCAATATCTTATATAGGCACCTATCCAATGTAAGCTTAATTACTTATACGATTAGGTATTGCTTAAAGTGGCTAAGTATTATTTGCTTGGTAGGTTTTGTTACAAGGCCAGAGGTTATTTAGTCATTACAGCATGAAGTGAATGGCTGGGTACTTCTAGGTTCCACCGAGGTGTATTTGAGATGTATTTAAACGCACCCATTCATAGTTTTTCTTTATAAACCTGTCGGGATAAATATTAGGCACGTTCATTTCAATAATTCGTGTGGTAGCCGGATTAGAATAGTGCCACTCCGTATCTTTCCGTGGCTGTCGTAAAAGCCGACTAAGGTAATAAAGGCGTGTAGTAGGTACTGTTAGGCGATGGGCTTGCAACCTGTCACTAATACACTGGTAAACATCTTCGCCTAAGTGTGCAAAATGTGGTTACAGAACTATCAAAAAGTTTTTATAGTATAATCTCTGGGAATAAAGGCGTGAGTTTATGTATGTATGTATGTTATATTAACTTTAAAAACAATATTCATTCCCGAAAACTTCATTTTAGGAAATTATACGTTAAATAATGGAACTTTGAATGCTACCAATTTTAGTAGATGACTGTTCACTAAAAAATAACAAGTGTGTAACTGAGAGGTGGATACCATTCATTTGCCAAGCTAGGTTTCTATCAACGCGCGGAAACTAAGCGGAAAGCGAATAATCAAGCCACCAATAGGCTTGGAGCGTTCCGCAAGTCTTGGTAAATATCGTTATCAAAGACATAGCATAAGGTACTTACCTTTATTTCGGAAAATTAGACAATACTGAGGGAATAGCAATAAACTTCTACATGGATGGAGTCGCTACTCGAGCAAAGGCAAGTTTAGCATAAGGGCTGATTCACATTGGTCCAACAACAGCATGCCAGTACATGGACGAGTTGATTTTCACGTTTGAGGCGAATCTATTGTAACGACGCAATGTACATCTACTCGCATACTTTTTCTGGACCGATGTAAATCAGCCATAAAGGCAGCTGCAGTTACTTGTAAGAGGAGCTGTTAGTAAAAGTATCTTCGCTCTATTCTTCGCTCTACTCTTCGCAAATTTTTGCCATTTCTAACTTTATGTCTGTATTAGCAACTATAAGCTATTATTAAACCATATGAAAATAAGCCATCATTTTAGAACTACTTACAGCTTTTTCCTTTTATTGTTATTTGTTGCAATATCCGCCAAAACCTTAAAAATGTACGTTCAAATTACGGACAACGAACAAAACGCTTATTAAGTACTTTTGCAACGATATTTTTTGTCCCTTTAGATTTAATTTTTAGACTCGTGTAACAGGCTTAATGATTTATTCGACAAAGAGACTGTCAATGTGAAGAGGGAATTAAAATAAAAAGGAACAAAACCGATAGGACTAAAATTCGTGGGTCTGACACGTTACTAAACATAAAGGTTTGTTTATTACTTGAATTTCATTGCACTGTCTATACGTATGTAAGTCTTAACACGGGTCATAAAATACATATAATTCTAGATGAAGTTAATTTTAGTAGTATCTTTAAGACCACATTTTTTGGCAGTCTTCTTTCTTATACATTTTTATAACTCTATGGTAAACTTTAATTGCACTCGATGACGATACGAATACGATACCGAACCAAAAAGTGGAAAAAAAGTGCCAGACACACGAAGTAGCCGGATAAAATCCATATATCCATTATAATATAACTACGAACTATTTTGAATCTTCTTTTATATTATGTACCTCATAAAAGTCATTAACTCCCTTCGATGAACTGAAAATTGGAGCGCAATCATTCGGCTAACTTTGGCATTCATTGTTAATCATGAACGCGGAATCAGCCGAACAAGGTCGATTTAATGACATCGCGTTGTGGAGTTTTTGTCGTCGTTGTATTGTGCGCACGACCTCACAAAAGCGGTGTCGTCACATAAACGCATGTCCGACAATTCGCGATCATAGGCCGGAATCACACAATCAATTTACGAATGTGTATTGCTATGCCATTGCATGAAAGTGGGATAGCAAACAATCTGCGGTCTCAATTGTTTGTAAAGAGCAATAGATACGTAGAGCGCGTTTCGAGCTACATCTTCTTGAATACAATTGTCAGGAGCTCAATCAGCTTGTTACTCATTCATAGATTTACCAGCCACAAGCAACCAATGTTTTGTAGATGCGTCATGTAGGCATCCAAAATACCATTTACCGTTTTGCCACAAGCTGTATAGAGTAATTACATAGATACATAAACTCACGCCTTCATTCCCAGAGTGGGGTAGGCAGAGCTACAGAATTATCAACAACTCTTAAAACTTTTTGATAGAGTAATTACATACGAATTCATGTTTTTGAATGTAGTAGTCATTACGGATTAGTGTTTCTTTTTCGCAGAATACCACCTGTAGTTACTATTACAGTATGTCGTCAAGCAGCAGAATTCGCTAAAACACTCTATGGAAGGCCAAGATGGCAGGTGGGTTATAAGGCACATGGACATTTACCAGCTCTTCACCCCCAAAACGAAACACAAAGATACGAATACTGAAGTATGACGTAATTTAAAATACGATCAATTTCGCCCTGCCATTATTTGGATCTGTTTACAACGTATAAAAAATACACCTTGCTAAAGGCCAAAACAAAGAGATGTGACTGACTGCGTTAAACTGATACCCAACTTATTTAATATTCTTAGCGGAGGTTATGAAAGGTAAAGGAATTAGACCTTTCAGTATTGGGGTATTTCTCTGGAGTCGCTGACGTTGCTTGACAAAACGTGGTTTAACCCGAATTTAACAAACAAATGACATAATAATAAACGTACAAAATAACGTTAGACCAGATAAATTAAAAACCTCGCCGTATTGCGGAAATTTATGTAATTTCTAATGCAATTCACTAAACACAGTTAAAAAAGCATTAGAGGTTTTTTATTCATCTGGTCAGGCTAAAATATGCGTCAATATTTAATTACTGGTGAGTATTTGTTTTCAACATCTACTGTATCTAGAAGAACAAAGTAATAATATAATTGTTGTATCAAAAACACGTTCATGTTGTTGTAAACAGTTATCATTAAACACGTACGAGTCATTTTGTTTAACTTTTATCACACAAACTATGTTGTTCATTTTTACTCAACTATACCGATTAACTACAGTACCGCCAAAGTAATTGTCAGGGTCAGGTATCGACGGATTTATACGCCGAAATTCTATAAATAGAAAAACCAAACCCAAAATCAAATCGATGTTCAAAATGGAATCGAATTGATTTCCGGAATGCAATCAATGAGCGGAACCAATGGATTCAACACCATTGTAATGCACTGGCTTTGAGACTCCGTACAACATCCGTGTCCTATGTCTAGTAGTGGATAGGATGCGGTATAGTTTATTCCAGTTAAAAAGACGAAAATTCACTTAACGTGGGATTTTACTAACTTCTTTTGTTGCTAAATCTGCAAGGAAAAGATAATAAAGGGATGTAATAGAACTGATCGAAGTGTGGCACGTGTAGTACTGGACTAGCTCAACTCTTTGTTCAAAGTATATTTTGGGCCTACCGACACACCTGCATAATTATCTTACAACCCTAGTTGAAGATAACAATTAAACAATAGATGTTGGTAATGGGTGGTTTTTAGTGCTTATAGTCATTTTAACTGGAACAAACTATACACGTGCACGTAACAAATGGCTGGCCCATCCGTGACTCGATGGAAACAACGATGGCCCAACAGATAAAACCATTGTGTCTAGGTAAAGTTAATTCCGTCTAACTGGCAGCGGCGATTACACTAAGTACGGTTCCAATAATGAAATGATTACAGCGTCCGGTATTAGATGTATTAGCGCATTTAGCAATCAGAAGCATGAAGCTTGTTGTTTACTCCTCTGTACTCGGCTAGAGGAAGAGACATAGCCAAACGAATAAAATTTATGATACATAGGCAAAGTAAGGGAAAAGGGTCAATTGCTAAAACGTTTCGTTTTCCTTTTTCAGATAATGGAGACTAAAACAAAAGGCACCGATAAAAATCTTAATAAAAACGGCAATGACTTAAATGGAACACTCGTTATAAGAAATAGTTTTAGTAAATGCAAAACTGACGCACAGTGCAATGGAAAAACAGACAAAAATGATGATGATAGTTGGAAAGACTTGGATATTTTAGATAAAGCGCGACGGATGATTTCTCTTATCACAGTGGAACCAATTCTGGCGTGTTACGTGATGCCTTCAGTACTTTCAGCGTTAGCCACGCAAAATCTTTACCTAGAGAAAGCGTGTAGAGTGAATCTCGGGTTTGAAGACCATGTTTGCGACGCGCTGACACGCAGAGAAACAGCAAACTACACGTTTGAGGAAGAAGCGGTTCAAACCTTGGTGGCGTCTGTGACTGGATGGAAGACGGTGCTACAATCATTTTTGCCGTGTGGAATATTGATATTCCTAGGAGCTTATAGTGATAGAGTGGGACAGAGAAAGTTTTGCATGTTATTACCAATCATCGGAGAGTTTTTGACTAGTGTGGGTCTGATTGTGAATACGTTTTTTTTCTATCAGCTTCCTGTAGAAATAGCAGCTGTGACCGAAGCCATATTCCCCGCATTAACAGGTGGCTGGGTGACGATGTTCATGGGAGTGTTCAGTTATATCGCTGATGTGACGACGGAGGAACAAAGGACGTTGCGGATAGGGGTTGTGAACCTGTTTTACTCCGTGGGTGTGCCCGTGGGGGCTGCTCTTAGTGGGATACTTGTGCGGAAAATTGGTCTCTACGGTGTGTTCTCCTTGAGTGCTTCATTATACGTGCTGAGCTTCTTATATGGATTCTACAGGATCAAGGAAGTGAAGAGGCCCGACATTACAGTGGTGAGTTGAATAAGATTTATTGCTACCATTAGCATAGTCGTGATTAATTTGCACTCTAGCTCATTAGCAAAAAAGTTCTTCAGTTAAATGTCGAGATCATAAACAAATAAGGACGTCAGTTTTACACTGAGGTGATCTAGATAGTGTGTAATCCTTTGCTTCTACTTAATCATTGACCTTATGTCATGAGCATTTGATCTCAACTGGACACTTTCGAGGTGAACGAAGCACAAACGGCTAATTGAATGCAATAAGTGCTTGTCTTGTTCGTAATTGTAACTGTAATTGAATATAGGAATGTAAGTACCTATGTGTGGATCAGTGTTCTCAATTTAGATATTGGCGCGTAGGTAAATATGATGCAAGTTATTTTAATCGGTAGATGAAACAATTTTTACTTGGTAATAATGCAAATAGATGATTAATAATTTAAGTTGACAATGTTTTGTAACATGCTTTAATGTTGACATAATACGTAATACCTCGGTTGCTGGCACCGGCGCCGTGCCGTATTAGTACGGTTTCGAAACGGTAACTTTCTCTTTCTTTTAATAGATCTTTGACACAGTCCACCGATATTGTTCCCAAACATTAACACCGCTGATACATTGCGGATAAAAAGTATTGCGTCAAGAACGTTTATCCTACACATAGGTACTGATTGTGTTTCGAAATAAATTTATGTAATTTATTAAAAGGCGCTACAATTTTAATTGTTTAACCAAAGGCTGTTACTACAACCTTAAGATACATTATATTTCTTCTCATTCAGTAGGTACTGTTTGTTTTTCTTCATGTAATACTGTCAATGTGTGAACGTTTCCATTACTTAAGAAGCTGTAATCTGTAGCGCACCTGGTAGGTATTGTAGATATATGTATATTACATGATATTAATTTGTAATTATCACCTACACTAGTTACTTAAATAAAATAGTGTACCTTACATACCTACCTATACAGGGTGGGGCTTGTAACTAAAGCAAAAAATTAAAACGTAGATTCTACTCCTCAAATTAGACAACTTTTGTTTAGCAAAATTTTTAAAATGATAAAGTTTTTAGATTGTTCTTTTTTCAAACAAAGTAAATAGTATTTTCAATGTACTTAAAGCTCCGTCTAATTGTCATCGCCTGTCAGTCTAGTCACTCTACAGACATACTTAATCAATTTCATAGTACACACAGCAACACATCTAGCTATACGTGCACTTCAGAAATCTGAAATATTGCGTGAAAGAGAGTCGCACTAGAATCGAATGTTGTTGACATAGTATACACATATATACATCTCTTTCTTTTTCTCTCTGCTCCGTCTTTAATGGTTAGTTAGGTGTGTTGTTGTGTGTACATTGCGTGTTCGAACTAACTTTAAAATGTAATAAAATTCAAACCGCAAGTTTTTTTTCAAAGTCGTCAAACAAAATTTGCGTAGTTTGATGAGAAGAATGTACATTTTTAATTTTTGCTCTAGTTACAGGCCCCACCGTGTATAAGAATATCGAATCTGAATGGGCCCGGTGTAATTTTATACCATATTTTATAAAAGAGCAAAAAAGTTGTTAATTTTATCTGGCATAATATTTATATGAACACAATAATAAGACTGTTAAAACGCCGAAGAATAACCCTACAACGGGATCCCTTTCGTTCGCCTATTTTTTTAACCTATTTTAATTTAATTTGCATTAGCATAATAGTACAGTTGCATAGTAATAATTTGGCCTACTACTTAGATTGGCATAATTACGTTTTTACTACGCGCGACACTTCGTATCGCGTCATCTACCAGTGACGCGATTGGTTTAACAACCAAACGAATAGAAAGGTTAGTTAGCGTAGTGCATCTTGGCTAGGGAGTGTCTGCTCGTTTGTTCTCACCAAAAAAAGTAGAATTCTAATAAGATGCTTGGCGGAAATACTCTTACGCTGGTTAAACTAGCCTAGGCCTACAGGTCAATGTTTATTTCTTTCCTCATCAATGCATCTACTAACTGAAGGCCCTGCCACTGGAACTAAACTGGGTCAAGTTGATGGACTTTTTTTTACTGACATGCTTCGCTAATCCAGTAGTCAGTGAACCTGTTATATAATCTGCGGATCCATGGTCAGTTAACATTTTACAATCAATAAACACGGCTGACAAAAACTGTTTGTCTTTACAATTTTTTGGGAGACAGTAAGAATAGCAGAGAAATTATACTTTAATCATTTGAATTAGGTATAGCCAACATTACAAAAGAGCGTCCTCCTGAGACTGAGTGATGTTTAACCATTGTAAAGCTAGGCTCAAAGTCGACACCACTCGAATAGGTATTCACGCGAATGCTCTCAGTGAGGACGCTCCTTTATATTTATGATCACTTTTGTATGCTTGTCGCCTTTCAATCAATGATTCAAAAATTTCGAACGGCATATTTTTGTCCATCTTCATATCGCAAATATTAAGTTTTAGACAGTCAACATGGACTTATTAGAGAAAGAAGTCCATGTAGGTATATGAGGTTTAAAAATATTTTATCTTGTGGACTAAACGGAAGCACGTGGTTAGCTCCACGCACTTCTAGCGCAGTACGTATTTGGAATGTATGAAGAAAAAAGAGACTAAGAGCGACAAAGAGATTCAATTAAGGGAAAAAATCATCAATTACTCTATACCTATCTATGACGTTGACTGGGCAACAGGACAGTGAGCAGTAAGCAGCTTTAATTGAAGAGCCACTATGGAACCTTGTCGCATAAAGCCAATGACATCTTTTGTCGTTATTTGCTGTCAAGTGAGTGGAAGCTCTGACAGTAATTATATTCCTTGGTGAAGACAGGGTAGTTGTTGACTGTACAGTCGAGTTCATAAATATGTATACAATTTAGTAGCTTGTCACTTTAATCGTCGTGACAATTCATAACTGGGAGTTTAAACATGACATTAAGTAGACAAGGTATTATAGTGTATACATATTTACGAACTTGACTATACCTACCTATTCGTGCTATAAATATCAATTCATAATGCTCAATGAAGGGTTAAAGGAGGGTCCTATTTCTAACATCAAAGTATATTAATAACTAGCTGTTTCCCGCGACTCCGTCCGCGCAGAAAAATAAAACATAGCCTATGTTACTCAGTGATAATCTAGCTTTCCAATGGTGAAAGAATTTTTGAAATCGGCATAGTAGTTTTTGAGTTTATTCATTACAAACATACACACACACAAAAATACAAATCTTTCCTCTTTATAATATTACTTGCTTCTGCCCGCGACTCCTTCCGCGTGGAACTCGTTTATATCGTAGCTCCATACAAATTTTCACCTTCTTTTTCACCCCCTTAGTGGATGAATTTCGGGAAAAAAACTATCCTATGTCCTTTCCCAGGATTCAAACTATCCTTGCACCAAATTTCACCCAAATCGGTTCAGCGGTTTAACCGCGAAGAGGTCCAGACAGAGAGACAGACACACTTTCGCATGTATAATATTGGTATGGATGGATATAGTATATAGTATGGATGGATAGTGTAGACTAGCGAAGTAGCGACCCGCCCTCGCTTCGCTTCGATTTTTGTAATCCAGAATGTATTTAAAAACTTCCTCTTGATCCGTTGCGAGGTACATACAGAGAGACAGACTAGACGGCGGGAAGCGACTTTGTTTTATACTACCTATGTAAAAAAGATCCTTTAACCCTTCTTAAAATTGGTGATTTGTAGCCTCGTGTTTGCCGTTGGTCTTTGGGACTAATTCTATAACAACTTAGAAATTATGTGCAAGACTTTATCGCCCATTGTGTTAGTCCATTGTTTGCCCCTGAAGGAAAGTGTTACCCGGTAGCAGTCAAGACATAACACAAAAACTATTTGTTAGTATTACGAGTACATACAAACCTACCGTAAATTTTGATTGAAGGGGTGCTGTTTAATTTATATACCTAAAACTTTTATCATAATTTCATTTAAATACTTTCGGAAAGCATACTAAATAAATAAACGGGTAGCATAACAACAAATTGTATAATTTTATCAGGCATACAATCAAATTAAATGACACTCATTTTATCATAACGATTTCTAGATTTTAAAGGGTGATGGGCAATTTTGTATGGACCCCGGCCGCACCCTCCAAAAGTCACGGGATGCATGTCCATACCTAATGCAAAATCAATGGGATTTTTTTAATGAAAAATAACCTTTAAATTTTTGTAATGAAAGATAAGCAAGGCAAGAATGTGTTAATTTTCAAACAAATTCTATAAGTACAAAACAATTATGATTTTCCGAGAAAAGCCTATACATCTGGCGATCGTCGCCATAGTGAAAAAACTTAATGTTGCCAAGATCTTCATCTCTGTTGGTGGGTGGGGCATTTTTGCCCATCGTCCTTTCATCTTAGGGCTCGATGTTCGATCAGCAGTTAAACATACTCCCATTTGTTAAATCTGAACCAAGTGTGTGTGTGTGTGTGTGTAATGTGTTTTTCATTATTTTTTTGAATTTTAAGCAATAGTTCGGTTAACTTCTGATCAAACAACTCGCCCTTGCTATACATAAATATAGGGTGACGGAACCGTAATAGAGGAAATGGTACGGTCGGCCTTATAAGTAGCTCCACAATTTAGTACTTTGTCACTTTAAAGTCATTTTTAAACTGCTGCACTAACATGTCAAGTGTGTAAAGCGACAAGGTACAAAAGTGTGCGGCTACTACTTGAAAAACCGATCTTACCAGCCTATCTAAACCTCTCGACGAGAGTAAAACATACTATTTAAAGTAGGTACCATGCTTTAAACTGTGAAAACGACCCAGTTATAGGAGTATAATATCCCTTCCGCTGTATAGAACTGGCAGTATTTCATAATACGGTCTTTGGAATTTCCTTAACTTTCCTTTCACTTGCTATCTCAACTACAGAAGCCGTCCAAGAACTGCTGCGAGTGGCTCCACGCGTTCTTCGACATAAGCCTGGTGAGGGAGACGCTGACGGTGGCCTTCAAGCGAGGGCCTAACAACCGGCGCCTGCGCGTCATCATGCTGGTCGTCGTACTCTGTGTTGTCATTGGACCAATCTACGGTAAGTGATCCACGCGTCGTGACTACCGAGAGTCCGTGGCGTCACGATAGATATAAGTAGGTACCTAACGGCCCAGAGCATGTCGGGCGAAGCTCAGTGTACCTATTGTTCAGTTGTCGACTGATTTTAAATTATTGTATAATAGTATTATGGCCTTACAAATATTTTTTTTCGTAATTTGGACTGTAAGTAGATAAGTTTGGAGCAAAAATCACACGACCTGAATATCTCTGAAAAAAAAATCTCAAATTGAATCGCTATACAGCGGCACTGACACCATAATGGATGTATACATAGACATAAGAAAAATAATTTCAGTCATGCTTTAGGTACATCGTAAATATTCGCATTTTATACACTTTCGCAGTTTTATTAATAGGTACTAATGAAAAATTTCAATTCCGGACCCAAGGCAATATAATAATAATAGTATCATAAATATAAGGTAGGTTTAGGTTATGTTAGTTCTTCAGCTGGCCCGGAGGGCCATACAGCCCAGAAATAGGAGCCCCACCGACTTTCCGCGACGTTTAAAATAAGAATAAATCCTTTACATCTATGGAAGGTACTTAGGTACACTATATAAATATGAGCGTGTTATAAATGATTGTCTTAAAATATAACTAGCTACCCATACTTTGAACGCTCTATGTATATTTTAAATTTACCATTTTTATTCCGAGAATTAACATAAGGTTTGCAATGTCAAATACAGACTTGTTACGCCAGCTCCACCACTTTCTCTAGCCCCTTAGCTAGAGATAAGGCCGATGAACTCAGTTTCATTTCTAGTTTTCAGGCCTTTAGCCACCGGATAC
Source organism: Acleris laterana (assembly GCA_963966035.1). Lineage (NCBI taxonomy): Eukaryota > Metazoa > Arthropoda > Insecta > Lepidoptera > Tortricidae > Acleris > Acleris laterana. Next base: position 9,328,578 of record OZ014448.1, on the reverse strand, counting down.
TACCAAGATTTGTACTTATACTTAAGTCTAGTTATACTCGTTATTGCACTATGCTTTCTTCAACAGCCGCTGCGCTGTTGAGAAACGATTGAAAGTACAAGTGACGCGTGTCGATATAAGTGTACCTACCCCGACCCTACTTTGAACTTAAAAGTTCAAAGTTACGTTAGCTCCATTCCTTTCTCTCGATTTAGTCTCGAATGACGAGTGACAGGAATGGAGCTAACGGGATTTCTAGCTTCAATTTTTAAAGTAGGGCCTCTTGTCTCCCCCCTTTTTAGGGTTCCGTAGTCAAACTAGGAACCCTTATAGTTTCGCCATGTCAGTCCGTCCGTCCGTCCGTCCGTCCGTCCCCAGTCTAGCTCAGGGACTCATAGTACTAGAAAGCTGTAATTTGGCATGAATGTACATATTAGTCACGCCAACAAAGTGGTAAAATAAAATTTTGATTTTTTTTTTTTTAATGCACCTCCCCTACATGTAACGTGGGGATGTTTATTTTTTTTCTTGCCTACCCCATAGTGTGGGGTGTCGTTGGATAGGTCTTTCAAAAATATTGCGGGTTTATGAAAACAATTTTTCGATTAAGGGATCCGTTTATGAAATATTAAGCTTTAAAGCGCTATTTTTTGTTAGAGTCAAGTGTCCCCCCCCCCCTACAGCCAAAACTACAAGTACTAAAAATCTGAAAAAAATCTTCAACGTAAGTGCATATAACGAATTTTAAAGGAATACTATCACGGCTAAGTAGACATGATTAGTTCCTGAGATATTCATATTCATATTTCATATTCTTTATTAAGTATTGTACATACATCGTCAAAGTTAAAGTTAAAATAATTAAAGTAAAGTCTTAAATATACACATCAAACACTTGTTACAATGCAATTCCTTAAAAAACCACTAATTACATTATTTCCATTTCGTTTAAATTCATTATTAATAATTTTATATAATAATTTTATATTTTACCTATATACTTACTAATTTCATATTTAATATAATAATGTTATATATCAGTCTAAGTACCTATTCACTAAGGAACTCCTCAACAGAGTAGTAGCCTTTTCCGAGCAGCCAAGATTTTAGTTTTAAGGAGAAACCCAAGCGGGTCCTACAGTTTTTTATCATTGTAGGAATCTTGTTGTAAATTTTTGGGCCAACCATGTGCGTGAGATTTGCAGTTTTTATCAACCGGTGTTTAGGCTGCTCCAGATCATGTTTTCGACTGTCTTCAAATCTAGCACTGGTCCACTTCCTTTTGGGAAAGTCATTTAAATTATACCTAACAAATTTTGCCACCTCAAGAATGAACATGGAGGGCAGTGTCAAGACTCGGAGATCAACAAACAGTTGACGGGCAGGAGTATCCGGCGCAACTCGCGCAATTAGCCTCAAAATCTTTTTTTGGATTATAAACGGACGATCCCTGCCCGAGGCCAGGCCCCACAGGTCCAAACCATAGGACAGAATAGAGTGGAAGTAAGCATAATACGCCTTGAGCAAGTTTGCCTGGGACAAAAAAGGTACAAGTCGCGCTATGATGAAATATGCTGAATTCAGTTTGGCACAGACTATCTATATGTTCATGCCATTGCAGACCGCTATCAAAAGTGAAGCCAACAAACCGGGCGAGCTCTGAGGTTGGCACCAGCGTGTTGTCTACTTGTAAGAACATTGATGGCAAGATGTTAATTAAGTTGTGCTTTAGCCTAAACTCGAGTAGGTTGGTTTTCTCTAGATTTAGTAACATTCCATTTGCTTTGAACCATTCCGAGAGCCTCCCAATAACGAGTCCGGCATTGTCACACAGATGCTCCCTACTGTCTGCATTAACAATTGCACAAATATCATCTGCATACATAACAAAATCAACCAGGGGTGATTCAAAAGGGAGGTCATTCATAAGTAAAAGAAACAGACTATTTCCAACATTTGATCCCTGCGGGACTGATCTGTCACCAATTGCACCGGAGAATGACAGCGTATTGTTGACCTCGGTAGATTGTTCTCGGCCAGACAAAAAGGAATGTATCAGTGCAAGCGCTACACCCCGTATACCGTAGTGTTCTAACTTCTCAGCAACGAGTCCATGATCCACCAAGTCGAAAGCGCGGGACAAATCAAAGAACACAGCAGCAACATGTATTCTTCGCTCCAGGTGGCCGAGCGCCGTTCGCACCAGAAGACGGGCGGCATCCGTCGTTGCTCTGCCAGTCTGGTAGGCGAATTGCTGCCTACATAGAGAGTTATTCTTAAGTAGAAAATTAATTAGCCTATCACAGACTCCCATCTCAAACATTTTAGATACGGCAGGGACTATCGACAACGGCCTGTAGCTTTTCTGGTCATTCTTGCTACCTTTCCCCTTGTAGACGGGGGTCACCTTAATCTTTTTGAGGGATTCAGGATACTCCCCATGACAGACCGATATGTTAAAATGATGGCAGAGCACATGAAGGAAATTACTCGGTAGGTTTCGCAGAATAAACGTAGGAATGCCATAAATGTCCTTCGTACCCTTTGGTTTAATCCTTTTTACTAATTTGAGTAATTCATCCACTGTAAATGGGATGAAGAACATTGTTTGGTTCACCCGAGGAACACAGGCGCGCAAGAAACGCATTGCACTCGCAATGTCAGGCCTGTGCGGGGTGTCGCGAACCACGGACAGGTAGAAAGAATTGAGGGAGTCAGCAAGCTGGGCGTCCGAGCCTGACGGACCGCACACAGCATGCCGCAGCACATCCAGTGAATCATTACCTTTTGAATTTTTATTAATTTGGGATTGAATCATCCGCCAGAGGGACCGAGCTGTGTTAGTGTGATACAGGCGACTAAAGTGTTTATACCTACTAAAAATCATCTAAGACAGCGCCAAATAACTTTAAATAGAAAATTGGTTCATACATGTTGATTTTTGAGATAGTTTTTTGTGTTTGTCGTTACGGCTTCGGAACCCTACACTGAGCATGGTCCGACATGCTCTTGCCCGGTTTTTGTTGTGTAATTCTTTCACAAAGCTTCAATAGAAAATAGGTTAGGTTTGAATAGGTAGTTACCAACCAACTTCTTATGATATAATTATAACTTACACAATTCAATGTTCAATGTCAAGTGCAAAAATAAAGTCTCGTCTAAATTTGCAAATGGACATATCAAGGTTGCAATTAGTTTGATTATATTGCAGAATTAAAATCCATTGCTTCCTTATTGAAAGTAATATAATATGAGAAATGTACATTTATTTCTGTACGTATTATTAGGTACGTTTTAAATATCACATATCGATATCAATTCAATGCAATACGATCAATGAGAAAAACTAAGATTTTAGGTCAGTGCAAACATTATTACCTACTTAAGCGTTTCGCATTTAGCAAAGATTCCTTAATGTTCTAATATGCTAAAATAGCTCTGTTAGTTTTTTGTTACGCTTTCACAGCCAAACCAGTGGACCGATTTTAATGGGTTGTAGTGACAGCTTATACGCTTTTTTCCTGCAAAACAGGACAGTTCGTGAGGGCAATAGCTAAATCGCTTATAAACAACTTCTACGCCGACAGAGTCCCGGGCAGCAGCTATAGTCTCGACTAACTGCCGCACTCAGAGCTGTCAATTTAATTTAATGCCTCTTTAGTGACGTGATGTCTTATTTTATTGCTACGAGTATGGCAAAAAATGTAACGGCAGCATTTTAATCAAGCGTTAAATTTAAAAGACGTCTCTGAGTGCGACAGTAAGTCTAACGTACTATCAGCCCAATGGAACCCTTACCCACCATAGAACTGTGTCACTGTGACGTTATGATTCAAGTCATAAGAAGTGTCAAACAAATTGTTTTATAATGTCACTGTGACACCGTTCTATGGTGGGTCAGGGTTCCATTGGGCTGATAGTACCTACCTAGTTGTTCATAATTTTGTTATAGGGCTATAAAAGCACACAACATGTGGAACCATTTAACAACATGGCGTTTTTAGGGTTCCGTAGTCAAACTAGGAACCCTTATAGTTTCGCCATGTCCGTCCGTCCGTCCGTCCGTCCGTCCCCAATCTAGCTCAGAGACTCATAGTACTAGAAAGCTGTAATTTGGCATGAATGTACATATTAGTCACGCCAACAAAGTGGTAAAATAAAATTTTGAAAAATATATTTTTTTAATGCACCTCCCCTACACGTAACGTGGGGATGTCTTTTTTTTTTCTTGCCTACCCCATAGTGTGTGGTGTCTTTGGATAGGTCTTTCAAAAATATTGCGGGTTTATGGAAACAATTTTTCGATTAAGGGATCCGTTTATGAAATATTAAGCTTTAAAGCGCTATTTTTTGTTAGAGTCAAGTGTCCCCCCCCACCTACAGCCAAAACTACAAGTACTAAAAATATGAAAAAAATCTTCAACGAAAGCGCATATAACGAATTTCAAAGGAAAACTATCACGGCTAAGTAGACATGATTAGTTCCTGAGATACAGGCGATTAACGGGTTTATACCTACTAAAAATCATCTAAGACAGCGCCAAATAACTTTAAATAGAAAATTGTTTCATACATGTTGATTTTTGGGATAGTTTTTTGTGTTTGTCGTTACGGCTTCGGAACCCTACACTGAGCATGGTCCGACATGCTCTTGCCCGGTTTTTTATAATGGCTACGCTGTAACTGCTGAGTACTTTTAGCCGAAACAATGGACTAAATGAGCAGCTAAGCCGCTGGTTTCCACTCATCTACAGACTTTGATTACCCTGTAATTTAAAAACACAGCACAATAACGCCAGTTTATCACAATTACATAATGGGTAAAGGAATACCATTGTGAGAGCAAGGGACAATTATTATAAGACTAGGTTTCGCCAGTGACTTTATCCGCGAAGGTTTTCATCACTGGGTTGGGGTTACCATGACATACTAAAGCTGTTCAGTTTAGGTGAGAGAAAGGGACAGAGCTATAGCAGTTATACATCTGTCCCTTTCTCTCAACCTAAACTGAACTGCTTTAGTACGTCATGGTAACTCCCCTGATCCTATAGTAACACGTCTTTCACAAATTCACCAGAATCTGCCACCAAATATTCAGCACAAAAATTACTTAACATAACGAGGGAGGTATTATAAAACGGATAAAAAAGAACTAAAATATCATCAGTCCACCATTGCATGATATTTTAGATTGTACCTAAGTATATAGTACTGTACATAGATACACACACATAAACTCGCACCTTTATTACCATATTAACTTATTGATATGATAATCCTGTAACCTCAACTGTACCTATAGAAGTATACAGATAAAGGGTAAACGTCATCTGTCTATCTCTGGGCTGTAGTATTTATTATTAACGCATTTATTTACTTTCCAGGTGAAATGTCGGTGATGTACCTGTTCACGAGATACCGCTTCAACTGGAACGAGGTTGACTTCAGCGTCTTCTCTACTTACGCCATGTGTACTTCATTAGTTGGTATGTTTGTTACAGTTAACAATGATTTGGAAAGTACTTTTGACTCTCTAGTCAAGCTTGTTTACTCGTAGTAGCTTTGGTTAGGAGTTGTGCCCGGCGAGAAGGGCGAAAATACAGTAACCTATCACGAGGTCGAATTTTAGTTTCAAACTGTTTCATTTGTTAGAAAATTCAAAAGTTAGAACGACATTTTTTTCAAAATCGATTTGATTTTTAAAATCTTTTAAAAATATCCTGATGCTTCCTACAGGTTAGGTTAAGTTTGTTTTATTACAATCATAAAACGTGAAATGTTTTCAGAAAAAAAGGGTACTAACATGAAAATTCGGCCAAATGAAACAGCTGGAACGAAAATTCGACTTTGCAGTAGATAGGTACCCCCAAAATACACACTAGTAAAAAATTACGTAAACGCGCCTTACTAATAAATTTAACCTAAATTTGCACAAACGTATTAAGTTAAATTAAGTGGCGGGGGATGTTTGGGTTAAACACACTAAACAGTAAAAAGTACGAGTAGAAAAGAATAGAAAACATTTAGCGAAAAACATTAAGAAGTTTTGAACGATAACTAAATTAAAAAATAATGCATAATTATTTACAGGAACCTTATTCTCAGTGGGTGTGTTCAGCCACCTGCTCAAATTCGATGACGCTATCATCGGGGTGATATCATGTACGAGCAAGATCTTGTCTGGATTCATGTACGCCTTTGCTACCAAGACTTGGCATATTTATATAGGTAATATTTAACATAAGTTTCTGTTTTGTTCATAACACCTTGATTATTGAATTACCCGTGTCCCTAAGCTAATTAAGCGTGTAAGCTATTTCCTCGGGTAGTGTCTATAGACTACTCTTGTTCACTAAACTAAGTAGGTACAACTACCTACAACTAGCTAAACTACTTATCAAACTACTTACTTATAGAATTGTATAGTGACTACGTGATGACTAGAAGATTGGACCAAAGACAAATAACTTGTTTTTTTTTCAGCGCCATTGATCGAAATCTTTAGCGGAACGTCTTTCATTGCTATGAGGTCTATGGTGTCGAAATTAGTAGAAAAAGAGGAGCTTGGTAAGAAAATTAAAAATAATTACATCTTAACAGTTCTGCGGACATAACATAAACCAATTTGTTGTAACATAAACAAACCAACAAAGTTAATTGTTTATCATTCAATTAAGTAATTTTGATTAAGATCGTATTACCTGTTATCGTATACATGCTCACTGACTAGGTACCTCATCATCATCACACACGCCTATTCATAAACGTACAAGAATCCTATTTTTGTAAAAGTATTCTTTGTCTCTTACTGTCAAATTTAAATGTCACAATGACAGATGAGGACAAACCATATTTGGAGCATACTTTAGTTACAATGCATTTATGAATAAGGGGGTAAGTGTCTGTACGTGGTGACGTGACGCTCACCTCCACAAAGGCCATAGACTCGTGCTTGGTCTCATCTGCACTATGCGCTATGTTTTTACATTAACATTGAATTTTACAGGTAAAGTGAATTCCTTTTTCGGTGTGGCCGAAGCTATGATGCCGCTGGTATACGCGCCTATGTACACCACTGCGTACACGGCTACCATCAAGACCTTCCCCGGCGCGTTCTTTCTGCTAGGCGGAGGACTCACGGTCCCGGCCGTGGTTATATTCTTGTAAGTACCTCTACTAATTTAATTGATCCATTTGGACGTTGCTTATCAAAAGATCTTAATTCATCGCCTGTGACCGAGATAGATATTAAAATAAGTAGGTGTGTAAGTGCCAATGGACTGGGTTGTCATTAAGGTTTCAGACAAGACAGATATACAGATCGAAAGTGAGTGGACGGGTCGGAAGGGGCCGCCCTAGGCGTACTTTTTCGAGTTAAATCGGAGAAATACTGGGAAAGGGCCGAATCTTAAGTACCCGAAACCGACGTGCGTGCATGACTCGATGTATGAATGTGGAAGAAGCGAAATAAATTTGTCAAGATCGTAGCAAATGGAAAGAAGTGGTCTCTGCCTACCCCTCTGGGAAACAGGCGTGATTTAATGTATGTATGTACAAAAGACTTCTATTCGTCGACTGTAGTCGCGTCCCACTACCTAATTGTACGGTAGGCCTTATTAGCTGCACACTGGAGTACTTTGTCACTTTAACGTCATATTTAGCCTACTGCACTAATCTGTCAAAAGCGTTAAAGTGACAAAGTATTAAAGTGTGCAACTACTTATAAGACCGTCTGTGTAAATACGATTTCGCCACCGGGCAACGGACTTGAATGGCAAGGTGTGACTCCGTGGATTGAAAACCCTACACTTTTGCTTGCACCTTATTTCAATGGAATAAGGTGCAAAGTGTAAGTACACACCTTTACTCAACTGTACAATTTAACAATTTTCTGTTTCAGGTGGCTATACTTAGCCAGTAAGAAATACAATGGTAAAAATGCCAAAGTATCAGAGACCAAATCTGTTGAAAAGGAAAAAGAAGCAAACGCGGAGGTCCCTTCGAAAATCGGCATTGAAAACAAAGCATTCGAGTCTGAAAGAGACGAATCTGACAAGCCCAAGGCAATCGACCAAGCCGCAACAGACAAAGAAAATTTAAGTCAATCGCAGATAGAAATGGGTTTTACAGAGAGCATGTTGTGTACCAGCAAGCTCTAAAATTAGATTTGATTATGTTAGAGAAAAAAATGCTGACGCCAGTTAGGATTCTGAAAGTGATGTCAGTATGTTATAGAACTTTTGATCCTTTGATTATGCTCTCAGCGTTCTAATACTTAGCAGCAATAGATATGGTACCGTTAATAGTAAAAACAAACCGCTTCGCAAATATAACCGGCACTTGAAATAATTTCCAGTAGTTTTAAATATAGTGTTCAGAAATTACATTTCTTGCCACAAAATGAAATAAATATTTTAATTTTCTTTACGAATAATAGGTGCTTTTTTTGTAGAATAAAATATAATTCTCTTACAGCGTATTTAAACTACTTGAAAACATTTAAAGTTCCCGTTTTCTTTGAAAGCGGGTGAATGAGTCCAGGATTTCCCAACCAGTGGGGAGAGCCTACCTAATGGGGTATTAGGGTAGGTATTAAAAGATGGCAAGAGGAGCGCGGAATACCATGAATATCGAAAAAAAAAACAATTGAACGTGGAAATGTGATATAAATATGAATAACGCATTGGAGGCAAATCGGATCGTGTTCTCAAAATTTACATATTATAATTAAATTGAAATTTTTAAAGTCGTCATTAGATTCTAGGCTAACAAGAATAGAGTTTCATGTTTATACATTTACGTTTACAGATACTTATTATTAGAGAACACAACCCGAATTGACGAGATGTAAAAATGATATATTCGCGGCGTCCTCGGTCGATGTTATTAAAATAATGCGCGTTTGTTTAATGTCACGAAGAAAAATTGGTGTTAAAAAAAGGCCATGAAACTATTATTTATTGTCAGGTGAGGCTCGACGCTTTCGAAGGTTAGGGAAACCTTGGGTAGGACCATATTTTATAGAACAAAATTTTCGATGTGATTCCTATATTAAACTTACTGTGATAAATGTAACAATGTTCTTGTAGGACACAAATATTGTGATATTTAAAAGCAATATTAACGCTAGAAACATTATAAAAAGTAGATGTGATCTTATTGTGTATACGATAATCTGAGAAAACGGTTAGTTCATATAAAACTAGTACTTAAGTAAAACTTTAGCCTATATCCATTTTTCATACTGGGTGAATTTGAAATTGAAGAATTGATCGAGAAGAGTTTGCAGTGGGATGTCTGTCTCTTTTCGACCACATCTTAAATGCAAGGTTATCAAGTGGGTCATACGTACGAAAGTCATTGATATTATCACCCAAACTTACTTTAAAAACTAAGTCTAGTTTCATTTTAGTGATAATACCTGATTAACATAATTTATGTGAGTACTTATTTAATGAGTGAATTTCAAAAAAATTACGTAGTCAAGGACTTAATTATGAAAACGGTAACTTTTTATAATGTGCAACGAAAATTAGTCATACAATTTCATAAATGGTCAATTTTCGATACACAAAAAGAAGTTTCTAAATACAATCTTTTTGAAGTTCACTCCAATAGAAAAGAGACAATTAAATGTAATTTTGACAAGATCTCTCGTTTTGTTTGTAAAATTCAAACCCTATTCATTACAAACCCTATCTAAAGAAAAAACGACAATTTCGGAGAACCATTACAAATTTATTAATATAAAAATAACCATATCCATAAGAATTTCCACAACAGCGATATCGATAAACAAAAATATCATTTTTAAATCATGAAAAGAATAAGATACTTATATAAAATTGAGGTAAGTACTCGTATGTATTAAAAATATTAAAGATTAACCTTACATTACTTCATAAAAATGCTCTTACCACCGTATTTTAACAACAAAATACATTTAAAATGAGTCTGAAATATAAAAGAGCCCTCTAAGTACCCTGTGTTCAACTTGACACAATATAAATGCTATAATTATCAAATTCTTGCTCAAATAGTGCACAACACTTCGTAATTGCTGTGAGCTATTTCTTTCCCAGCGAACGAAATATACATGTTCTTGTGCGAAGGTTGAACCTGAAACAATAAATGGTTTATAATGTGAAGTAAGATTTACAATATGCAATATGTCACATGCAGTCATAAAGCTCGTCCACACAGGTACTACAACTATACACACATACTTAAATCTTCACGGCTTCATTCCCAGAGTGGGGTAGGCAGAAAACTCTAAATATTTATTCATCATTTTGTAACCATATTTTGCACAATAGGGAATATGCATGGATTTATTTAAATCGCGTTCCTCAAAATATGAAAATACCGTAAAAAAAGGTCACCAACAGTAAATTAAAATTAAAATCGGCCAAGAAATTCGGATGATACAAGCATTTTAAACAGATTATACGGAGATCGGATATGCACTGTGAGTGACATCTCTCATTATAACAGATGGACCTTATAAATTCCATGTGAAATTCTGTTTTGCTAGAAATACATAGGAACAAACCTTTTTTGGCTTATACCTTGGTTATTTTTATAGCTATTCAATGATTTCGCAGCATGAATCAACGTTTAATGAAGCCGTGAAAAAAATCCATATTAGGCTATATACAGGATTGATGACAGAATTTGCAGATCGCGTTGACCGCTTATATCACCTCCATACATTTCGAGTCGAAAGATAATCCCGATGTGCATCTGTGTAGTCCACACTTTTACCGAACAATTGTCCTCTCGTGTGATACGTACCTATCCATGGACTTTTAAGTCTAATAAGTCCATGGGGCAGTCGGTAAATAGCTCGACCCGCCATTAATTAAAATTAGAACTAAAAAGAGAACAGAAAATTTAACAGCGTTTACGTCTTGGTTAACCCTGTAGCTCTGGTGTAAAGGCGCAGTTTCATTAGGATTTAACCTGCTTGTAGCAATCCATTGACGAGTTGTTTTGACATTATCGAGCCGGGGTCTAAAGCAGCGGTGCAATGTACCACGAAAAGCATGCTATGGACCAATGAAACGGAGCCTTAATGGATGTTATTACCTTCCCCGGCGTCAAGGAGCCCTCGTGCTTGGCCCGGCCGATGTAGAGCGGCTCCCCGTTGGCGGTGGAGCCGGCGACTACCGCGTTCTGCGGCACGCTGCCGTTGCGGCCCTCTAACCAGCGGATCCTCTCCGGGCGAGCGCAGCACACCTGCAAATATAATTGCACGAGTAAGTAAACATACATACATACATACATAAACTCACGCCTTTATTCCCAGAGTGGGGTAGGCAGAGCCACAGAATTACCAACAACTCCAAACACCTGGTGATAATTCTGTAACCACATTTTGCACACTTAGGCTAAGATGTTTACCAGTGTATTAGTGACAGGTTGCAAGCCCATCGCCTAACAGTACTATACGCCTTTATTCCCTTAGCCGTCTCTTACGACATCCACGGGAAGATATGGAGTGGCACTATTCTAACCCGGCAACCACACGGGCATAGTAAGTAAACAAAGCTCTTAATTCCAAACAAGATGGTTTGATCATTCAAGGATGGACGGAAGAAGAGTTACTAAAGAGGTATTGCCAGCGAGAGTGAGTGGAGATGTCGGTAGGCGCCCTAGACGCACATGTAATGTCAGATTCGCAATGTACTGAATAAGGGTTAATTTAAAAGCACAAGCAGCAAGCAGTTCCGGAACCGATGTACTCATACAGTAAGGGGAACTGAATGACGTACCTTTTTCGCTCTTGTCACAATGTGAATAAGACATCAAAAGGTACTTCTTTCAGTTTCGGTTACTACACGTGCATGAAGAGGTCGATGAATATAATTAGAGGAAGCGAAAGAGGTATGTTTGGATCGGTGCACCTGGCGTTCCATAGTCTCTGCCTACCCCATTGAGAGAAAGGTGTGAAGGAACGAGTATGTATGTACATACGTTGATGTCCTAACCTTTTTATTCAGTCTTTATGTTACATGTTTCATCTTTGATTTTAAGCATAGAAAAAGCAAACTAAAATTTACTCGAAATCAAACGCTCGGGTCTCAACGGTTATAAAGCTAATAAAAGTTTCTCATTACTTAGGGGTAAAACAGAATACTATTTGATCCCACATGATATACATATCATAAATGTTAAAATTTATTTGTATGCAAGAACTTTCATCACGCCAAAGGCGGATTAACATAGGCACTAATAACGGATTAACACTTTACTATATTACTCGCTATCCTAGAAAGTTCAAAAGTTTCTGAGGAATATTTATTTCATAAGATTTTTACGCGGACGGAGTCGTGGACTAACGCAGGTTACTAATAAGTGCATAGCTAAATAGATCGAGCATCGAAAGGGTTGAAAAAAGGATTTTCAAACATGACCTGATGAAGAATTTGGAACCTATAAATTCCTATATTCTTTAAATGATGTAAGCTTAAACATTTTAAGTGGTAACTTACCTCTATACTGTGAACTTCGTTTTCATTGCCGCCCCACGGCACGTATGCGGCGTGGTGCTTGGCAGCCAGCTTGCCGGGGATCAGGTCGCCGCCATGCCTCGCCCGGATCGCCCACAGCGGGCTCCCGTCGTAGCCCTCGTAGCCGGCCACCACGGCGCGGTCGGCCAGGTTCGCCGCGTCGCGGGGGTTCGTTGGGATCCACTCGACGGCCGCTGGAAAGGTTCAAGGACATACACGTTAAAATTAAATAGATACAAATCCTCGATATAATCTGAACCCCCGTATCTTATCTTACGGATAGGCCTTTCGACACTTTAGGATAATTTGTGCAATTACCTAGACCAACCTAGATAAAAACCATCCCGATTAAAGTAGCCTTTCATTCGATTAGAAAACACTATAGTCACCTATTAATTACGATTAAACCAAAGACATTTGTGAAGGTGTTCTTAACTGCTGTTTCAAATACCAAGTTATCAATATTCCCATAGGTTTAATTTGACCATCCTTATCAAAGACTTAAAGACGTTTTTCGTGAAGGTGAGTTTGTAGTTACTACTTTCTATTTCTAACCCTATGTTAGCGGCCACACTTAACAATAGATAACAATTAATTGATTTGTTTACCCGGTATGCTCTAAAGTGTCTTCGGCCATGGCCTCTAATCAACACGTTTAAAACCATATCATTTTGACCTGTTATAGTATTGTCAACGTTTTGATAGCTCTTATTTACTTGACGGTAAGGGCGGCCGAGTTAAAAACAATGCATAACAGATCGAATACGATTTGGCAGAGAGACAGCTAAAATGATTCTAACTACACTTTCGCCGTAGACTTTTGTTGCCACTTCTCGTCTTGCTTTGCGTTGTGAACGAAGCTCGTTATTGTTCAGTTAAACATAAATTAAAATGGTCGAATCATAAAAACAACATGTACCTGATTTCCCTAAGCATTCGTCATACAGATGGATAATACGTACGTTCATAGAGATAAGAGGCACATCGATAATCCTTATTCTGTTCCATAGAGTGAACTTCACGACCAGAGATAGCACCCACCAGTCCTGATGTCGACATAGCTATGCTTTCATCTACCATTACAGCTAAATCAACTGCATGGCCAAATGTCAGTGTCCCCTCCTGTAGTAATTGGCTCTGAATTATTTTATCTTTTAAGCCGCAGACGAAACGGTCTCGCAATGCCCTTTCCTTGTCAGTAAAGTTGCAATCAACTGCTAACTTGCGTATATTGTCCACATAATCCCTGATACTTTCACCCTCTAACTGATTTCTCGTGTGAAATTTAAATGATTGCATTATTTCATTTTGCACTGGATTAAAATGATCATATACCAAAGACACAATTTCGTCATAAGTCATTGTATACATATCTTTCGATGGCGACAAAACTACTAAGTCATATATAATACGACCACCAACTGCAAATAAATGAGCTTTTTTCAGGTTATCTGTTGTAATGTTGTTCGCCAATAAATAATAACCGAACCTGTCGATATAATTTTCCCATTTCTCTGTATCTGGATTGAATGCACTGAATTTTACATCCATCACTCTAAATGTATTCACTTAATTACACTTATTCAGACCTTTACGAGTTTAACAAAAAAACCTGTTAATCCGTGACACAACACCTACAACCACTACCTTGTTATAGATGTAAGATAAGATTGAAGTTATTGTGTAAATCTCTCGATTCTGATATGACTGATACTAAGCTAACATCAATCTACCCACATCATAAAAATAATACCTACCTACCGTCGATGAGGAAGCGACTAGCTGTAACATCCAATAAAAAGGCATACATTTCTGTCATAGTCGTTCATGAGTCTTAGATCGTTACTAAGTATTTATTTATCTAGTAAGTATGAACGGTGCAAGTAAATTCTTGTGTCTGTGTATTGTGAGCTGGATTCTGGACTGAAGTTGGTAGTAGAGATGAAAGAGACTTAGTCTTTTAAGGCCTATTAAAAAGACTAGACTATTTTTTAAAGCCTTACGACTAAAATAGTCTTGTAACCCTTTAGTCTATAGTCATAAGACTACAAACTGACGACTAATTTCAGTCGTAGTCTTTAACCTTATAACTAAAACGCTTAAAAGACTAAAAGGACTAAAAGCACCTTATCGCCTTGGGCTGGCGTGTCACATAGGAAATCGAACGTTTTGATAACTCATGAGTAAAATAAAATCGGAAAACAGCAACATTGTCTATCCTTGTGGTTAGTAGGACACAAAATATGATGATGAGTCTTGTGTAATACTTGAACGAGAGACCTTTTAAAAACTTTAGTTTGTTGTAAACAACTGTAGTCGTTTAAGTTGCTTAGTCTTTTAATACAACGACTAAGTCTTATTAATAAAAACTTGAACCTTTAGTCTTTATTTTAGAGTCGAGTCCTGTAAGATGGAGGCTAGTCTTTTTAATAGGCCTTAAAAGACTAAGCCTCTTTCATCTCTAGTTGGTAGGCTTGGTACCTTGGTAGGTGATGCTTGATTCTAATATTTAGAATGCCGATGGATATCACTAATCACTACATAGTATAAAATTAAGTCGCTTTCCGTTGTTGTTTTTTAAAACTATGCAACGGATTTTGATGCGGTTTTTTTAATGGATAGTGATTCAAGACGGTTTTTACGAATAATAAATTCTGGGTTGCCAGTGTCAAATAAAATCTTTACTTCGAATTCTAATTGCATTTTGAACATTAATATACAAGCAGTTACAGATGTAGAGAATAATAACCCTTTCCCATCGTTTTTAGTCATATAAATTCGTATTTATCTTGTTTTCTCAATTGGATTCATTACCTATTAATGAGCCAACTGCGAAAGCAAGATAAATACGAACTTACCCGACAAAAAACTATGGGAAAGGATTATTCACTACATCTGTAATAACGTTGTCCCTAGGTATTTCTTTTACTTTTGTCATTTAGTTATTATAAATTACTAATAGTACTTGCACTGGGCCTCTATTCTAATGGGTAAAACCATTATGCCAGCGCCACGCGCTTGGCGTTTGCCGCAAACTCTGCAGGACGCAGCTATACATTGGAATGAGATGGAAATACATCGTGCTCACTGTAAGATATAGTTGCGTCAAACAAAAAACGTGTGGCGCCGGCATTATGGGCTTTGACATGAAATGAAATGAAATGAAATTTATTTATCATAACCAAAATACAAGGTTAACTTATGCTTAAACTTATTTAAGGATAACTTATTTAAATCTTGAAGCAAAACTAACAACTTGCTATTATTTGCATAAAAATAAATACAATAATTTACAAATTTAACGGCGGTATTCCGTAGAAAAGTTCTTTACCTCCCGTGGTAGTCGAAACTGTGTTACGGCGAGGTAAGATTCTCACTACAAAAAGGCTAAGCTTTAAGGCAAAAGAAACAATGCTCATAATGCTTTGCGACGCTAATGGTCCCATGGTTGCAACGGAACAAAAGAATGCGATAAGAAGTGGCGAGTTTAGCGTAAACAACTTATAGTATATGCAAACTAAAGGGAATAATCAAAAATTTTAACACGTAAGTTCAGTTAGGTGTGATTTGATTCTCTACCAAAAGTACTAATTAACATAAGAATATATGTTTATTCCATTCGGCGTCGAGACCCTTGGTCCGTGGGGTCCTAGCGCTCGGAGCCTCTTCAAAGAAGTTTCGAAGAGGCTCATTGACGTCACGGGAGACCGAAGAGCTGGCAGTTTCCTCGCTCAACGTATAAGTTTAACCATCCAGCGAGGAAATGCTGCCAGCATCTTTGGTACAATGCCGCAGGGGCCATTCTTAGATTTAATTTTTTAGTTAATTTAAATATTTAGAGTTAGTTTTTTTTTTAATTTTAGTTTTCTTTTTCAGTTATTGTGTTTTGTTGTATTTTTTTATGTTATTATTGTTTAATAAACTAAGGCTTGAATTATTAACATAAGTGTATATTATTTTCTATTTGTTTAGGTTTATTAAACTTTTGATTAAATCCTTTTTCTTTTTTTTTTTCATTATGCTTACTTTCTAGATAGTTTATACAAACATGTAGGTAACTTCTAGGCATTTGTAGATTTATTATAATATTTATTTAGTAAATATAAGTATGCCTATATTCACTTAATATATCTATAATAGTTTATAAATAGATACCTAATAATTTAGAGAGATGTTTACACATATATAAAAAAAAAAAATACTTTTATTTATATAAATATATTTATACTTCATTTTATAATTTTCAGTAACTCCTCAGTCTTTTCATAGTCTAAAATTCTCAGAAATCTTCCCAGTTCCCTTCCGCAAGCAAATCTAGTCATATCCTTAATGGGATTTGTTTTGCTTATGCGATTATACATAAACGGTGACAAGAAAAATGAAAAGCTTTTTGCAAAAACAGTTTTACATACAGGAATTTGGTATACCTCGTGTGTTCTTCTGGCTGACCGGTTAGTATCGCGTGGTATAAAGGAATGTTGTCGAAGCACAATTGTTTTGATAAATAGCTGCCTAATATTTAGAACCTCGAATTCTTCATATAGTTTGGCCGTCGGATACCTAAAATGTTTAAAGTTGATAACTTTTATAATACACCTCTGGGCCCGTTCAACCTTGATAATAACGCTTTTTTTTGCACCACCCCAAGCAGCGATGCCATATGAAGCTATCGATTGGCATAGGGCCATATATACAGTTTTGTTTGTTTTAATATCTTTGAGGTTCCTTAACCTTTTAAAGATTGGTATAAGTTTACGTATTATTGTCTTAAGATTGGTAATGTGTAGCTTCCAATTTAAATTTTTGTCTATTTCTACACCAAGGTATTTGACACTGCTGGCTGATGATAGTATGTAACAGTTACATTTTTCTGGATCAAAGCACTGACTGTTGTGGGCTTTTATAGTAAAATTGGTGTCAGGCTGGTGGTTGTCCCGTATACTAAATGTTATGTATTTAGTTTTTATCAGATTTAAGGTTAATAAATTTAAGTCAAGCCACCGAGTTATAGTTTTTAGTCCTTCTTCAGCTGTCCGTTTTACCTTCGCCCACGTCACATCTTGGAATAAAATTACTGTATCATCTGCGAAACTAATCACTTTTGAGTTCGATAGTTGTGTGTCACAGAGGCTGTTCATATAAATTAAAAATAGCGTGGGCCCAAGCACCGATCCCTGGGGAACTCCGTAATTTACTTTTTGCTTGGAACTAAGCAAGTTCCTCAGTTTAACAGTTTGTGTTCGGTTGCTTAGATAGTCCTTGAAGAGGTCAAGTGGTATGCCGCGTATGCCAAGAGACTCCAATTTATGAATTAGAAGAGGGATAGAAACAGTATCAAATGCTTTAGCCAAATCCAAGAAAACACCGATGCATTTCTTCTTTGTGTCTAGATTTTTAGCTACATTCGTTACAAGATCCTCAATCGCATCCGTCGTTGATTTATTTTTTCTAAAACCATATTGGTTACTTGAAATTATGTTATATTTATCTAAATAGTTAACTAATCGTACATTAATGATTTTTTCCAAAATTTTAGCTATACTAGACAAAAGAGATATCGGACGGTAGTTAGAGATACTGTCTCTTTCCCCCGACTTGAAAACAGGAATAACGACAGAGTCCTTTAAAACATTAGGGAATTTTCCCAGTGATAGACATAAGTTAATAATATGGGTTAAGGGTTTGGCCAATGAATTAATACAATTTTTAATAAATATTGACGATATACCATCCCAGCCAGTAGAGTTAGTATTTTTTAGTGTCTTTACTGTTTTGATTACTTCCTGTTCGTCGGAGTCCAGGAGCATAAAAGAATTTGGTGGAGACATACCAAAATTAGAATTTTTAACAAGATCATTTTCAGTAGTATTCATTTTTTGTAAAATGTTGTTTGATAAATTGGGGCCTATGTTTACAAAGTAATCATTAATAAAGTTAACGGAATCTTGAGGATTCAATTTTAATTTTAGTAAATCAGCTGAGTCTTGGGCTTTAGCTGCTGGATTTAAGTTGCAAACTCGTTTTATGGTATTCCACGTTTTCCTTATGTCCCTGCTGCTGGCTTGTAAATCTAACTTATCGTGTTCATTTTTAAGGTTACTAAGGATACTATTGCATTGATTTCTATAACGTTTATAAATAGTTTCAAGGTTTTTGTCATCAGGTGATATTTTGCATTTTTTTTGCAATTTGTCTCTAAATCTCATACATCGTAATAACCCTGGTGTCACCCATGGTTGAAAAGTAAATTTTCTGTTCGGCACTCTCATAGTAGTTGTGCATTTATCAATAATAACAGACAAGGCATCAATAAAATATTCAGTGGCAATGTTAGGGTCGTTCATCCATAAGAGAGTACTCCAGTCAAACTGATCCAGTAATTCATTGGCTCTGCCGTAGTTAAGTTTTTTTATTATTTTACTATGTTTAGTAGTGAGGCACTGGTTCATTAGTGGTATGCATAAGTAGAGAGTACTGTGATCAGTAACACTTGATTCACACACTACAGTCATTATTTTATTTACCGATTTTACAAAACAGTGATCGAGACATTTACTAAGCCTTGTGGGTAGTACATGACTAGGCAAGAGGCAGTTAGTGGCAAGTAGATCTAAGTATTCGTCTGATTTCGGGTCGTTGTTAGTGGAACTGACATCAATATTGATGTCCCCCGTCAATATGACATTGGGTATATACTTAAGATCAACAAGTATTTCATCTAAAGATTTTAGAAAATTTGCTATTGAGACAAACGATGGCGATCTATAGACGCAAACAAACGCATTATTCTTACCGATTTTTACGACTAGGCAATCAGCATCCGCAAGATTGGGTTCATACACTACGACATCCACCAAATTGTCGCG
This sequence comes from Acleris laterana, assembly GCA_963966035.1. Classification (NCBI taxonomy): domain Eukaryota; kingdom Metazoa; phylum Arthropoda; class Insecta; order Lepidoptera; family Tortricidae; genus Acleris; species Acleris laterana. The sequence goes on along the minus strand of OZ014448.1, from coordinate 9,309,221 downwards.
AACATAAACGACCACGCCGCTATTTTGATTGATATGTTTAAGACTGCTATAAATGTTATAATTTTCTATTTTCGGTAAGGAGTCAGAGTTTTGTAGCCAGCATTCAGTTAGTATTATAAGGTCATGGCATATACTGGTCCTTCCGAGAAAAACCCTGAAATCCTCGAAGTTTTTGTGGATACTTCTAATATTCTGCACAATAACGTTAAGGGAATTATAGCTGTTATCTCTGTATTGCGGAAGGAGTTCTGGTTCACCGACCAAAGCACAGTCACCAATGGTGACATTATTGTCAACCTCAGTGACCACCTGCTCTAGGTTGTTATCCATCTTGAACATAAAAATGCTGATAGGATAGTTTTAAAATAATCGTTTTAGTCGGTGATAAAAGTTTCTGAGGTTGGTGTGAGATTACCCAAAAAGTATTAATTGGGTGTTGACCGGACTTGGAGTTAGCATAATAAACTGGTAATACTATAAGATAATGATTTGAAGTATAATAATCCCAAACGAAATATATAGAATACAATAAAATATATATATAGACACATAAGTAATTAATAACCATTATCTGATACCTATTATTAATATTAAACACCAAAGGTGTACGAGTATTTTTGCAAGCCCTAAAATATGAATAATAATCGATAACTATAAACATAAGTAACATCAAGAAATACCACAGACGTGCAAGGTTTTCCAAGGTAGATAGTCAGCCCGAAGTAAAGTCTTCGATTTGCTTGATGGAGTTTATAACGATTGCAGGTTGACCCTCTTCTTTTCGTAGCAGAACATTCCCCCGAGATGTCCAGCAGTACTTAACGGTTCCATTTTTCACGGCGGCCGGCTGCCAATATTTTTTTAGACATAGGCGTTAGATATTCAGATATGTAAACCCTAGATTTCACTCCGCCAAATCCCAGACTATCAGTGTTTAAGGGGTTGTCTCTTTTTTGAGTGTTGTAATTCTTTATAGCTTTTAACAGTATGTCCCTGTCCTTCGCTTCCTGATGTTCTATAATTATTGGTGCATTGTTTTTACCTCTTCGGTATATATTAACATCTTTTACATGTGGGATTTTAAGGGCATTACATATGATATTTACAACCTCATTAATGTCTTCATTTTCTTCCCTAGGAACATTTCTAATTTCAATCATATTCTTAGTCATCCTTTTTTGAATATTATTAAGTTGGGCTTCCAACTCATTTATACGTTCCGTAGCTGTCGTATTCCTGGTTTCAAGCACTTCTACCCTGTCACTTATTTCTTTGTAGTTAGCGGCATTTATTTGCAGCAGTTTTATAATTTCATTATTAGACTCGATAATCTTAGTATTCTGGAGTTTTATCTCCGCAGTCTCTGAATTCATCATTTCTTTAAAAGATTGAATTAGAGAATCCTTCATTTCGAGAAATACTATTTCATCAGGGTTTTTTCTTTTTCTTATGTTAATGTTTCTAAGCAAGTTTGCGTCTTCCGGTTCACCAGAAAGATCCGGAAAGGATGAATACTTAACTTTCTGTCCGGAGTTCGGAGAGTGGTGCATATCTGTAATTTTTGCGTATACTGCTCACAACTTCAATAACTCAGAACTAAGATAGACGTAAGTGAAATATAGGCACAAGCTAAAATACACCTTAATGTGGACCTGATAAGGATGAAACTCTATAACTTCACTTTTTAAATACACTTATAACATGTCTTTCTTTGGCGACTGTTCGAGCGAGAATGACATGTTATCATACTGCCAATATTACAATAGCTCTTATTTACTTGACAGTAATGGCAAGCAATATGGTTTTATCCAGTAAAATAGAGGCCCTATTCCTCATTTCAAGTAGTCAGTTTATCAGTTACAATAACTGACACTTAACACCTTTATTGCAACAACAATGTTAATGCACAAAAGAAAACTTTGAAATTAATTTGTTTTTTAACGGCAACAACATATTTTTTCAACTGTACTTTGTAAAGCGTCATTGTTGCAACTTGCAACAGAGGTACCTATAAATATTTGTCTCCAGTAATTCTTTATTTTATACTTGGACTGGTACCACTTTCCTAGTACTCAAGTCCCTTTTTATTACTATGTACTCACGCGCATAACCCGGCTGAGGTGTGACACTTGGATGTCCAGGATATGAGAAGGCTGGAGCTGGAGCACTGGGTTGTATTCCGTGAACTGGAGGGGCCATACCCGGCTGGCCAGGGTAGGCAAAGCCAGGCTGATAAGGATAAGGTTGCTGAGCAGGCTGAAAGTAAGCAGGCTGTCCTGGGGCACCAGCATTTGATGGATTATAGATCTGAGGGTAAATCTGGTTGTTTGGTGGTGGGTACTGAGGTGGGTTTCCACCGTATGGATCTGGAATTTAAAACACATTATTACAAATCTCACAGGCATGTAATTTTATTAAAAATGGCAACATAACTGTGACACTCTTACGGTAGTTTATTAAAACAAAGTTTCTGCACCAATTGCATCTATTGTATCTATATTGTCATTGGCATTACGAAGACAAGCAACCACAGAGAATATCTTGACAATGACATATGGCCATTCGGTATATATTGCAAATTTAACACGCTGATACATCACTGGGTTTCATATAAGCTGTGCCATGTACAAAATTGTATACTGAAATATCACCTGTCACCTGTCATTGTTAGGATGGTAAAATAGATAGAAATCTATTTATTAATCAGCAATAACTGACACATGTTGTGCCATAGACACTGTTAGACGCTGTTTCATATCCTAATAGGTACTAGCTTAGATACCCAGGAAAACAAGATAAATAAGCATTTTGCATGTACTACCTACTTCTGCAATGTATCTTCTAGATATTAGACATGTTTAAAATAGTAATGCCATACCAAGTGATAATTACCAACAAATAATGAAAATGACAGTAAAGATTGGCATGATAGTGCTAATGACATCACCCCACAACTTAACATGAAAAAAAAAAATGTATTCTTTTTTATAACTGATTAGTCTGTCCTATGAGTAATTTATTATCAGTTTTCCAATATAATTTGGTCAAGTGTAGACGGCCGCTGTCAATATCATTTCAATAACATTATTATCCGCCCTGTGCAGGTTCCGCCCACTTAAAATAACTGTTTTTTTGACATTTCTTATTATAAGTACTACTTTGATACAATCAAGTGCAAAAATATATGTTGAAAGAATCCTCTCATAAATATGTTACGAAGTTCTTATTACGCTGGAATAAGGTGCATTGAGACATATTTTAGAGATGTTGCATTTACCCATATTTTTACATTTGACTGTACAATTCTGGCAATAACATAGATTTCTTGGTCGAAACATCATAAAATGACTTCATCCTTAATCAGTCCAGGTCCATAGTAGACAGCCTGTCCCGTGGGAATAAAATGGGTGGTGAAGTTTTCCAGAAGTGGTAATGGTTGAAGTTGGACACATAAAGGGGGTGGTAAGTTCCCCATTTTGGTCTTAAGCAAAGTTTACTATGTGTAAACAAATTTCAATAGAGACATAAACTGATTATTTAAAACTGTTGAAAACAAATGCATCAGTAGGTTTCAACAAAACTGATTGTGTTTTGTTTACAAGAAGTGACACTACTGGATAAACAGTTACCTACTGTTAGAAAGTAAAAAATATAATAATGCTAACGCATATAAATCTGTTTGTAGTTCTATACTCATAGAAAATGATGCCATTTCACTCCTCAGTTGCACAACAATGGTAAGCCATAACTAATTTTAACTTTCACTGCATGAATGAATTTTAAACGCTCAGAATGACAATATTTGTATTGTTATCAGACCTCTACGAACTATGAGATAAACTAGGCAGCCGGCAAGCATTCTCAAACAAACATATGTAAATAAGTTTTTAGTCAACAATATCGTGAAGCAAAAATTAAATTGAATCTAGGTATTCAAAAGTTTAGTGCAGAAACAGTAGCATAAAAGTTGAATAAAGTAATACTTACATCCAGACATGATTGATATAATTATTTCTTCACAGGTGTACAAGATTTACTGTTACAAAGTGCGCTATTGTATACGCCGAATCACTGACCGTGTTGCCGCCTTGCCCAAGACCAGTGTTGCCAGTGCTTGCGTCGAGTTTCGGACGATGGGCTATCTGAAATAGGACGGTTTTTGAAAAAAAAGGACGGCTCGAGAAATACTAGTTACTTATATCAAAAAAAAAAAAATGCGCATGAATTACATTACATTTAAAAATAAATGCTCAAACAAAAATAATAAGTTAAATGAAAACTCACACACAATAAGTTAAATGAGGCAACCTCATTCGTGCTACATATAAACCTCTCACAGGTTTCCGGTGCGTCTTAATGTAAGGACTATCTCTCGTTTGTTTACAATCTTTCAAATAGCTAAAAATTGCAAAGTAGGTATAGGTTAATGTAATGTATGACACCTATTGATACAACATTTAATTTCAAATGCAAGTTAGGTTAGTAGAAAAGCAGGTTTCCTTTGCTTGCATCAGTTTAATCGGTTACATTATTAGGTAGGTATATGACTACACTAGGTGACTAGTTGTTTTGTGCAAGCAAAACCCCTACAATACAGGTAAATATTGAAATTGTAACGAACACAGTGATAGTGAATTATAGAAAAGGACTCACGAATACCAGGAACCACTAGATAGAATATCCAACACAACAAACTCGAATATATCCCTACGCTAGTATCCCACTCAACTCAACTCACTGTTGTCAATAACAACACCGTTTAAACAGTATTATTATTATTATAAATGGTTTTCACATAAAACTCTCAAAAACTCAACTTAATTTCAAATTAAATAACTCGTAATGAACTGAACTGAATGTAGCAATGGATGGATGGTAAGGTGAATGTGTTTATGTGCGTGGAACGAACATGCAAGCGATACGGGATCACTGCGTGTAGGAAAAGGATGGCGATATTCGGTAGCGGTCTGAATTTATCACATTCACTCGCCGCGGCTCTAGCAGCGCGGCGTTTGGTTTCACTCATCTACTTGACTTAGATGAATTAATTCATGAAATGAAACGCATTTTTGTAAATTTTTAAATAAAATTAATTTATATTTTTGAATTTTCAAACGTAAGACTTTTTTGTGATAAAGTAAATTGTTGTAGCTGGCTATTTGAAAAGGGACGGGAAAAGGACGGTATGTATGAACGGACAAAGAAAGGACGTTGCGAGGCCTAAACGGACGAAAATCGTCCCTTTTGGGACGTTCTGGCAACACTGCCCAAGACTAACACAGATTATAGGGTATGTCTAAAGACAGATAGGAATCAACCATAGAACTGACAGTTCATTAGTGGTAGTTCAGGTACGCAACATACTACGGAACCGGTAGCGCTAGTGGGCAATAAAATTCAAATAAAAATGGCGGAATGGCGGGGAATTTAAATTTTGACAGCCAGTGTTCATTCATAATGAAGTTCATTCTCGAATTGAACGAAGTTAACTTTTTCGCACTCATCGATTAAATTGTATGTACACACTTCATCGATGAGCACAAATTAGTTAACTTCGATCAATTCGAAAACAAACTTTTAATTTCCGCAATCAATATGCTAAAGATAAAGCATGTTTCACAGTCTTCTATAAATAAAATATGAATACAAGGACGGAATATTAATACGCTAAGCATTTTTTTTAACAAGACAGTGAAACAAACTCCATAAAACCACATAGCACAACACGTTACAGTAGAAATTATAGACTTTATGAAATGTAATATCTTTATTGTGCAAGGAATTTACCAGCGCTTCGCAAGAGGAGACCACTGTTGAGAAGAAGCGCCGCAAGAAACTCAACAGTCAGTCTTTTTTCAAATAAACCATCATAACAATGACAATAATAAACTTAAGGTAAGAGTATCATAAAACCAATTCCAAATAATAGAAGTAAAACTATGAAGGAAGAAGCAACAGACCAAGTTAACGTAAGTTAATCTTTTTTTAAGGTAAATATACATTTAATCTAACCTAAGTTTTAATAACACGAAAGCACAGCAATGTATTAAATGATAAATATCTGAGTATGGTGCTGTGAGCTTACATAAAGGGGTTTGGGTAAAAGTCATACATTTTCAAGGTGAGCGGCCATTAGTAAAAGTGGTAAATTATGATAGAATAATTCAAAATAAACATGTTTTGTTATGTAATGTAATACTCTGAAGTGCATCGGAGCCGAGATATTTAATATTCTTACCTAGGCATAATTTTAGTACCAAAAATTGAACATTTAAATCTTATTAAAAGCTATAAATCACATATCTGTGCCTCCTGTGACAAGTGATACAACTCGAAAAACACGATTTTTCAGGAGAGCGAAAACAAGTTTAAAAAAAATACTGCTTCTAAACGAATAGATTTTTTTGAACATTGCTACCGATTTTGATAACATATTATATCACTTTATTAACTGGTTTGACAAAAATAATGATACTAGTTATAGATTTTAAGATATTCAATGAAACGTCCATAATGTATTATTTTACATTTCAGATTGATTTATTTAACCCGTGTAAGATGATACAACTCGAATTGTATTATTTAACACATAAAAGTGTAATCAAGGAGCTCTGGTGATGACTGATACAACTTTTTTTTGAAACCTACATTTTTCTCTTATTTCTTGAGTTAGAGGCCTAACCTGTATACACAAGTTGTAGGGAATTGAATTAGTAATATTTCTTAAAACAAACGGACATAATATAAGGATTTTTAGCAAGTTGCATCATTTATCACAAAATAAAAACGTAATTTAAACCGTGACTAATGTTACATATCGAGTTATTCTTGGGTCTGATTACGAATAAACTTGTGTCAAATAATACAAGTAAGTAATTGATTAAAATAAATAATAGCAATCATGATATCTTTGTACTAAACATGATGACATTAAATCACTGAGTAAACAAATTAACTTACACTCTTTAATTTCAAAGCAACATTACGATGTTGCCACCATACAGTAGGTAAATTAAACTGTGCATATTGTCATTCGAAACAAAAACTATATAGACCTACACAACAAATCAAATAATAATTCTCAATAATCACCTACAAAACATGATAATAATGATAACTAAACCTCAGCTAGGTAAGAAATAAAGTAATTTAAATTAAGCTCGCCGTCAGTCAAAGTAGGAAGTACGAGTAGGTAGTTAAGTGACATGACAGCATGGTCCACTTGAATTTAATACTGAATTTGATACAATAATTTCAGTCACCACAGAACAGTACTACTTTCGGCAGCAGTCAGCTTAATAAACTGGAAAACGAAGAAGGAGAGATAGTTACGGATACCACGGGTATGCTAGATGTGATAGCCAAATTCTACGGAGCACTATACCAGTCTCAAACCAGTGAACATGCTACCGTAGGTACTGAAGACAAACGGGCACCTCTGACAAAACACTACACCGAGGATTCACCAGAAATCAGCACCTACGAAGTGAAACGAGCTATAAAACAACTCAAGCGATATAAAGCTCCTGGAGAAGACGGCATAACCACGGAACTGCTGAAAGCAGGTGGACGCCCAATATTGAAAGAGCTCCGCTGGATCTTTAATGAAGCTTTGTTCACTGGCAAAATACCAACTAAATGGCAGAATAGTGTAGTCGTCCTATTCCATAAGAAAGGCGCCAAGACAAGTCTAAAAAACTACCGCCGAATCGCGCTCTTAAGTCATATATACAAGGTTTTCTCCCGTGTCATCACGTCGAGAATAACAAAATGAATGGACGAGTACCAACCAAAAGAGCAAGCGGGGTTCAGGGGCGGTTTTAGCACTGCAGATCATATTTTCACGGTGAGGCAAGTGATACAAAAATCCCAAGAATACAACTTACCACTACACCTTACCTTCGTGGATTATGAAAAGGCGTTCGATTCTGTGGAACACTGGGCCGTTTTCGAATCCCTAAAACGCTGTCAAATAGACTATAGGTACATCCAGTTGTTGAAGAACCTATATCACTCAGCGACGATGACGGTGCAAATCCAAGGCTCCACGACGACACTACCGCTAAAAAGAGGAGTACGCCAAGGAGACGTCATATCTCCGTAGCTATTCACAAATGCACTCGAAGACGTCTTTAAAACCTTAACCTGGGATGATATAGGTTTAAATATTGATGGTATACGTCTGAACCATCTACGCTTTGCTGACGATATCGTTCTGCTCGCGGAAACCCCCGAAGATCTTGGAAGAATGCTCAATGATCTAAGCCAGGCTTCGCTGCGTGCTGGTCTGAAAATGAATAGAGAGAAAACAAAGTGGATGAGTAACGAAAGTACCTCGAATATTTCATTAGATGGCGCAACGATAGAGAAAGTAAGCGAATATATATACTTAGGCCAGAAAATCACACTCGACAGAGACCCCTTAGATGCAGAAATCAATAGACGCATACAACTTGGATGGGGCGCATTTGGCAAGCTCGACGACGTCTTTAGATCAAAAATCCCAGTCTCTAAAAACTAGGGTCTTCAACCAATGTGTTCTGCCAGTCATTACTTACGCCTGCGAAACATGGACGCTTACCGGCGGTAGGATTCACCAGCTCAAGGTAGCCCAGCGAGCAATGGAGCGCTCCATGCTTGGGATCTCTCTGCGAGACAAGATAAGGCACAGGGTCATTCGCCAGCGCACCAAAGTCACCGACATAGGCGAGAGGGTAGCGCAACTGAAGTGGCAATGGGCCGGGCACATATGCCGCAGAGACGACGACAGATGGAGCCAGCGAATACTCCGATGGAGACCCCGCAGGGGATGGCGCAGTGTAGGGAGGCCACAAGCTAGATGGTCGGACGATATTAAGAAGACGGTAGGGCCGACCTGGACTAGAACCGCCGCATCCAGATCTACATGGAAATCCATGAAAGAGGCATATGTCCAGCAGTGGACAGATATATGCTGAAGAAGAAGAAGAAGAAGACTAGAAAGTAATAAATTATTATTTTTACCTAACAACGGCTATATCTCGAAACCGGATATTTATTATTGGTCTCTTTTTGCATAACTATTAAAGATAAACTATTTTATTCTTAACCTTTACAACACTCTGTCACAACAAAGTAATATTAGTAGACCTTACGATTTACATATTACACTTTTTTATGACACGGTTCTATGGTAAGTATTAATAACTTTGTTTAGATATATATTTAAGATATATTTTTCTATTTAAGTATTTAATATATCGTTGTCTAGTACCCAAAGTATAAGCCTCGAACTTAGTTTGGGACTAGGTCAGTTGGTGTGAGATTGTCCCCGTATGCTTATTTTGTTATTTTATAGTAATTGTATCACTGTGCACCAAACTTTACAGGTTCTAAATGGTCGTAATATTCTCACATTTACATTTGCAAAGATTAGGAAATATTTGAAGTCATTTGATATAAATCGAGTTGTATCAATTAACACATACCAAGTGAAGCAAATATAGGGTTATTTTTTGATCTAACTCAAGTTGTATCTTTCAAAATACGCAAAACTCTGGTGATAAATGATATAACTCGAGTTATATCAAAAGACACAGACATTTTTAAAGGCATAAAATCCGTGATTAATAATACATTTTTAGATATATCATGAGGCACGAAAAAAAAAATGTGGTTATGGTTTTTTGAAGTGTTTTAACTAGAGAAATATCATTAAACACGGAAAATAGGGAAAAAAAGGGTCAATTGTATCATTTTACACGAAAGTATCTTGGAAACTAGAAGGCCTAGGAACACGGGAGTTGGAGCAAACGATGCGTTATTTTTTTTTAAGTTGTTTCATGAAAGAACACGTTAACTGCTACAACTCAAGTTGTATCACTTGTCACAGGAGGCACAGATATATCTATGTGTATTTCGAGGTCCTCTAAATAACTATGTAAAAATAATCCGTGGCCGCTGAAAGAAAAAATGACAATATTCTTCAAACAAATTTACCCAATGCCCTTTGTCCACAAGAATATACCTCGTAACCTAGTTTTACAAAATAAAATAAAGTCTAGTCTGGAATTATCCAATACCAATTTTCTACCTCTTCATAAGAAGATAAAAACAATAGAACAGGTTAATAAGTGAAGAGCTATTTAGTAGTCGTTTTTAAAATGTTGTTTTGTGGCTGTTCAATATTAATATTCAATTTACTTTTTACATAAATATTCATTTATACAATGCAATGCATGAAAATATCATCGTTCTTATATTGTTTATACAATTCAATGCAAAAACATTATATTGCTAGAGATACATTCAAACTTATTCCATAATCCTATCAAAGCTTTTAGTTAAATTGTTAATTTACACATCTAGAAAATAATAAAACCTTGGACCCGTTTCACGAAACCTTGTAACTTGTATTACAAGCGGAAATCTCTTTTCAACAATATGCATTAAAAAGAGAATTCCACTAATACAAGTTACAATGGGTTCTATACAACATGCTAAAACAATAATGCTTTTAACACATGTCATTATGGTAGTTTAAAACTCGGCCGCCATTACTCTCAAGTAAATAAAGAGCTGTAGTAACGTTAATACAACACGTCAAAAGCAATATTGTTTTACAGAGTTGAATAAAGGCCCAGGGCCTATATTCTACACGGTAAAATCATATTGCTCTTGACGTTTTTCCGTATTCTCCACGGTTTGATAGCTCTTCTTATTTACATGACAGCTATGGCGGCTAAGTTAAAAACAATACCCATAAGATGTCAGGGGCGATACCGTTTTACCCAGTACAATAGGTCCTGATTTCGTAAAACGGGCCTCGGTAATAGTGACACTAAACTCGTTAAGTGCTTATAAAGTGGTGAACCAGTGAAGGGCCATATATGCAGTGAAATTATCTTATAATTATTATGATAACGGTGGCCATTGGGAAAATTCCTAACAAACTATTCCGCCACTTTAATCGTACTTTTAATAAAATGAAATTAAATCATTTGCGGTATATAATCAAAGCTTAACCCTACACATAAATTATGTAGATTAAGCTGTCTTTGATCTTATACCCCTCAAATATAAAACTTGTCATGGGCTCATAACGTTTTCTACCGAAGAGAGAATAAAATGTAGAAATGTTGAAAATCATAATGAACCCGTGACGTGATCTTAAACATAAATTAAAACTAATGTAGAAAATTTAGCATGCTGGGCTGGCCACTCTTGGAGACGCATCTATTGATTCTGGAAAAAAACAAAATGTTGACTTAGACGTATAAACAACACACACCACACATCACGTTATTTCGTCAAATCGAAAGCGAAGGCCAATGGATAAATTTGAGCGACACGTTAGGTCGACGAATGAAAGAGATGGCCTTTGTATCTTGATATTTTTAAACATATTTTCAACGTGACACCCTCAAAATCTCTTACAAAAACATCGTTGTAACGTAATATTAGGTTTCACTATACAAATTTACCAAACTGTAGTATAAATGAAAGATAGATACCATTAATGTTATTTGTAGTCGAAGATCAAAAAGGTATTCATTGCTGGGCTTGGTGATTTCATTGTGGATGCTCGCAGTCATTGGAACCCCTATAAACACAGAATAATATTATAAAATCATTTGAATTTGAATTTACATAGTATTTCAGTATACTAAATATTGCAAAATTTAATAGCATACGTTGAATTTTTCATATATTAGTCCCATTTGGTGTCATACTTTAACTATTCTGTGCAACTTGTGCAACGGACCAGTAAGAAAATGTTATTCTAATACAATGCGACCTTTGTATCTTAATATTTTAAATCTATACAAATTTACCAAACTGTAGTATAAATGAAAGATAGATACCATTAATGTTATTTGTAGTCGAAGATCAAAAAGGTATTCATTGCTGGGCCTGGTGATTTCATTGTGGATGCTCGCAGTCACTGGAACCCCTATAAACACAGAATAATATTATAAAATCATTTGAATTTGAATTTACATAGTATTTCAGTATACTAAATATTGCAAAATTTAATAGCATACGTTGAATTTTTCATATATTAGTCCCATTTGTTGTCATACTTTAACTATTCTGTGCAACTTGTGCAACGGACAAGTAAGAAAATGTTATTCTAATACAATGCGACCTTTGTATCTTAATATTTTAAAATATATTTCCAACTTGACAAGCTCAAAATCTCTTACAAAAACATCGTTGTAACGTAATATTAGGTTTCACTATACAAATTTACCAAACTGTAGTATAAATGAAAGATAGATACCATTAATGTTATTTGTAGTCGAAGATCAAAAAGGTATTCATTGCTGGGCCTGGTGATTTCATTGTGGATGCTCGCAGTCATTGGAACCCCTATAAACACAGAATAATATTAAAAAATCATTTGAATTTGAATTTACATAGTATTTCAGTATACTAAATATTGCAAAATTTAATAGCATACGTTGAATTTTTCATATATTAGTCCCATTTGGTGTCATACTTTAACTATTCTGTGCAACTTGTGCAACGGACAAGTAAGAAAATGTTATTCTAATACAATGCGACCTTTGTATCTTAATATTTTAAAATATATTTCCAACTTGACAAGCTCAAAATCTCTTACAAAAACATCGTTGTAACGTAATATTAGGTTTCACTATACAAATTTACCAAACTGTAGTATAAATGAAAGATAGATACCATTAATGTTATTTGTAGTCGAAGATCAAAAAGGTATTCATTGCTGGGCCTGGCGATTTCATTGTGGATGCTCGCAGTCATTGGAACCCCTATAAACACAGAATAATATTAAAAAATCATTTGAATTTGAATTTACATAGTATTTCAGTATACTAAATATTGCAAAATTTAATAGCATACGTTGAATTTTTCATATATTAGTCCCATTTGGTGTCATACTTTAACTAATCTGTGCAACTTGTGCAACGGACAAGTAAGAAAATGTTATTCTAATACAATGCGACCTTTGTATCTTAATATTTTAAAATATATTTCCAACTTGACAAGCTCAAAATCTCTTACAAAAACATCGTTGTAACGTAATATTAGGTTTCACTATACAAATTTACCAAACTGTAGTATAAATGAAAGATAGATACCATTAATGTTATTTGTAGTCGAAGATCAAAAAGGTATTCATTGCTGGGCCTGGCGATTTCATTGTGGATGCTCGCAGTCATTGGAACCCCTATAAACACAGAATAATATTAAAAAATCATTTGAATTTGAATTGACATAGTATTTCAGTATACTAAATATTGCAAAATTTAATAGCATACTTTGAATTTTTCATATATTAGTCCCATTTGGTGTCATACTTTAACTATTCTGTGCAACTTGTGCAACGGACAAGTAAGAAAATGTTATTCTAATACAATGCGACCTTTGTATCTTAATATTTTTTACTAAACTAAACTAAACTAAAATTTATTTACTAAACTAACTCATATTTTTTGCCGTCTTGTAAAATGGTTCATACAGATGTCTTTTGTTTAGCTATCACAGAAAAACAAATGAATAATGTAGTTTTTTTTTGTCTCTAATTTAAGTTAGATTAGTGCCATGGTATATTCCACATTAAAAGAATATCATTATGTGGATGGTTCATACCGATTCTCAAAACTTATGGATCACCCCTCGTACATATAAAATATCACTGCTTGTAGGTACTATATTTCCACTTGTGTCTCGCTGAGAGGAAAATTATTATCTCATTAACAATACATATATATCGCTGCCTTTATACAATACTGCTACAACTCGAAAAATGATTTGCAAAGCAAAAGAGTTTGTTTGTTAGCTTGAACGAGCTAATCTCAGGAACTACTGGTCCGATTTGAAAAAAATGTTCAGTGTTAGATAGCCAATTTATTGAGGAAGGCTATATATCATACTCACATAAACCGAAGCGAAGCGAGGGCGGGTCGCTAGTTAACAATATAAAAGCACTTACGATTTGCCGCGTAGAATCTCATAACTGCACATACTCGTTCGCCCAAAGCTTGGGTGCAGTTACGCACCTTCATCTTCTTTATCTGTCAAAATTAAACGAAACTAGTCACATAAATACCACAAACGTTGGCTACACTGCGCGTCGCGTATTTCGTAAGATTCGTATTTGATATAGACCTAAGTTGTCCACGAGTCGGATGTATTAATATAGACTGTTATACAGTGCTTCTATTTTCTTTTAACGTAGTTTGGCAATCGTCGTTTTTGTATGAAAAACTTGTGGCAGATATACTGACATTTGCGAGTGCAAGGGTAATAGCGATAGCCAGCCGAACTCTATTATGAAACTAGGAGTACTGTAGTTATTTAGGTTACGACAAGGCCCTGACGGACGTACGTACATACATACATACATTATATCACGCCTGTTTCCCAGAGGGATAGGCAGAGACCACTTCTTTCCATTTGCTACGATCTTGACAAATTTCTTTCGCTTCTTCCACATTCATACATCGAGTCATGCATGCGCGTCGGTTTCGGGTACTTAAGATTCGGACTTAAGACACATAGCGGTCAAACTGAATACACCCTTCATTCTGCGCCCGGGGTGAGAGATTTTTTCGATATGCCATAGAGCACCTACAACTAAAGATTTTTATGTACAGTCAACTAATTTGATTCCTGGGCCTCTATGAAACTATTATCAAATTGACGCGCTTATTCTTCAGTCTTACTAGCTCAAACTATACACACATTATTTTTTCGTTTATATCATAGCTCCATACAAATTTTCACCCTCTATTTCACCCCCTTAGGGGATTTATGTCCTTCTCCGGGACTCAAAATATCTCTAAACCAAATTTCTATATAAATCGGTTCAGCGGTTTAAGCGTAAAGAGACACACTTTCGCATTTATAATATTAGTATAGATGAAAATTATAGCAAGTGATTTTTAAACCCCTGAATTTCTTGTTACATATAATACATAATAGTAATGGTACATACCTTTTCAGGGATAACATGTTCATCGGTTAAGTGTTTAAGAGTTCGGATTTCTCCAATCGCACAATCCTCTTTATACACCTCAACTATATCGGCCCACCTTGCTAATTTGCCTTTAAATACCATGTCCTTTGTAAGGAAATTATTCCTAATTCCCTTAATGAGATGAGGGGGATCATAAATTATATGCAATTTATGACCGTTTATATTGAGACCATCATCTGTAACAAGAATCATAATATTTGTTAGCATTAGCAAATTGTATATTGTATGTCCATCAATTGAAATACGTAATGTACGTGAAATAATCAATACGTACCTAGATGTTCCTCATTGAGTATTTGGTCTCTCTTGGCATCACTTTGGAAGCTTTTAACAGCTCTTTGAAATGTGGAGCCTTGGTCACATACCAAAGCCATTGGTATAAGACCAGTCTCTGCTACAGCTGTCACAATGTCACGTAGAATATTCTTCATTGTAGAATATGGTGTTGTTCCTTCGCAAAAGTAGTAGGCAATGGATTGCCTCCAAGAGCTACAGATACCTCTTACCATAAATACAAGGACATGGTCGGCAAATTTGCATTCTGCCTCTTCACCAAAATCGACGAACCCGTCAATTCGGTCCTCAGACTCGTTAAACTTCAAGTATGAAGTTATCGACATTTCGTCAAACACAATGGAGCAAAATTTCTTTTGCCGTTTCCAGTGCTTGACGGACTCTTTTAGTTGAGTGAATATTTTAGGATTCACACCTGGGTTAATCCGCACATTTTGAATAAATTTATTCAAAATGCGTCTAGATGGTAAAATGAACATCTTTCGCAAAAATTTGTACCCCTTTGGGCTTTGTCTCGACAGTGAAAGAGCAAGGAGCTTTTCCTCAACATTAAAGCGCCTTCTCTTGACGTGTCGATTGTATTGCGACATTTGCATATTTAAAAAGGTTTGTGCTTGAGGAGACATTTACTCAAACATCTTCCTAAAAGAGCTGTTTTCATTTAATTTACTAGCCCTTGTCAGTCTATCTTCATACGAATACTGAAGACGGCGCTTGCATTTCATGATTTCTTGGCACTTTTTGTACATTTTTTTGCACTTGGGTGTCAGAGTCCTGATACTATTTGTGAGCCTGAATCTTTTTGAAGATTTAACTCCTGAAATTAAATAATTAAAGACGCATTGGTTAAATTAAAACATTATAATATAAGGCTTTAGGGGGACCGCTTAAAACAATAAAACGTGTTAATAAAATCAGTCTTGTCACATAATTTGTAGCAGTTTTACTTGAGATTGCTATTTATATATAATTTTAATTGCTTTATGTTGGTATATATATTCGAATAGTTTCAAGCAGACAACAAGTAGGTTAAAATATATTTTCAAGATTCATTACTTTATTAGTTTGCTGTTTATTACATTACAAGAAGTAAAGCTTATATAAGCGTGTTAAAAGGTGACAACCCTAGACAAATTGACTTGATTTGATATCTTATTAATATTAAGTGAGAAAGTTTGGATGAAAGAGTCGCGAGGAACAGCTACTATATCATAACTTTATTTGTAATTATATCGTAATTCGTCATTTTCTCATCACTATATTTCTGGCAATATTTACTAATATCCGCCAAACTTTGGATTTTGGTATAACTCTTATTATTTTTGGTAACAATACCTTCTTGTGAATCAGCCACGCCTGCTGATGATACTCCGGATACCGAAGGTATTGGTGCACTGGGCACAGTTATATACTCTGGAAATAATAGTTTAGATTTAGATAGTACTAGTAAAACAAAAAACGAAAAGTTTTGTCTCGATTTTTTTTTTATTACCGTCGCGTGATCTGCCTGGGTTAACAGTCGTTCCACTTGTAGACGGAGTTGGTTCTGGAAATTAGGAACACGAGTTTATCAAGCGAATCATTTACTTATTTCACCAAGGCCTATTAAAACACAGGCACGGTCTATTAAAACATCCCAGCCAGTCGGTGATGGCCTTTGATATTGGCGGAAAAGGCAGCCTCCTCTTGGCACAGCAATGTGCAAGGCTTGTTACAAGTTAGAATGGGTACACACACACGCTCACACAAAAGAGCGGTAACGCAGGATGCGCACATTAAGGGGTAATCTTCTTCAATATATGTAAAAATGAATGTTTGTCTGCATGTCCTTTATAGAATCGTAAACTATGCATTTGATCATGTGATGATCTTCAGCAAAGTGTTGTGCATGTGTCTACGATGAATTCTGAGTTGGTACGATGTAGCAAGACGCGCAGGGTACAGCTAATATTATAATATAACATAGTTACTCTTTCATAATAATGCAAAATATGTCTTCCCAATGTGTTAGATTAAGAAAGTATATATAAAATAAAGTTACCCTCAAGTTGGGCTTCACTGTAAGGTAAAAAGGCACCATCACCGGAACCGCCGGGAACGTCGTTTGCCGTAGAAGTAGGGAGACCTGCTGAAATAAAAAGAACACCTCAGTAATACATAACTATTTTTTGCAGCTAGAGAACTAGAAGCGTCATCCTGATTGTGATTGATAATAAATATAAGCAGATCACACTAATTTAACTTATTAAACAAACTAAGCAAGCATCTTATACATTAACTTTCATACAAACTGTCAATAATCAATGTAAGTATAAGTATATATTTATTTTACGTATCATATAATATGTATGTATGCCATGTATGGGTTTCTTTGCGATTTGCCACAATACCATTACACTTAGCTGTAGACTTGAGTATATGGTTTTAATTTCAACTCCATACCTTCATGCGTTCCCGAGATAAAGGGTCTTGAAAGACAGACGGACGGACGAACAGTGATCCTATAAGGGTTCCGTTTTTCTTTTTTTGAGGTACCTACGGAACCCCAAAAAAACCACATCCAAATCGGTTCACAGACAGACAGACAGACAGACAGACAGACAGACCGACAAAGACACAATATTTTAGAAGCTATATTCAGAATGTAACAGCTCAGCTCCCGCCTTGGCCTTCGATGTTTTTTTTTTATCTGCCCAGAAAAACTTCCTTCCGATAAATGCATTCAATTTTAATAATAGAACTACTAATTCGCGGGGTTCCGTCGACACGCTGGCTCATAAATGCTCGTATAATAACTAATAATAAGCATTCACTTTTAATAATATAACTACTAATTATATGAGTACAAATAATACTATCAAAAAAAATTATAGGTCCGCATACAATCTTGGCCACAGTATTATTATGAGTATAAAAAATCGGAGTACTGCATATTATGAGTAATACTAGTAGTACTACAAAATTATAATGAACAATATTCTAAGAAACAATTTTCTAACAAAAAATGTTTATGATCACAAAGCTGTATTATAAAAAAAAATCTAAATTAAAATACTTGGTCAAAGTATATCCAAAAGGGCCCATCTGTACAAGATAAGATGACAGAAGAAACATACAATAATAATAAATTATAAGATACAATTGGTGCATAATCAAGTTCTAAATTACTCTACTAATTATTCAGTAAATTATCTACTAAATGAATTAACTACACTATCTAATATATATATTTTTTAAACGTCCAGTACTTAGTGTTAGAACTTGTCTAGATGAATCACTGTAAGTATGATCATGCCACACTAGACAGCGCTTTTTGAAAAAGGTATCCTCAGCTGAAAAAAAATCAAATGCATGGTAACATATATGTAAAGATAGCCGATTGAAATTCAGACTTTCATTAAAAATTACCACCATTCATGAAAATAAAAAGTAGATTATCACTGTTCCTTCGTTAACTGTTATATTTTCCTTCCTGGGACTGGACTTCATAGAAATCAGTTCAGCGTTTTAGCTGTTAAAAAGTGACACACAGACAGACCGGGTTACTTTCACATTTATAATATTAGTGAATTATGACAAAAAGAGTTTAATGTGGTGTAACATTCAGAAGTGAAATCACCATATCAAGCATTAGATCTCCAAACAAATAATATAACATTATTCCCAAGTGAACTAATATTTTATCGCAGGATAAAAAAATATATACATTCACACATACATTACGCACTTAAGTAGAATTATATTTAAATAAAATTGTGGTTGCCGGGTTAGAATAGTGCCACTCCACGACTTCCCGTAGATGTCATAAGAGGCGACTAAGGGAATAAAGGCTTGAAGTACTGTTAGGCGATGAGCTTGCATCCTGTCGCTAATACACTGGTAAAGGGGTCCATATTGACTCACATAAAATTCTTATTCCTAGATTTGGATTTCCTAAAAAAGTTATGTGAGTAGATACGCACCCCTGGTGTAAAGATCTTAGTTTAATTGTGGTTACAGAATTATCAACCCATTTTTGTTGGTAATTCTGTAGCTCTGCCTACCCCACTCTGGGAATGAAGGCATGACTTTATGTATGTACGTATATATGTATGTATGTATATACTAACCTTCACTAGCTGGCAATCTCCTTTTGCGGCCAGTCTCGCTTTGTTCATAGCCATGTACTGTGTATATGTTAACATCAGCTGAAAAAGGTAATAAATAGGTTTAAAAAACAATTGAAAGGTCTGTTGTGTTAACAGATAGAATGGAGTTGTTTGAAAGCGACAAGAGTCTGTTATAAGATAGCCTTGAACTTTATGGGTCTGTCTGAATATGGTTATGATCTTATAATCTAGATATGTGCATACCAATCAACACTTGCAAATAAAAGTTTGTAAGTTACACACTCTTTATCTTTAAATACTGCCAAGCAACATTGCTTGGATTGCGGTTCTGGTATGGGTATGCAACAACCTATTAATTCTCAGGGGTGTCAGACGCACACTGGCAGTCTAAGGATTGTAGCCTTAAGATTGGTAGATTGTAGGGGTCTCAGATCCCACTTACCATTAGGTGGGCTTAGTGCTCGATTGACTATACCATATACCATAAATTAAATGAAAATTATACAGTCATGAGCGTTTATTAACTACTGTGACATCCATCAGCAATGAAAAATATTATGATCAATTTAACGGCGAGGCAGAGGGCGAGGCGAAGGTTTATGACATCCCACTGAGGAACATAAGTTAAGATGTTTGCATTACAATAAAATACTAGATACTTACACTGAACAAAAGCGACGGCCGGTTGCCCTGACGAAATCTCCTCTGCTGTAAAAAGCGTCGGGAACGCTATGCGCTTCCTCCTCGGCTTGGGTCCTTCAAGCAGCAGATACCGCCTCTCAAAGTGTGACGAACACACTTTGAGGTTCAGTATGAAAGCCGCACCTCGGCTTCGCAGGCTTCCAGCGTGTGGCGTCAGCAGCTCGCACCAGATGCGTTGGTAATCCTTGTTCCTGGGAAAACGAAAAAAAGTATTATTGTGCACGGTCGACGTACAATGCTTAACCACGCATTTCGTGATAGGCATTTTGCTTGAACGCAGACGTTAAAAAACAATAATATCGAGAGAAAATGAAAATTCCGTGTCAGCTATCAAAAGGGTTGGTTTTTGAAATAAGCGAATGAATGTATAAAAATAATCACAGATTAAACAATTTCAGAAAGCTTGCTATTCCGCTACTATAAATCATTCTATCTGAATGAATGAATTGAATGGATGCTTTATGAAACAACTTGCGGACCAAGTCAAGCTGTCAAAAACTAATGTCGGAGAGTGAATGAGGCAGATTCTCACCCGTGAAGACTAACGCGCGTGTGTGACGTGACGTGACGTGACTTGACCACAGATTATAATGGTATGTCTAAGGACTCTGTGGACGAAACGAAATGAAATTAATTTATCATTTTGTTGTCATGACTGATTGTGACGTCTTTTTTACTAGTCCGTTCTGCACGTAGGTAGACTTCCCACCACGCGCTGCGCGTCGATTAATGAGTTTTCCCCTTTACTAAAATTAACTTTAAAGTAATACTTATCTTATACCTGATTTTGATTATTAAACTCCACTTTGACCTTTACAATCAGTGAATTTGACGTTCGTCGATGCTCGAAACGAATGTCCTAAATCTAATCTGAATAAGCGCCACTTAGGTACCTACTGAAGCACTAGGTAGCACGTTATTTACTTAAAATTACAATAGTGAATAGGTAGGGTACCTACCTACTGTACAGTGAATGTGAACACCTACATAAAGGAGAATGTAATGCTTACTTCCTAACCTAGATGGCAGTGATAATAACAACCTCATTTAAAGGGTTCTGTTCCGGAGCAAAAATGCAAAACGGAACCCTTTATAATTTCATAATATGCTATAGGTATTTTGCTTTGCAGACAAGGTGTTAATGTGATTTCAATTTTGACTGGTATCTACAGTAGGTAGTGTACTAGGCAGGCATAAGTAAATCCTGAGTATCCTGAAACTTTGCACAATCATCTAGTTTCTGTATATTGACAGCAGTAAAACTGCTCTGAGGTATTATTAGGTACGTACTTCTGTCACACGCAACAAATACCTAAGTTTAGCATTGTTTTACTTCACATGGTTTTGCGCTTAAAATGCCAATCGAACGGCTTTTTTAAGTTAAAGGGATATTGGTCACTCCAAATATAGCGCTTGCATAAAAGCAAAATCGAACAAGACTTAGGTATACGAAACGGATTTGGATAGTATGATAGTTTTATTGAAACTGAAAAAGTAATAGTAGATTATACACCGAGGGGATAAAGCACAGTTTTATGTCACGGGCGCGATATTGAATCCTGAACGTAACGAAGGACTCCAGATTTAACTCCCGAGCGCAGCGAGGCTGTTACGGGTTAATTCCCGAGCGAAGCGAGGGAATTAAGAAGAGTCCTGAGCGCAGTGAGGGGTTCAAGCGCGCCCAAGACGAAAACAGCTTTATCCCCGAGGAGTGTACTCTACTTTTCTCACCTTATGCGAGACAATAAAAAAGCGAGTCTACTAAAAACAGCGTTTTATTATAGTAAATTAAAATTAAAAGTGAAAATTGATATTTGATGTTTTCTTCAATTTTGATATATTTATTTAAAACTTTGCAGTTATCACCAATGTATTTTATTGCTGCGTCTTACAATACTCGCGGCTTTTGTTTAATTTCAAATGTGTTCCATTCAGCTTGCCGTGGCCAGCTCGATTTTAGAAAATGTTCGATTTTCAAATTAGGTTCGACGCGGCGGTGGCGGCGGCGCCGCGCCCGGCCTTCGAGTATTAGCAGGCCGGTGACACTCCGCGCTATCGCCTTCAAAATGTGCTGCCCCTTGCAAGGGGCGAATCAGTTGAGTGTCACGCGAGCGCTCGTCTCGACGCGCGCCGCCGTGCGCTGCCAAAGTTTTTGTTTGAATTGACTTATAAATACGAATATGACTAATCGAAAAGGCAAAAAGTACTGCATCGCATACGGGTGCTTAAATAATAACTCCAATGACGAATTATCTTTTTCATCATACTTGCTCGTAAATAGTGTCCTAACATGCTAGAAAAATCCAAAATAATACCCGCGGGCCTTTTTTTTACCATTACGTTACTTAAGTGCGTAATAGCTTTTTTTTTAAATATTATACGTGGACTCAAACTATCACAATACGTCAGGACCCCAATTCTTGTGCCATTCGATATGAAGTTTCATTCGAGATGAAATGTCAGTTGAATACTATTTCCTAACAATCTCGCATAATAAACTATTGATCTCATATGTCACTAGAATCGGACTCCGAACACGTTTGACATTATCTGTGGTAAGCCACAGACAATGATGTAGTCTGCCTCTAATAAGTTAAAAATATGATCTTTTGTCTGATTTTATTTCATTTCCTCGCAATTGTGATGAAAAACATTGTATGTTACACGGGTGGTCAAGGAAATACAAAGCTCGAGTCATTAAAGCCCTCAGCCTACGGCTTCGGGCTTCTGACAGACTCTCGTTTGTAATTCTTTCTTTACCACCCTTAATACACAATGTACTATTATTAACCTGCCTCAGGATGCCGAAAGGTAAGATTATTATTAATATTATTAATAACTTCGATCTAGATAGGTAGTTAGGAGTAGCTGGACTTAATTACTGACACAATCAGTACCTACAGTTTTGAATCCTCGACGCAAAAAGAGCGGTATAATATTATTTATTTTATTAACGACCCGTCCGCAGTTTCGCAGTTTTCAACTTATTCGGACCAAAAACCAGTTATCTACTTGCCTTAAACAGCGTTCAGTGTAAGTAAGTAGATCTCCCAGTAATAGTAACTGCCTGCTAAAGCAAGGTCAGCATGTGCTGGTTATTAGGTAAACACAACACAGAAACAAATGGCAGCTTATCTAAGTAACGGAGTAGGTAACGATAGTGCTTGAGTTTATAACAAACAAAAAGTTTTAAGGTTTATATTGATTTGTTTACCTATTATATTTATTTATTTATTTATTCAATTAGACACACCAATAGTTGTACGAACAAATACAAATACAAAAGGTATGTACTATAAATAAAATAGTTAAATAGTTAGTACCAATTACAGGTCTGCAACGGTATTAGCAGTCGGGATTCAATACTTAAAACTAAAAAAAATGGCATTTATCACATTACAGCAAAATGCCAAAAAATAAATAATTAAATTTACATAATATTTTGAAGGTTAATACTAGAAACCTCGTCTTATTACTTAGATAGTCCGCCATTTGTACTTTATTGTATTTTGTGCAAAGAAGTTTAAATAAATAAATGAACTAAATATTTTTTCTCGTCATTTAAGTTTGTACACAAAAAACTACAAATTATCATAAATTCAATTTGTTTTCTTACAACAGCCACGGAAAGTAATAGTATAAGTAAGTGCCAGCCCTGGGAGGTGGGCGGAGTCAGTAAAGCTCATGACTGTCGAAATAATACAGACTCTCGCGGCGCAGATTTAAGGTGCATTTTGCCTCGTTAGGGGCGCCCCCACTATCGATCGCAAAAATGTAACCAAGGTCACTTCCGTGCATGCACTTGTATTATTATCGTTCCCGCGTTCTGAATAGGTTTAAATTCGCATGTTTGCTGTCACAGAGAGTCGCTTCTATACTTGTACTATTACTTATTCTGTGGTATTAGTTGATCTTTTATTACGAAATTAGACTTTAATGACATTGTATTAAGAACTATGAAAAGTGAAAATATTACAACCCAGCGGGTTATAATGAGATTCAGTACAACATTACACCCCGGCTAAAGCCAAGGGCTTTAATGATTTGGTTTGCGTAAGGTTTGCATGATATGTAATTTGGCATTGTCGAGCAGGTGGTGTGAAAAGAATATTCCCTATCGGTTTTGCTCGCTAGAAAAAAGAAAAGAAAAGTAAGTTTCCAAAAGAAAAGTATGAATAAAGTAGAATTGCAATTTACTTAGGTGCTTTATACTCCACACAGGTGCAAAGAATAACACAAGGCACGACACAGCAATCTCGCACCATGTAGGACAATGTTGCATTTTATTCCTTGCACAAAACACCACTTCATATTTTGACCCAGGATTTCGTTTTTCCCAGAGGAAATAAAGCTATAACAGTGACTCTCTGGACCTAAATCTGTTTTTGCGAAGGGGAACCTACAAAAATGTTGATCGTAAAAAGTTATTTCAAAGACACGTGCTTGTAAAAGTATTTTGTTGTAAAAACGTTTTATGGAATTACGACTGGAGAAATTCATGAAAGTCAACATGTCTCCTTGCAGTTAACCTACCTGCCTACTTTAATAATAGTTGAAACGTGCGATGACCTAAGGCTATTTAAAGACTTTAAGATGATATTTAGGCACAATTGACTTCATTGTTAGGTTAAATACATTGTTATTTCATTGTTTTTTTTGAGAACACGTACATACATACATACAATCACACCTCTTTCCCGTAGGGGTAGGTAGAGATCACTTCCTTGCTACGATCACACACACACACTTCCCTCGATTCCTCCATTGTCATAAGTCTCTTCATACACATGCAATAAGTGCTTACCTAAGTATATCATGAAAATATTAACAAAATATCACAATGCAATAAACGATAACGTTGGAACATTGCTTTAAGGCGATAATAGGTGTGGCTGTTGTGCTGTTAACAAAATGGTTCCTCCCACTAATCATCTACGAGTAGGTATACATAGTATGTGCAACCTCATTGTACATACATACATACATTCCTTTATCACGCCTGTTTCCCAGAGAGGTAGGCAGAGACCATTTCTTTCCACTTGCTACGATTCTGACTAATCTCTTTCGTTTTTTCCACATTCATACATCGAGTCATGCACGCACTGTTTACTCATTGTAAATAGTAGAAAATCCTATCTGGGGAATTATCCAAGATGTAAGATGTGATGTTATCCTCCACCGCAAGAAAAAGTCTGGATTTTGAGTGATAGAAAATAAAAATACCTTAGTAGCATTTACTTCTTGGTTAGGGCCTCAGGTTTAGCTTTTGAAATAAACCAACTTTTGGCATAGGAGAGGCTGTCGCGGGTTGCCGAAAAAAACATGTTTTTTCACTGCTTTACCGTCTCGTTCCAATCATTGATATTGAATATTTAAACAAAACTGTTGATCTTATACGTCATGATCTGTAGGTAATATGGTAAATAAAATAATCATTAAAATCGCTTCAAGGGTTTGGAAGAGGACAGAGAGTTCTCGTGAAAATTAAAGAACACAATTTTTTACCTCAAAAGTGGTAATCAAAAGAAAAAAACCAACAATTATTTTATGCATTTAAATAAAATACGTATACTTTTTACATTATTTGGACTTTCCGTTGAATAAAATTAGGCTTTTAAAGACAGGTCTTTGGTGCAGTTTCAAGGAACTAAATAAGTATCTTCAATAATCGATATTATAAAAAAAAACAAAGATACACGTAGATGTATACTTTTTACATTATTTGGATTATCCGTTGAATAAAATTAGGCTTTTAAAGACAGGTCTTTGGTGCAGTTTCAAGGAACTAAATACCTTCAATACTCGATATTATAAAAAAAAACAAAGATACACGTTGATGTAGTATGCTGTCTCAGGATCGGAATGCCTCAAGTCATCGGGAATGCTCGGCAGCCTTGTGGTCGCTTCAACTGCCATCAGCGGCTTCAGTTTGTGTATAAATGCCGCGGCATGCCTAAGAAAACCTTGATATTCTGCCTTCAGTGTGCTCTTAAATAAAAACTGCAATTTTGTACGCAATTGCTAGAACAATGATGAATGATCTTTTTATCATGCAACAATTCAAAGTAACTCTAGGCTCATATAATGGGCTAACTAAAATATCTGAAGTTTGTAAAACAATAGAGTTAAATAAAATAAGTATAAGTATGCATTTTGTTTGTTTCTTAACACGCTACGGAATCTTGGCTCCTATTCAACGTCTGAATGTTTCGTAGATTGGACTAGTACTAGTATTAAATAGTTGTTCCACATTTTCTGGCTAAGAAACCTCGGAAAGGTTTACACTTACTCTGAATAGTTCATAGAGTCAATTCTTATTATTCAAACGTATTTGAAAGTTTCTTTATAAATTTCAGAGGTTTACATCAAATTAATCTCAACCTTTCTCTGCTTGGCTAATTTTGAAAATGGTATGTCGTGCTAATATACCTACTGGCGTTGCGTAGTTCCTTGCGGTGCTTCTTCTCTCAGTGATGGTATTGTCTGAAGGGCTATATATTCACTCTATGTACTTAATAGACGTCATGTGAAAGAGCCATTCTGTGACCAATTTAAAGAATAAAGATATAAAAAAAAACGGAGTACGTACCTATATGGTATTATTCAAATTCAAATTCAAATGATTTATTTCAGACCAGGTCCATATATTGTTAGTAACATCTAGAAGCTTAAAAGCTAAGTTAGTAATTACAAAATTGGCAGGTATACTGACTGCCATGACATGATTACTTGACGTACGTCAAAGTAGTCCTGACCAGTCCAATCCAATGCCACAGAATCGGGCAGCTAAATCTACCAGCAATCACCTTCAGAATGCCATTCTGACTACCCCTGACGCGGCCCATCAAAGAAGTAATTTTTTTACGCATTACCGCGTGGAAACCGTTCGTGTGCGTCTCGGCAAACATTTCCGATGCACTGCACCACTTTGGAAGTCTTAACAGCATTCTAAAGGCGTTGTTGTATTGTATGCGTAGGGCGTTGTAAGCTCGTTTGGTATACCGAACCCATAGCCCGCCAGAGTAAAAAGACTGGCAATATGCTTTGAAAAGCGTTATCTTTACTTCTACAGAGCATCTAGCGAATCTACGAGCCAGCATATTACTCCTCACTGACAACGCCCTACGCTCCCTCTCAATATCACTGTCATCCGATAGGTCATCCGTTATAATGTGGCCCAGGTACTTAAAGCGGCTCACAACTTTGAGTACAACTCCACCAAGAGTCACTGTAGGGATAAAATAAGGTTTGATTTTACCCGCTTTAAACACCATAACTTCACTCTTGGTGGCGTTATACGAGTACAAGAGACCATGCGTTGCGGAATACTCCTCACACTTGGCCACTAACTGCCTAAGGGCCCCGATAGACGGGGTCAGCAGCACCATATCGTCTGCATAGCTTATATTATTAACACATATGTTTTCAATATAGCATCCGGCATGCATGCTGCTGAGCTCTCCTATCACGTCATTTATGTAAAGGTTGAACAGTTTGGGAGAAGTAAGGCCCCCCTGCCGTACTCCACATTCCAACCTATATTCGGAAGATAATGCCTTTGCCCATCTCACCTGGTTTGTTTTGAAGCAGGCATAAATCGGTGTTTTCCTGCCCGTGTAGTACCCGACAGTATGCTTCAGACCCAGAATAGCACTCTCTGTTGACAGCCCAGTCCTGAAACCGAACTGCGCGTCGTGTATATTTATGAAGCTATCCAGCATCAAATTTAGCATACTGTCGAGCACCTTCGCGGCCGTTGTGGCAAGAGAGATTGGCCGATAGTTCCCCTTGTCTGACAAATCACCCGTTTTGTTTTTGACAATGGGTACCACGATGGTCTTCATTAGGGCAGCGGGCAGATATGCGTGACCTATACACAGATTGAGGAACATGGAGAGCACCTTAGACAAATGCACACCAGCATATCGATAGTGTTCAATACTGAGGCCATCGTGGCCAGGCGAATTTCCTCTTTTTTTTTTTTTTTTTTTTTTTTTTTTTTTTTTTTTTTTTTTTTTTTTTTTTTAATTACATCAGTTTTAGAGACTTTTTTACTCAGGGCTATTTGACCTTGTTAGCTGCAAATGAGCTACTACCTCCCTGCGGGTTTTTTATGGTCGGGTTTATCAATGTGGATAAACTTGGATAAAACGTGTGTCGATCACTTTCTGACCAGAACGTAAGTGCGAGAGTGAATGATGCTTTATCCACCACGATAAAGGTGACCATGATACTGGGTAGGTCCTGCGTGCCTAGTATGGCTGCGTCTAAATCGCGTGTCAAATGTGGATAAGGCATCCGTCACTCTCTTACATACTGGCTGGTCAGAAAGTGACAGGTGTTTTATACAAGTTTATCCACCCCGTGTCAGAAGATGACGAATGCGTTATCCACACTTGGTCACGCGATAAACCCAGCCATATTAGGCCCCCTGGTAGAAATGTATCACATGCCATAACCAGCCACACTGTATAAGTAGGTACGTCTATCGGAAACAGGCCTCGAGTACGCGCCGGACAGCCCACCTGTCCGGCACACATTTTGTTAAACAGATACGTTCGTGACTGCAGTCGACGTTTTATCATATATTTGCATAAGTTCAATCTTGAGTGCCTTGGCGGAGCTCCAACTCTAAGATATTAAATTAGAAATGAAAATACTTATAATTAAATTAATTAAGTTTTGTAATCTCGGATTTTACTTACTTTAAAGGTTCTTTAGACATACCTACTCGTTTAATTTACGAAATTCATACATCAACAACTATAGGTAACTAATTTATATATTTAAGTTAAAAATATACTAACAACCTTAGGTAAAAATGTTTATTAAAAATGTAATTGTAATCTTAAATATTTACAAGAATAGTAGAGACAGTATGATGTAATTTCATTTGGGGGACAAAAATAAGAAATAGATGTATACTAAATATGTACATAAATGCCAAAACCGAGTGAAATTAAATACTTTCAACCTATTGTTCGTAATCCTGTTTACGGAAAAGTAAAAGACAGAAGCATCTGTAGGGAATATTGTTTCTTGGATGCCCTAGCCTAGCGTAGTGTATAAAAGTTTATATTCCCACAAAAGTTTCGATCGGAACAGAGAGGAGCCAGTTGGCAGCTTTATATCGGGATAAACTCGAAACTGGCTCCTGAGTAAGACAGGAAAAAGATTGGTATTTTTGAAGTCTCTGTCTCACTACCGGCGAGTTGGCAATCTCATTTCCTCCTTAGATTTTTTCTTATCAAGCAATTTAATTATTTTATACGTGCCAATATACAATAAAATAGGTTTACTCCATTATTAGCCATAATAACAGTTTTCCTCTGAAAATGCTTTGTTTTTTTACACACGTTATGATATTTTCGTTTTTGCACGCGCCAGTCGTGGTTTGCCACTCGACGACAGTGAGACAGTTGCCCTAATATATTGTTATGCTATTTGATTAGTGCTAAGTTAATGACTAAGTTAATGATGCTCCAATTGTTGAATATTTGTATTCGCCAGCGCTGCCAAAGACGGAGCTGGTGGTGGAGGGACCTGTAACAACAAAAGAATATGACACAAACAGCAGGAATATGGCTATCGAGGCGGCTCTAACGCATATAGCGCCAGTGGGCCATCTATTGATTATTCCCCGGTATTCCCCGGCGCCCTCTAGGGTCTTTGAGAGCGCCGCGAGTGACGCATGCTCTATATACAGGTGTCGCGAGCGGCGCCTGGAGTCCCCTAAGACTCTGCACCCGTGTGCACTGCTCACTCTGCACCATAGGCAAAGCCGCCAACAACCAATTTTGTTAAGCAACAACCTGTTATTAAAAGACACGTCCGTACTTTACGAAATATTTACTAGGAAAGAAATAAATTTGTGAAATCAGATTTGAGATAACCTTTTCCTTTTTTCCTAACATCTTCTGTCCGAGTCCTAACTCAGTGGGTTCTAACTACATCAATCGGTTCAGCTTAAATTTCAAGTTTCAGCTCCTTTCCATAGCGAAATGGTTCACAATTGACTTGCAACATTTCATGTGTTGGAATTAACGGATTGAACGACACACTCACTAGACAAGTTAAGAAATGGTAAAGAGCTTGTAAAAATGAAAGTTTATTCGTTCTTACATCTTCTTTACTAATATCGTCTGTCTGTATATCCGCATAACACTACCGATTTTGATGCGGTTTTCACCATCAGGCAGAAAACAAAACACGGAAGATTTTTATACATAACTAGCGACCCGCCCTCGCTTCGCTTCGGTTTATTTGAGTTTTCTATAACACACGTACATAAAACAAAATTTATTATACATAAAAACCTTCCTCTTGAATCACTCTATCTACTAAAAAAAACCGCATCAAAATCCGTTGCGTAGTTTTAAAGATCTAAGCACACATAGGGACAGACAGCAGGAAGCGACTTTGTTTTATACTATGTAGTGATAAATTCTGTTTAATGTACGGGTGTTAAAAAAAACTCACATAACCGAAGCGAAACTAGAGCGGATCGCTAGTAATTTATAAACCTAACTTACTAAACTAACACTGAATACAAAGCTGTCGGTTAGAACAATGTTACTTGCACTGTTGACCAATTAGGAACCACGATCGCGAACTGAGCCGCTGCAATCATTATAACTTCCCTGCAGCTCCAATTTCTGCAACCCTGCTCTTTTACTTTGTTACTATTTGTTGTTTTAGTTGCAAAATTACTGTATGGAAACGATCTCTCTATTGACTCTGTTTTACCCTTTTCAACGTACGCCCTACTATCCCTATAGAGCATGCATTTCACGGGTGCTTATTCACATTTTTTTGTGCGTAGATATTATTTATTATCGGTTCGCATATAATTTATGTATGTGCTACGAGTATAGGTCAGACAAAGTGTATCCTCATACTAACCTGCATTACCATCTTACACGGCTACAATAAGGTCAACTTAATAAGGATTGTAAAGCGTATAAACTTAATAAAAAGGACAAATAAATTAGATATACCTTAACTATTTAAATATAATTCTATTGCAACGTTTGATATTTGTGTCAAGTAGTCTCTATAAGTTTTGGTCAAATTATTAGACAGGATGTAAGGTAGTAATTATTTCGAATTTCCCAAGTCTACGTGGTCGGACAGACATATTTTCGGAATTGGTCTGAAAAGTACATTTATAGCATATTATAGTTTTGAAGAAAAAAAGATGTGAAAAAAAAGAAGGAAAATTTAAAAAAATATAGGTCAGTTCCAGTTCTTGGCGGACGTCCGCCAAGATTTGGATCCGCGGACGTAGTAATGGGGTAAAGATAGTTATTCATAGTTTAACGAACAATATGCTCACACTATTTCGGTTTTATGGGTAAATGAAGAATGCTTTGAAGATAGTATTGGTGTTTGTAAGATTTTTATGCTCCGTACGTTTTATACTGGGTTTTATAATGCATATTGCAGCGTATTTTTCAATCGTTTAGGATAAATGATACGCAGTCGCCCTAAATAAATGTACTTTAAAAGCTTTTATTTAACTTGCAATGTATGTATGTAAGGTTCAAATCTTGCAAGTTAAATTTGACCCACTTTCCGGCCTCCGATGAAGCTGAAAATTTGCATACGCCTTTAGTTCTGATAACAATACAATAAAATAGTACCATCTAGCTGGTCTGATGATGAAGTGGCCATAAGAACTCCTAAATTACACATGATTAACCCGTTGTTTTAGGGCTTGTTAAAATCGTGTTGGCAAGTAGATGACGACTGTTCAAAAAAAAAGTACAGTCGGCAATAAAAGCTTGTCCCAAAAATGATTTTTTTGACAGAAACTTATGTATTTATAGAATGTTTAAATTGACAACATAATTATAAAAGATGTTACACAACAATGTGTCTTTCTCTCAACCTAAACTGAACCGCTTTAGTATATCGCGGTACCCTTAGATGTTTTATCATCGACGAGATTAAAAAAAACGCATTTTTATAAATCCGTAAAAATCGATTTTTTTGGTCATCGTTAATCACTGGATGAGATTCATAAATTGATCCTCTGATCTTTAATCAGATGGCTTCTCAAGATTTTTGATCCCGGACAAATTAAAAGTATGAAATGGTGTTAAGTTAGTAATCGCACTAGGTAGGTACTTATAGTGTAACTATTACCATCGTCGTTTTGGAAGATCACGCCGGTCAGCCACAGGATCAGCAGGATCAGCAGCACCACAGTCAGCACGGATATGGCGAAGCTGATGAGCTTGCACAACAAGTTACACACGCAACTGAAAAAACAAACAAAGTTTTAAGTCTACTGAGGTGTTATAAAATTGAAAGTCCATGAATAGCGGTAAATTTTTCATGTTTTTATTTGTTTTTTTTGATTAGTTCACCCTGTTAAATGTCTAAGTACTATTTTTATTTTTTGGTAGCGTGTTTTAATTTGTTCTTTCCCAAGTTCAATTCTTTGTTAAATGGCTACTGTCCAGTGGGACAATTCTGCCAGTGTCAAGGTTGGAAGTTACAGGTGATCGGTGAAAATGCTTTTCCAGAAACACATTGTGTTCTCTTCTTGTTCGTTTGGAATTTTGTATTTGTCTAAATTTATTATTTATTGTATATATTCACTGGTGTTCGTGAATTTATTCAAATAGGGGCCACTGAAAAACAGCGTCCTGGGTGGGAGCGGTACCCTATCTGACACTATTTGACACTCGAAACTTTGTCATACTTACAGGGCGTCTACAGTCTACACTAGGCGGTAAAACTCATATCGTATTTGACCATTTAACCATTTGATCATTTTTTATTTCTTATCTATTTCTATTCTATTTTATTATATTCTATTATCTTAAAACCGGTCAAGCGAAGGATGTCATACGAGCGAGTTATATGTTATCTAATTGAGAATGCACGCCTTAAATTGTTGTTTGTACGCTCTGACGGGACAAGTTCGCCAGTTAGTGATTCGTCCTTCGAGTTTTAAAGTGAGATAATCACATAGAGAAGACGTCCCTAAAGCTTCAACCTGTCAAGTTTCAATTGGTAAAATACAAAGAATTCATATATCTCAAACCCTTTACCCGTCTGAAAAAAATCTGGTCTGACTTTGATCAAACGACATTGCAATTTCGTATACTTATTATAATATGTTCATTTTATATCTATAATTACTTGTAAAATTAACAGAGCCATACTAAATCACTCACAGGACAGGATATCATATTACATAGTCAATATTACAATTATAAAATATTGTAGCTCTTATTAGAATTGACAGCAAACGATAACAGCTCACCGTAGGTATCATATAACAACAATCCACGATCGATCAAACAATTACCAAAGTAACGTATATAATTACTGTTCTATAAAATTATTTATATTGTAAGTAATCGCGTTTTTATTTTAATAAAGATAGAGGTTTTACAGAGGTGGGAAAAACCGTTTTACGTTGGTGTTATCTCAAAAATTCGTCTTCAATACAGCGTCGCGCAAGTGCTAAAATTAACATGGCTTTCGTATTATATTAATTGATTTTTTATCATTTAGCTACAGAGGTCCTTACCAAGATGCATTACGCGTGATAGGTCCAAAAAGTCAAGTGATCTACCAGTGACGCGATTGGTATCAAAGCGAAACGAATAGAAACGCTAGTTAGCGTAGTGCATCTTGGCAAAGGCCTTAGGATGGAGATTATAATAGCAATAACCGCAAGGCTTGTGGCGAGCTGTTAGTGAGTTGCTACATCACGAGCCTGCCATGTTCTCTTGTGACCGCAGATTTCAAGGCTTAGTGAGAAGCACTAAGGTGTCCCAGCTTAACTTGACTCTCGGACATACGGTCAACTTTGTCTCTCAAATAAGTAACGAAATTTAAATCTAAAGATGTCCCGTCATACGCTAACCTTTTAGAGCGCGTATTTTGACTCTGTGGGCATAGGCCATGCTAAGGTAAATGCACGCATCATGGATAGTACTCCAGTGATGAACAATAACAATTTTAACGGACAAAAAGGCACTTTCAAAATATTTAATTCTAATAGAGGTAAGTACGTCCGCTATGGCATTGTACTCGTAAGGCATTAGCGTTCTATAATAATTTAATTACTTTTTTGACATTGTTCATGGCTGGAGCACTGTCCATGATAGCCGAATTTTTGTTGTTGTGTGGCTGCGTCTATATCGCGTGTCAAATGTGGATAAAGCATTTGTCACTCTCGTACTTATTTACGTGTCAGAACGAATGCCTTATCCAAACATTGTCACGCGATAAGCGCAGCCATATTAGGGCCCTTTGATCGCTTGTTATGTCAACGAAGCACTTCTACCGAAGAGGTTACCCAAGTTACCAGTAAATAACTCGTCGATGAGCTGAGAGGCGATATATTAAATAGAATTATATTGTACTTGGCCCTAGTCAAAATGCAAAGTTTACTAACTTTTTTCATATCTATCATTCAAAATGTATGGGATGACTTTCTCGTGCGGCAATGGACTTAGCTTACTTACTTACATTTTAAGTGATGGAAACGAAAAACGTTAGTAGCATTCTCATCTTGGCTACGGCCGGAGTGGAATTTACGATGTTATGCGTTGCCTTAGCGTCTAGTGGTCAAGTAAGGCTCCGCTATTGCGTTGGATAATATATTCAAGAGCAATGAACACGGGTCACTTTGTATTGATTTACCATAGAGTTGTGACTAATTCATTGAATGAGAGAGGACATAAAAAAAAATTGCCGGTGTTGCATTACGTGTACCTAAATAAATACGAATACCAATGAACTACCAAGATAATTTTACGACTATTATATTTTTTATTAAATCCCTGCATAAATCGTTATCGATTTCTGTGTAATACGATCGTTCATAACCTAAATCATATTATCATTGTGTTGTTTTTTAACATTACAATGGTATTACGATAATCTTAATATCTTCGTTTTCCAGTATCTTATCAATTTGTGTGACTAAATGCCTTTTCCGTTTCCTTCTTGTTTAAATGCTTGCTTTGGTGCTTTAAAATCTATAGAAGAATTATTTCTATGAAACCAGCATTTGCTTGAATAGATTATAAACGTAAAAAAAATACAACTGAAAATAAAATCCAAGCACAATACAATACAATTAGGTACGTTTTATTGAATAGCACTTGTTGTTCTGTTTTGTACGCTGCACAATTTTTATTAATCAACGTCTGATGCGATGAGAGGTTTTCTCCTTGTTTGTTTTGTTAGCGTTATAATAGTAATTCGTTAATAAGACATAGGTTCAGTTGGGCAGCAAAAGATCCACAGTTTTTTTAAGTGGGTCAGCAGTGGGTGGGTTATCAATAAGATGTGCGATATCGAAGTAAACGTTTCACTGACACTACGAAAATAAGATAAACAAACATGTATTCACAATTCCACTAGTTAGTAAGTTTTGATAAACAATGTTTAGAAAAAGTTCCATATTTTTACAAGTAACGGTGCACAGTCAGTTAATGACGATTAAGTTCATAGTGAAGATTTTTCATACGCAAGTCGGAAAAAGAAACGGATTATAAGTGAAAAACTGAAGTAAATTACCTCTTGCATGTAGTGGTGTACAAAACTAATATGGAAATCACGTCAAATTTCAAATATAGAATGTCGAACGGTGTATACAGATTTGTTACAACTACATGCAATAGGTCATTTACTTAAGCTTTTCACCTATAAATTGTCTCTAAATGCCTCTGTCTTTCGTATTAATATGTTAACACACTACACATTTAAGAAATTTACAACTAACTACTAAAAACCAAAAAACCTACACGCACCACGCTATAGAAGCTTTGAAAACGAATTAATTCTTACCACATTTTGTCAAAGGAATTATTAAACTGACTAGAACCACCAAGCACTGTCACTGAATCAGCACTGATTGTGATATTGATCGCACTTATGTTTAAAAAACTCGCACATAACTGATCAGTTCTTATCTAAATTTATCGAAGATAACACTGGAGTTGGGCGATACCGAAATTCCGAATAATCGAATGCCAAAACGATTTATTAAACATACAGATAGGTACGCGGTTATCGTAAAAAACGAAATGTAGTTACTAAGAAAGAAATAGGAAGGTGTACAAGTGCAAACTATTATATTAGTCCCCCTATATTTACCCGTTATTTCTACTAGATATCTAGAGTATCGATTGGGTTTTGTAATACTTTCTAAATAAATCACAAGGTCACAAGTCACAACTTTACAAAGTTAACTGATTCTCTGTCTTTTAGATAAATGTTTTGCGTACACTGAACAAACGCTGTTCATTACTTCACCTGTGAGCGACTGCGTAGGTATATGTCTATTTACTCGTATATGTATTTCTGTCAACAGTTATGCGTTTTCCACGTAATTCATGTTAGCGTCAGAGTGATTCATGGACAGTTGTTAAATACCTTTGTTTCACACGATCGGTAAGACGCGTACATTAGTTTTTAATGTATGGTCTGATTGTTCGCTAATCATTGTTTTATGTTAATAATGGACTGGTTAGTCATATTTGTAAGATATGGAATGATTGGTATTTATAATAATATACATTTATTTTATGTAATGACCTCTAAGCTCTTAAGCAATTTTCGACCAGGGGCTCTTATGCTACTCGGAAAAACCCAATTAACTCAGCCGCCATTACTGTCAAGTAGATATTAAATATGTACCAGCATACATAACGTGGACAGTACGATAACGTGCCAAAAGCAATCAGCTTTTGCCGAGTAAAATAAAGCCCCAGTTATTTGGGTTATGGCGATATAAACCTATTTACAGCAAATTAAAAATAACTGTATGAATAAGTTACGATTTATTAAATAAATTTAAATGGAAACTTTTATACGAAGGAAATTACCAATAACAGTATTTTATATAGAAGTGTAATGGTCTTGCACTAAACATTACAAAACCTTTTTAACCCACCAACTCCGAGAAGTGTTCGATCTCTTAGGTACTAGGTACAGTCAGTAACAGAAGTATCTACAACATTCTCTACACACTCGCTTTAGACTCGTGTATAGATCATTTTGAGCTCTTCAACTTTCCACCTTCTTCATCTTCTTACAACACGAGCAGTATAATTAATGTTACAAGTATTGAAGTATACCCCGACTCATCCTTGATAAAAACTTCTTTTCTTCTTGACAAACTGACAAACACAAAGACTAATAACGTATTCAAAAGGATACTACATATTACACCTCATTTTTTGTTCCAGGTCATATATAAAGGTAGGTAGGGTCGGCCAAGAAAGTGGTCTACCAGTTTTTTTAAAGTTTCTGTGAGATCTAATTATCGCCAAGTTGACACTTGTCCCTGTAATAATATTATTTCTAGGAAAAATCGAACTTGTTGTATCATGTCGTGCAAATTAACTTTTGATGAAATGAATTTTTGGCCGACTGTACGTAAACCAAACCATTATTCAATGCTGTATGGCAGAGAGGTTGACAATGAAATCAGTGTAAGTAAAAAAACATTCATACGTTTTCCTATTTGATTGCGGCGTCGAAAAGTTATAATTAAGTATCACGTACACGCCCTGAACCATTCTGAACTATACAATGACAGCTGTAATTTAAAAAAAGGACCTGTTATAACGTTTAATTAAATACGCTTGACCTGCACGAAATTATTCATCAAAGTGACGCTTACCACGCTCAAAGTTTCAGTCGTTAAAATGCGAAAACCGTGAAAAATTAATAAAGGAATAAACTGGGGCGGCGCTTACGGTGACATTTTTGGTAATCAGGATAACATTTTACTTTAAGACGAGGTGGCTATAGTATTATAAAGGTGTAAGTTTAAGAAAAATAGTCTGCATACCTACTAGTTAAGGTCGATAACATATTTTTTCTTGCTCATACTCTATGTGTACAGTGCTACCGGTTTCTTAATACCGATCGGCAATCATCGTTTTTCTATGAAACACGAATGACAAATATACCGTCAGCTGCGAGTGCAAGTGTGATAGCAATAGCCAGCCGAACGGTATTAAGAAGCTGGTAGTGCTGGGCCTCTATTGAACTCGGTAAAAACCATATAGATTTTGACCTGTTTTCGTATAGATATTGTCAACGTTTCGATAGCTATTTTAGTTATTTACTTAACAGTAATGGCGGCCAAATTAAAAACAATACCAAACAGATTAAATACGATTTTACTGCCTAGAATAGGTGCGCTATATACCTATGTGCGCGCTTTGTGATTGTGAACGTAATAGCGAGCTCAACTTTCGCGCCCCTACTTCTGTCTAACTACCATCAAACATCACATTACAATACATTCATAGCGCTAAGAATTGCAATACAAAGTTACGTGTATTTTTTTAACTTTTTCCATTAAGGCGGGATCTCTGGAGCGAGGCAGCGGTCGCGTGAGAATGAGCAATTTCCTCCGCCCGCCACGATTTCGATCTGACTTCCTGTCTGGCCAGCGATTTTAAAATTTATAGAAGCGCTTTACATGAAATTGAAAACAAGAATAAGAACGATTGCGAGATCAAGAATGTTGTGCTAGGAGAAGTCTGGAATTGTCACGTTTATTTCAAGAAAGGCTTATCATGCTTCCAGAGATTGTCAAGAGGAAAAAAATACTGAAAGGGTACATTACAGTGAAATGGACTAAGAAATGTGTTTACAACTCATAGAGCCTAGCAAATCAAGGGTTAATATCACAATCCCAGATACTGTGATCGGTTATGTAGAATTAATATACTAACTTCAATGTACATAATTATATTAAACTCTTGTGCGCGGTGCCTTTAACGTGTAAACCCTCTTAAGTTATACTTTCTATGTAAAAGATGGTTAACACTGTATGATACCGTCAAACATATGTAATAACTATCAAATCAAATTATATGTGTACCCAATTAATATTATTTTGAAATGAATGAATTAAACTTTTAGATTAAGTCTCTAAACATTAATTGCAGCATTTATTTCGTACAGGCCGTTCAATATGGCCACCTAGGTTATTTCAGTTGATAAGAAAATGATGGTTATTTTCAGACGTAACTGGACAGAGTCCTAAACAATGAAGCTTTTAAGATGCCTTGCTATATTATAATTTTTATAAACAAGTACGATAGGTTATAATATACAGAGTGAAATCTAAGTCGTGAATGGAATGATCACCTCTGTGTTCTATCCACGAATATGAACAACTTTCACTATAGAAAATCCGAAATCACGAAAAAAAAATCAGCTGCTTCATACATTTTGGTCGAGCACGTATTGAACTTTTCTATGAAACCGCTGATTTTTTTTTAGAGATTTCAGAGTTGATCCCATAGTGAAAGATGTTCATTTTCGTGGGTGGAGTAGAGGTGATCATTTGATTCACGTTTTAGATTACACCCTGTATTATTACTATAGCTGAGTCTGAAGCACCAATTTTACGTTTATTTAACGCTAAACTAAATACTAACGGTAGATTCGACCATACGAGAATAAGGTCTCATACCTTGATTAAACGCCGAATTTATATAGACTAATCTTAGAGTAAATCTTATACCAGTTTGGTAAAATCGATCGTTAGTACCGAAGAAAAGGAGATACTGTATAATAAGACAAAGATAGTTTTAATTTATTCTTAAACTGAGATGATTCGTATCATATAAATAAAGGGGTAGATTTTAGGAACCTAACGTGAACTTAAGTCGTGAGAATAAATTATCAAAAAACAAATGCCAAAGTTGGACTCAATAGCGACAGGAAAATTTCAAAAACAATATAAACTTCGAAGCTTAAGCAAGTTGGGTCGCTCGGAAATGAAAATATTTCGCTCTAGTTTCTAGAACCGGCTATTCGTAATTGTAGTTTCCTGGTTGCAGTTCGACGAAACGAGAAAGACACTTAAACACACTCCTGGTAGTGAATGCCCACTACTCTTAGAAAAATTTAAGCTTGACTGTGTTTCTTTAATATAAACCGACTATTCTACTCGGTCTACACCTAATTGTTTTTGACATGTCATCGTATTGATTTAACTCAGCCGCCGGTACTTTCAAGTGAAAAAGAGCTAGGTAACTATTTATATATGGATCCATGGAAAACCAACAGCTATACAAAAATTTAGAAATAAGATTAACAACACATAGCCAATTACAGGTTCTCACATTTAGCAATTAAGTATATTGAAAAAGAATGAGCCTTACTTACAACGATTACTTATACAGTGCAAATATGTTACAACTACTACAGATCACAAAATATTTCTGTAGACTATGACTATGCTAACCAACACCTCAACTACTACAGGTCGCAAAATATTTCTGTAAACTAAGACTATGCTAACCAACACCTCAATTCATCGTTGACAATACGATAATATATCAAAAGTGATTACGTTTAGCCTAATTAGAAAAGAGTCTCTGACTGTGAATCCCGCTAATGATTGTAATTTATTTTTTAACTAAATGTCTAATAGCAAGCTGTCAAAACGCAGCACCAATATTGGGTACATCAACTTAGGTAGTCAGTTTTTATTAGAACATTTGTAGAAATATTGCCTCAATTAAAAATGGCGTGCGCTTTAATGTGACGGGACATGAAACCGTGTACACAGAACTCTACTATTACGAACACTTGGATTTGAACAGACTAAAGGAGCGAAACACGGTATCCAGCGATGGAACCTGCGTTACTTATTTAACCAGGTCAAGCGCTTTTACCGGTAACTTTAGGGATGGACACTTGAGATTGCCAGTTAAAGAAAATCATAGCGGTCAGAGTTTGAATCGTTGTTCTATTTCTTCTTTGTAATTTTTCATGTCACTAGTATTATTTCAGTGTTTTGTTTCCATTTTTGTAAGTACTTTGAAACAAAATATATTAATTCAAAACTAATTTTAAGAGCCGACTATTAAAAGCTGTACTGGCAACGTCGTATGTTTTCGTTATTCTTGATTATTCTAATAAAATCGTATGAAATGTTTGCATTTAAGTTAAATAAAATATATTCATCATCATCAAAATATTAAGCTGGGTGCGACAGAGATGTCAAAAATATTTGGAAAAAAGCAAAATTTCTATGACAAGCATTAGTCAGTGCCATTATATTTTCACCGAAGACAATGATAAAGTGTATAAATAACTAATATGAACATGCTCGACCTTCAAAAGTACGCGAACATGGAGTAATAGTGGTAAATTGATTTGTTTATATAAGTAACGGAATGAAAAGGTCGCGACTAATGAATACCTACAATATATTGTCATAAAAATACACCAGGGAGGTTATTATGACATGGTTATACCTACAGTTCATTTTACGGCGAGCGTAAAGGACAGAGCTATAGCACATGTAAAGCTCTGTTCTATTCTCTCGGCGTAAACTGAACTGCATAGCTATGTCATAATAACCCCCCAGGGGTCTCTAATTTACGACGTCAAACAAAATTTCTTTTGTCTTGTTATGATATTGTTTACGAGTATAACTCGGCCGCCATTAGTGTTACGTAAATAGGAGCTTTTAAAACGCTGATAATACGATAACAGGTCAAAAGGAATATTGTTTGTCATCGTAGAACAAAGGCTAAAATGCACAGTTAATATAGATTATTTCAATTATTGAGAAAAACTAAAAAATGCAACGTTTTCAGCTGTTGTAAGAGGTTTCTTAACATTTCTCGTGATTGCAATTGGAAGCAATTTATTGATCAAACAATTCCGTTAAAATAACGAGTTTGATTGTGCTGCAAAGGTCTTTCAGGGATGATTTCCTTTTATGCTAGGCGAGTTTGTTCAGTCGAACCGTTTTATCTACACTCGCGTGAAGTAGAAAATCGTGACACTCTGTCTGTTACGCGCTAGTTACGATAGTACAGTCACCGGCATAAATAAGTTATCATTTATGAACCTTGTCACTTTAACGTCGTGTTTGAAATGTCATACGAAATTGTCAAACGATTAAAAGCGACAAGGTACAGAAATCATCACTTATTTATGACGGTGACTGTACAGTCAAAGTTAAAAGTATACCTTACATATACCTACGATCCCAAGACGTCAAAAATATCTATAGGCCTCTATGCCACTGACAACAAGGATACAGTCACCAGCAGTGATATAATTGTTCAACATTGATAATTTATAATAAATTTTGTCCTTTAAGAGTTTTGATTTTAATTTTTTGGTACTGAACGATGAAATGAGTCATTTATGTATTAGGTACTATAACATATAGATTATAATAATAAAGTATAACATTGTGTGTGTCATTGATATTAATGACTCATGTTAGTGTTATCTGATAATATCAGTTCGATTTTGCATAAACTCCGTAATCGTGAATTAGGCATTCGTTGACTTTAACGTAGGTACACAAAAAATATATCTAACACGTAAGTAATTTTATGTATATCAGTTCAACTCCGATAATGTTTCATGGAATTGTAGCGGCCATATCTTTTTAACGTTCGAAGATAGGATGTTCTTTAACTTTCAAAGAATATAAGTATAATATGCCCAGTTTAAATTTTAAAAACTATAGTTTTCAGACGTCTAGGATATTTAATTTATATTTTCTCAACTTTTTCTATTTCAAAATCAATTTTCTTGGAAGTTTCAAAAATTTCATCAAAAGTTTCAAAACGGGGAAAAGGCTCTCCATGGGTCACAACTTGAAGTCGCAGACAGACAACTTCAAATTTGCAGAGATCGAACGGTTCTTGATTGCACTCCACTGGCGAACTTTTGGAAAATACTTATATACGTTCGTAAAGAAAGTTCGAAGTTTAAAGGAGTTCGACGGAAACGTTTCCGCTGATATATTTTTATAAGTGTGTCTTTCGGAATTCGTTTGTATTTTGCGTTCTCTTTGGCATTTTATTGATGATACTAATGAGTACAGTAGTGCTCTAGCAAAGTTGAGTTGCCTAAATTTCATGTGTAAAAACGGGTCTCCTTCCAAT
Source organism: Acleris laterana (assembly GCA_963966035.1). NCBI lineage: Eukaryota > Metazoa > Arthropoda > Insecta > Lepidoptera > Tortricidae > Acleris > Acleris laterana. The sequence continues at coordinate 9,266,193 of OZ014448.1, read as the reverse complement.
AAACATTTTGTCAGATGGCAAACGAGCTCTTATTTTCCTTAAAGGCCGGCAACGGACCGACAACTCAACTTGAGTTGCCGGTGTTCATGGGCGGTGGTGATTACTTCCGATCAGGTAAGCCGCATGCTCGTTTGCCTCCCTCTTTTATAAAAAAAAAAAATCACCACCTGGGGGGTTATGTCATAACATGGCTTTGCAGTTCATTTTAAGGCGAGGACAGCGCTGTAGTAGTTATATAGCTCTGTCCTTTTCTCTCAGCGTAAACTGAACTGCATAATTACGTCATAATAACCCCCTGAGGTATAATAATACAGGTAAAGTAATACTAAATATGACAGCAGTTTGGCGGCAAATTATGTACATCAATGAACCTTTGGTTATGACTTTATCTTGGCACTAGAAATAAGGAATTGCCGAGTCCTACCAAAATTTAGGAGTCCAACCCCCATTGGGGGTATGGGCTGTGGGGGAAATAGCCGAGTGAAGTGTCATTTTGAATGAGACGGGTGTTATAGAACCCGTTATACAAATTAAAAGATAACCAATTAACCAATTACAAATACAGGGAATATTAAACGGATTATTTTAATTATGCTGATAAAGTATACACAAATATACGTGTATGTAATTAACACGGCGTAGGTAATCAATAACGCATAGAAACTGATAAGGAAACTTTCTTGATGTCATGTAACATTAATGAATCATGTTCGGAAACACTTTTACGATTGCCTCTGAATCATTACCAAGAGAATAAATACTTTTGGGTTATGGCACAATGTGTCGTCATGGTGTCTCTCCTCTCATATTATGAAGTTTTAGATTAGATTCGTAAACATTATGCTCGTTAGGGAAAACTGTCATGCAGGACACAGGGAAACGTGTCAAACCCAAAGTCTACGTCTTATTTGTATGAAATATTAGAAAATCCTGCTGATGCTATGCGCCATTTAATTTTAGAAGCCACATAACAAGGGCTATATCTTATAGATTTTAAGTATACAGAAACCGTAGGTAGTGAATGCCATTCTTATAGTCTTTATTTCGCAATACGAATTTAACGGGTGTCCCTCAGAATCCCTAACAACGTTTGTCCTAACACATCGTTTGTCCGAATTTTCATTTGTCCTAAAGTGGTTTTCAGATGAGCAACTTTTTAAGTTTTCTAATTATATCTGCGGTTATGTTATGTTAGGGTTGTATTAAATATAACAACACTAAAAAGTTTTAAAATCTAAGCGGAAATAGTTTTAGGATAAACGAACATTCAGACAAATAATGCATTAGGACAAATGACGATTAGGATTCCATAGAGGAACCAAATTTAACCGTGCAACTTTTATCTTTTTCCTGAAAATCATAAAATGTAAAGTACCTCTTTTTTCCATAGTGTATAATTGTAATATTTAAGTACTTAAATGTATTTCATTTTTATATACAGTATTTTCTGAAATTACCGACAACGACAGTTCATCGATTTAAAAGGTTTAAGTATCTCCTTATGATCTTTCAAATGATACCTCGTAGGCTATATAAAAGTATTTACCCGGCGACTCAATTTTTAAATGAGGCCTTGTAGGCCACTAAATACTATACGTACAGTCAACGTCAAAAGTAAGTGATCAAAATCAACATTTCAAAATATCTATTGTCATGGCATCCCAAATATAACATGTTATATTAAAGTGCTAAATTAATTGATGTTTTAATTAGTCAAAAGAAAGTGATCATAACAGCTGTGCAAAACAGAAGCCTGACATGACATTTCTATCAAAAGCGTCAAACGTGAATTGAATACCAAAATAACGACATTCCAAAAATATCGGCAAAAGAAGGATTTATGGCAAATAATTCCAAGATGTAATAAAAACTTATTTTAAATCTTGGCGTAAGGGAGATTGCTATTTTGTCACTTCGCATGTTTTTCGACGAACATAACCGATATTAACCGAAGTACTCCGAGGTTGTCCCAAAACCAAGATTTTATAGTTAAAACTTTAATTCGAAATGTTCAACGATAACTTAAACTGTCATTGAGTTTTCAAAAATCGAAATAATGGTGATCACTTATTATGACACGTTATTGAGCTCATTTACTTTTGATCAACTACAATAGTCCGTAGCATTTGACTTAATGTATTGTATAGATAATTTTGGGACCCTATTTCATCAGTTTCTTTTGCTGTTGACTGTACACCTTCAAAATTCCGAACGAAATTTTTTGATACAAGACTTAACTTTTTGTTATCGTTTACACTCGTAAATCAAACCTAACCTAACCTATGTATGACACTTACATTGTGAATTAAAACTATAATAGCTCCAGCGTAACATAGTTTTCGGAAAAAATAGAATTCAGACAAATGAAAATTCGGAAAAAAGTAATTCGGAATTTTAAGGTGTTCCATATTTAACGAAATTGCTACAATTTCTCCGTCGTCCCGAGCGGACGGTCAACAAAATCACCTTGTAAAGGTTTGGTATTTTAGTATTATGTACGGAACCCTATAATTATTTGCACCACCCTATTTAGCTGCCTTATATTAATTAAGTAAATAATTTAAATGGCAAGTCACACTCCTAAGTCCCTCTAACAAATCCCTGCTAGAATCTCTAAGTAGTTTCGCAGCTGCGGCTCAACCCGTTAGTTTGGTGTAGCTCCGGTGGCGTTATTAACTAACACAAAAAAGGTCAGTTTGTCGATGAGATCTACGACCCACCACATAAAAATGACCCCTAGAAGGCCAAGTAATGCATTGCGATTGTACGTATCTATAATAATAAATTAAAAAAAGCGCAAATCACTTGAAGGTGCGAGTAGCAATGTGCAAGTTGCAGAATGTTCGCAGATTTATAGAAATGTTCTTATTAATAACTAAAAACATTTTGGAAACATTTGAGGTCATTGAGGATATTCATTTTCCATCCAAAAATTGAAAAAAATACGAGCTACCGTGAATTTCTCACAGTTTAAGACGTTTCTTGTCGGTACAATGCTACTTGCAACCTACGAGAATAAATATGTTTGAGAGGGATATAATATACCCATTAATACCGAATAGTATGATCTCCCCATGCAAATAAAAGAAAAGAAAGATGGCGACAAAACATACTGCCGCCTATTTAATTTACATTTGTGGCATGTCTGTAAATATACGTATGAATAAATAAATACCACAGTGAATCACTATGACAATCTGACGTAATAAGGCTTGTAAAGTATCTGATGTATACCATATCATGTTTCTAGCAGGCTCTGACAATTAATTATCTTATGTGGGGTTATTATGACCTATCCGTTCCATTCATTTTACGCTGAGAGAAAAGGACAGAGTTATGTAACTGCTATAACTCCGTCCTTTACGCTCACCGTAAAATGAACTGCATAGCTATGTCATAATAACCCCCCCTGGAAAATGAAAAACCTCGCCATATTGCGGAAATTATACGAACTGTTATTTCTGTTGCAATTAACGAAACACAGATGAAAATGTATTAGTGGCGACCACAGGATTTTTATTCATCTGGTCAGGCTATAAAAAAATTACTAGTGTTCCGAAAAGCCGCCGACAAAACCAGGTAAGGAAATCATGAACCCTGTAATGGTGAACATCGACCAGCTCTTCAACGTACCAGTTGAAGAGCTGGTCGATGTTCACCATTACGTTAAAGGATAACCCACCCGAATTCCAGGTACCCAAGTCCCAAGTCCCAACTACAAGTCATCTGCTAAGTATTTGTCTTTGAATAAAGTTTAAGCGCATCCCGAACTTCCCAATTAATATTTACTTACATTTGGAGTGCTTTGAGCTACGAGTTTGTGCATGAGATCGTACGCATTTAAGAACTTTGTGGCCACACAAAATTTTGTTATCTGTGCTCTCTCTACCTCCGGCCGCCATTGCGCCGTCATATCAACTATGTAAAAAGTGGAAATTATTTAATACAGTTCATGAAATTCCGATATGTTGTGTTTAATTTGCACCCTTGCATCCACCAGCGTTAACCACGTACGAACAATAATCCTACTTATACAGTTTGTACATCTTGAAATGATTGTATAGCACTGACATTTGAACTTTTTTTTAGTTATTATATTAATACATTGTAGCCTTAACTATAAAGAAGTAGAATTAGAATAGATGGCCATAAGTTTAACACTGGGTACATATTTGGATTTTGAAAGTTAATCTAAAGTTAAAATATCGGACTCCAAGATTTCGAAAGCTACAATATCAAACGGTCGTAACTTCTTCATACTACAGCTAAAATGATATCTACGTCTAAAATGCCTACGATCAATAAACAACCTTTAAAATATCAAACATTAAAAAAATATGAACAGTTATTTGAACGTTGTGTTAAAATTTTAACACAAAGTTTTATTTAACAGTTAAAACATCGAATATATCTAAAGTTAAACTATCGATGTCCTAACTATCAAAAGTTGAAAAATGTTATGCCAGTCTGTTAGGCTTTCACGGTTAAACCAATCGAATCGAAACCAAAATCGATCGAGTCGATTGATAGATTTCGACGAAATTGGTATGAAGACAGCTTAAACCCCGAGAAAAAACGTTGGGTACCTACTTTTTATCTTCGATAAACGACTTCTACACCGACAGATTCGAGGGGAACAGCTACTACAATTAATTATATTCCTTTTACTTATTTGATTTTAACAAAGACGAAATCAAACCTAAAGATAAACCTAAGTTTTAGATAAAACTTAGTTATAGAAGTCGTATCTAACGCCTAAGTCGAAAACGACAAATGAAATAATCCTTGCATATTACGAGATATCTGAAATAACGTTTATTTAATTTAAAGGTGTACAGCAATGCGACGAAATTGTTAAACTGAAATCTCATCGAATTTAATTACATTAGAAATGAGAAAATGTACGACATGCGACCACTACGATTCAATGTTACGACTGCTGTGGAACTTTAACTGAACCATAGCGCTAATAGGTAGTAAAAAATAGTTTTAAACTCGCGCAATGTGCGAAGATTTGCGGGTGGTAGGACCTTGTGCAGGGTCCGTCCGGATCGCTACCACCATCTTATCCATTAACCTACCGCCAAACAGCAGTGTTCGCATTGTTGTGTTCCGGTTTGGGGATAAGACAGCCGGTGAAATGACTAGCATAGAGGCATTCCATCTTAGCCTCAGGGTTGGCAACGCATTTGCAGTCTTAGGATTTCATTGCAGTCTTGTGATTGCGAATGTCTATGGGTCACAGTTTCCACTTACCATCAGGTGGCCTGTGTGCTCGTTTGTCTACTAGACGCCATAAAAAAAAAAAAAAAAAAAATAGTTACTATTATTGTGCGATAACGGGACTTAGTTGCGTTAAAATATTATGTTTTTTATTCAATCGTGTCGCAGCGACCGTTGGGTACGAGTAGACTGGATTTATTTATGCTTCCACGGTTGTCGCATGCAATATTGAATGGTTTTCAATTCCTAGATTGATTTTAGAGATTGGGCTCCAATCCTGGAATTCTGGAACCGGCTCTGGAATTGATGTTGCTGATTGGCTCCATTTGGGATGGGTTTGGGTTTTACAGAAGACTTGTAAGTAAAGAATTAATAAAAAAGAGTTAAAATAAAATGAAGACCTTCAAACGCTATTTTCGTAGAATTGTGTCTCTTAAAATTAAAAACGATGAATAAAACATTCATTATTAGATTGGATTTTCGGTAAGGGCAAATATTTAAGTTTTACGTTACTCTGCTAATAATGTTTAACGTTGTTTAGAACCCATAAACATAAGTAGTTCAATTCTAGAGTTAATTTGTGTAAAATATTAAAATTGAGATTCATTTGTTTTGATTCCCCGTGAAAACGATTATTGTAGTAAAACCGTACACATCAGCATACAAATTATTGGTATCCAGTAAACCATCAATAAGTTCAATTCCGCACTTTCGATATTGGCTTGGTCAATAATGGAACTGCAATATCTAAAAATCACGTCGATATTGCGGATTATTTTGTTCTTGTGTTACTGAAAACTATTTTTTTTGATGCCGATATAGATATTAATGGCACGATTTCAATTCAATCTGGCAGAAAGTATTATTTAGTCAGTATAATAGATCAATAGAGGATCAATAACTAGGATCTCAGCGGGGACCAAAATCAATATAAAATGGGGCCAAACTCAAACATTTGGCGCGTTTCTGAAGGTTACCTTACAAAGTGAGGTGAGAGTGGAATGCCGCTCTTTTCTTACTTTTATTTTTTTACCTCTAATACCTTCAACAAGTATAAAGATTAAAGAGTTATGAGTGAAGTATCCTTCATAACCTCCGGCCTCTATTCAACACGGTAAAAAACATATCGTTTTAACCTGTTATCGTATTGTCAACGTTACGGTAGCTCTTATTCTCTTGATGGTAACGTTGGCCGAGCTAAAAACAATACGATAACATAAAAAATGCAGAATTGAGCCCCTGGGGGCCTAATATGACTGCGTTTATCGCGTGATAAATTTTGGATAAGGCCTCCGTCACCTTCTGATAGGTAAATAAATACGCGTGTCAAAAAGTGACGGATCTACAGTTGACACGCGATATAGACGCCGCAATAATTATATTACTCTCCATAATGGTATCAGGCATCGGCGCACGAGTTTTTAGTTAACATACGATGTAAACGGCGGTTATTGGCCTTTGGTAAAATTAGTACCTGGGCCTACATGACACCCAGGTGAGCAGAGCTGATCCGTCTGTATAGGCTAAGATGGTGACGGTCAAGGGTGCTGGCATTTGGAAGGAAGTAAGGCGAGGATACTGCTCGGGCTACTTGATGACACGATCAGGTTTCATTCGGACTATTTGCATCTGTTACAACCTGATCAGTTAGTTTACTACTGATAAATAAAGTTTAAAATGACAACAAAAGTATGCCTGATGGTAGCCCTTTATTCCCTTTTATTCTCTAAGGGCGTCATGTCTGCTTAGGTTAGCCCCGTTGGCGTTGAAACGCAACCGTCTCCACTCCAGTATATAATCAATGCTTGTGCTGACTATATTTGACTGTACCAACTTTGCAGCCCAATTTCAGACAATAGCAAGTACAAGTTTCTCATATTTCAGAAATCCCACTAATAAAGTTTGTGCGTGTGTGTGTTTGTTTGTTACTCCTTCACGCTGCAATGGCTTGGATACAAAGACTACTTTTCATCCCGGAAAATGTAATAGTTACCGAGAAAATAACGATGATATAAATACCCCGTAACATGGGACGGCCGAATAACTATTTTTTTCCGAATAACTAAATCACGGGCAGAAGCTAAATAGTTCAGATATGAATAATTGTTAGTTCACGCAACAATATTGCCCAAGTTCTATCATAATAAGGCCGCCGGCAATCCGCTTACCCCGTTCCCCGCCCGTCTGGCTTCCTGCGGAAACGGTCCTCGGCGGAAGCGTCTGTTTAAGCTAGATCTGATAGCAGGCTGCAGCAATTATCGGTGCCAGTGTTTACAGTTCAGTTCTAACAAAATTCGGTAATGTTATCTCATAAATTTGATTAAGTACTGTACTCCCAGCTTCTTAATGGAGTTCGGCTGGCTATCGCTATCACTCTTGCACTTGCAACTGACAGTATATGTGTCACTCGAGTTTCATACAAAAACGAAGATTGCCGAACTACATTAAGAAAATAGAAGCATTCGTATATATTCTTTTCTTTACTAGGTAAGGTAGAAAAAGCAAGACCAAAGATTCTGAGAGATCTAATACTTGTTATGGCCATCAGTAAGTAAAGTTTGGGTTAACAAGAGGTGTAACACTCGTACACGTATATCCTGATTTTCCAAACCGTTGCATTTTTAAATGACTTTAATCGAATTCTAATTCCTACAAACCTATTTAAAACTCGTGTGATTTTAAATCAAATTAGTCAATATTAGTTAATATTTATTAGTTAATATTTAACTTTTGGAATAAAAATGTCATCATTATGTCACTCATTCAAGTTGCAATAGGCCGAAAACATCCTAATCTAGATGTATTCTATAAGATATGTAAAGGCACTACGTACAAACGGAGACGCATATTTAATTATCCACCCTGTCACTTTTCACACCCGCTTGACCTACATTTTTGAACATGGCTCCCCCATTACAAATGTCCTGCGATACAAGAGGATTTTATTTAAATTAAAAATGTAAAAGGTAAATTAGCATACAATACAGTTTTATTCCACATCGTATAGTTTAAGGGCCCATTTCAAAATTCTTAAGAAAGTACCTACTTTAAAACTTATTACTTACTTTGACATGTCTTGGTACTTGGGTCTCACTCGAGATAAGTTTATTAATACGTTCTTAAGTATGCTGTACTGTGGGTAGTGAGGGTAAAACTTAACTGTCTAACCTAACTATGCGCGCTATTATGTAATACTGCCATGCCAAATTTTGGAACTTTAAGATTAATTTTGCCCTAACACTTGGTTATACTGAAAATAGCTCGCACACAGTTGAAAATTATTTGGAGACATTTGCAGAAATTTGCAGACGCTCATTTCTTCGATCGTGTAACTAAGTAGTCTCCAATCCGCATCGTGTGGGCACTTTGGCTCAGACCATGTTATCAAAGTGAGGGACTTATTAATAGTAATAAAATAATAGTAGTAGTACTTTCCATGCAGACCTCGTGTTTTTTTTTACAAATATTCTTACAAAGTCTAGCATGTTATTTGTTTCACATTGTGCTATGATAAATATATTTTTACTTATTTAGCTTTTTTATTAAATCAACATAATGTTTAATATATATTCAAGAGTTAATATTCTAGGCTTTTAGCTCATACGTTTAGTCCCTAAATAGATTGTGTACTTATTGTAAGCGCGTGACCGGTATTGGCGCATAAAGTTATTTTTACCCTAGACGTAAATATTAAAAGATAAGAAAGCCCGTTCTTTACCGGTCCAGAATATAGTTTTGACTTTCCAGTATGTTAATTAGTTTAGGAGTTATTAAGAATTTTATGATACTACTGGTAAAAAACGATACCTTGCGGTAAACCTTTGCCTCCCTTGCTTGGCTTAAAATAACTATAATGGTGTCATTTCAAAACGTTACATCTAATCCTCAACAATGCAGAAATGTATTAACAATGCAAAATATCAACGCAATTAAAATAATATCTTTCTTAGCTACACTTAATTCTTCATTCAACAACTTTGACTTTTCGTACTGAAAAAAGATCGCTCTAGACAAGTAGGCATCCTGTCAAAGTCTGGATCGGCAAAGAAAACTTTTAACTCCTTAATATTTAAGTCAAGTTCTTGGACACTGTATGGACATCTCAATTTGAAATGTTCATTTGTTGTTAGCATGTCAAATAAATAATTAGGTGGATAATTTTGAACAGGATTCAAAGTACACCTTGCATAAGAAGTGGTCTGCGTTTACTCATTTTCTGGTTTAATTGATATTCATTTGTATCTGTAAGAGAAACACTGGAATCAATGTGACAATAGCATTCAGAACCCTGCTCAATATTTGATAATGATTAGTTTGGTTGATATTTGGTTTAAAACAAATCATTTTGAAACGTGGGCGTGGTTGTCAAATAGAAATAACATTTATGTTATAGTTTAATGACTAACCCATTGTATTGGTTGCGGTGACGAATATGTCTATCATGAATCATGGCTGTATTTAAAGTTTTCCGATTCCGTGATAAACGAGTTTAATGCATCATGGGTGCTACATTTAGCCGATGGATTTCAATCAGTTTCGGTCAAAATGTTTTAAAATATTTTGAATACAAAACTTGTGAGTCAAGCTTCACTTCGCCCTTTCGAAAATACTTTGTACATGTCGCAGTCGTATACTTCGCTATTAATCCGGTGTACGATCAGCACCAGGTAGCTGACCGGACCTAGTGGCCAATTGTATCTACTAGCGACTTTATTCTGAAATACGTAAGAGCGTGTATATTTTTTGACCACCAGGTTCGTTGATATTTGCGCTGCAGGGTGTACATTGCCGAGCCGGCACAGGCCGATATGAATGGTGATCATAAATTGTTCTTTGCTTCACCAGGATCGACCGCAAACATAACGGTGGCTAGGAATGTCGTTTGTCAAGGTGTGGTCGCATCTTACTTGTTTGATCTCGCATGCATATTTTAAATAAAGAAATGTAGGTAAAAATCAGTGAGTTGACTATAACAGGTTAAAAATGGGAGGGAATCTACTACCATAATTGCTAAACGAAAACGCTGTGTGAAACATAATCGTACAAAATGGATTTTTCCAAATCACAATAAAAACAATTAAGTAATCAATCAATAGTTGTGAAAAACATATTGCCTGCTGAAGAATCAGCGGGTTTGTTAATGGAAACTGTACTCAAAACACAAAAAAGAATACGATGAGGGCTATTTCTTTTTCATTTCAAAATATAGTTGAAACATACCTAATGCGAATAAATATTTCTATATACTGTTTTCTGTCCGCGTACTATGAACCGCTAATTTTCATGTTACTAACGGCACCACAAAGCGAGATATGTTATATTTTAAGCGTTATAAAAGGCATAATAGAAATGTAAATAAACGAAAATAATTCAGTGCACTGCAGACAGTGACATTAAAAAATACTCCAAAAGGGTTCCTACTCTTTTCTGTAAACAATTTTAATGAAAGGCTGCAGGTCCACGTCCACGCAAAACGGTAATACTATTAAGTAGATTAAATTTCTTTTCTGATATGCAAGACTTGTTGCCTAGACAATAAGAGTCACAATTTTCTCTTTTAAAAGAGATTGTTTTAGATTTCACATTTTCACATTCAGCTAGTGGTTTTTTAGTTTGCTGTGTTTAAATTCACTAGTAACTTGTTTTCATATTTGGAAGCATATTTTTATTACAAGTTCTTTTTAATGGTAGCACACTCCGAGAGCTTTATTTTTGGATATCAAAACTGTGTCTAAATTATACGAGTGCACAGTTAACCAATTATTTAGCAGCAGTAAAGGAAGGTCAAGTTAATGTGAAATACATCCACATCACAAAAAGCAAGGGGAAGTTTAGCCCTGATTTGAAGTATCGACGGAAGTGCACACTATGGTGGATACATAATTTTACTGTATTCCGTTCTTTAAGAACGTTTACCGCAATGAAGTTATTAATGAAGAAAGCTTTGTTGTAACAGTTTTGCTTTCAGAAACTACGACTGTATTTATGAAAATATCATTTATGTCTTAGGTGAACATAAGTAAAGTTTGTAGTAAGGTAAATAAAACAGTAAACGCAAACAACGAAATTAGTAACGGTTTTTATTTGTTCGAAACATACTTACCACTATGGTTCAGCTTGTATGGAGAAAGTGTCTAAAGTCGATTTGTCCGAAACCTCTAACATTATTGGGTAAATAACCATATAAGTATTGTTATTAATTCTGAATTCATGTTATAAAATTTTGGACTTACAATTAATTTAATGTAGTATAAATTGCATAAAAAATAAAAGCTAAATAATTTAAACCTTTAAAATTTACTGTATTTCAACATCTTATAATAAATACTAATAAAAAGCAAGTTACACGTTTTCCCTTGAAAATATATTAAACAATAGTTTAAAATTAAAAAAAAACTAGCATTCAAGTCAATCATACTCGTATTTACGAAGTAGTTACATTACGTGAAATTCTTGCAGATGAAAAAAAAAGCACGGAACGAGTGGTCACATAGGCTGCTTTTATAATTTTCGTACGCACGACTCGCGGTAGAAGGCTTAAAGCAGCAAACGTACTGAGACCGGACGTGTTGTGGTGCGTTCTCATTTAAAAAAAAAACCAGAAGCGCGTCTGAGGCGTTTATTAGTACGAATGAGCACCGCACCGCGCCGCCTCTGCGCTCAGTGAGATCTTTGACATAGGAAATTGTGCGGACCTTTTAATTTACTACCCACGGTATAAATCACCGTTTACCATGAACGTGGATGGTAAAATCATGCCGTGCCATGTGGCGGAAAATTATAAAAGCGCCCATAGTAATCGCAGATGGATCGCCGTCCTTTGAAAAAGAAGCTTTCTCGTCTTTTGAGCGCGAGGTCGAAGCAAATAATATTAATAATTAATGTTATAGGTAGATTTGCAGGCTGTACCGTAATGCAAAGTGCAGTAAGCAAATTGTACGTCGCCCCCGGACAGGTTGTTACGCTTTGTACTGGGCTGAGGCCAAATCCTATTATCGACGTGTCTGTGTTCATTCGTCATTGAACGTGCGGGATTACTGCCGTGAAGCGATTACGTTTACGGTTTGTTTCGGACAGACCGGTAGGCGGTATTGCGGTTTCCAAAAGTATTCTGCTTAAAATACCCAGTTGAATGTTGTGTGCACAATTTGTTTTTTAGATTTTAAGCTATGGATGGTTTTGGATGTTGACCGAAAATAAAGAGAATTTGCCTATTTAATTTTATAAATTGACCAAAACGGGAAAAAATACGGCTTACATCATATTTTAATTTAGCGTTGGCTTTCCAGGACGTGGATGCTATATTCAATATCACGAGCCCAATAAAAAATCGTGATTACAAAATCGACTTGAAATATACATAATAAGCATAATATTACTTAAGATTTAATTTCACTCAAATAGTGAGTACTGTTTAATGTTGGTAAGACAGAAAAGTTTTTTTTGCCAAGAAAAAATCTCCTTTGAAGTCTTATCACGTTACCGCTAAATTAGCAGGCATACGAGCGATTACTCCCAACGCGCATCGCAATCACACTTTCCTTTGAGGCCTAATTCACCAAGATAACTCCAAACTGGTTGTGGCTTAAATCCATTCACACGCTGCCTAGTTCGACTTCAAAATCCCCCCTGTAATCAAAGTGTTGCAGGCAAATTGCAAGTTTTAACAAATTCGTCACTAAACTTTCTCGCCGCAGTCTTAATTAAGATAACGTTCTTCTTGGGCCCTGTAACCACCAGGAGCCCGGGGAACTTGAGACGCCGCTGTTTGTCTTAGACAAGTTGGACAGTGGAGTAACTACTCAAACAAACGGGACTCAAAATGGCGCCGCCGATATAAGCCGGCTTAGTACCCAAATTAAATGCTCGGGCACGTTTCGTGCCGGCCGCGCCTGCATGCGTTCGCAGCCCTCCAAGTGAACTGATGAGCTGCAATTTCAAATAAAATTTAATTTGAATTTTCATTACGCTGCCACTGACGTGGTTGTAAACTTAGGCAGCTGTACGACTTCTACGTTTAATTAAAGGTCTTCTTAGCCGAAACACCTGCGGCAACACATTTGCGTCATGGCTGTGTTCATTATTTTACAATAGTACGTGCGTAGTATTAAGTTGCAAGGGCTTGGAGGGAAGTTTCGCGTTCGCCGTGGAACTTAAACATCAAAGCGCGACTACTCGCGTCCCTCTGTGTACCTGCTGACAATTTCAATAACTAAGTTTGTTATATCATGGCAGTCAAATACCTGTCTCGGCTGTTAATTTATTCGCTTCCGCGGCAGTTCTGTAGTTTTAAGTTCATTGATTAATAATGGTTAGAGAACTTGGTTTAGGTAATGGTGTCTCGACGTTCAATTATTGACAAAAGGTAATTTCGTTTAGTAAATACTTGCATACAAGCACGTAAAATATACGTTCTTTAGTTTTAGTAGGTACACGTAATTCAAGAATTAATAACATAATCAGTAGGTACGCTTACTTACCTACTAAAAGAAGTAAAAAACAAGCTTGAAAAATCCGACTGCATTTTTGATATTGTCGTCGATATAATACGCTCGATATAATACGATATGACACTCGCTCCTTCAGCATCAGATGAACCTAATGACATAATTATGTTATCAAAATTGGTTGAGCCATTGTGTAGTTACGAGCGGATATACATACTGGTCAACCACAATCTTTTTGGGTTTCGCCGGAGGCAGTCGCTTAAAAAATAACACAATGGTCTAGGGAGTAGATAAGAAGGAGATATTTTCCCGACACGACTCAATTTATAAAATTTAAATTTAATTAAAAACAATTATAAAATTAAAATCTAACCAATTCATGTTTAACCAATACCTATCTAAGCAGTGTGTGTAATCACGTTTAACGTGAGCTATACTTTGTAAACATGCTTCTAAAATTAAATCGAAACATGTTGAAACGAAGCATTTGCCGACTTCACCATCCAACAGATTAAGCCTGGGAGAAATAAGTAATGAACATTTTCCCTCTCCTCTTTGTTAGCTACACGTTCATTAATTTCAGAAAGCCTGCGGCTGTCTTTAAGCCTCATCGTTTGGCAGGGCCAAATTTATAATTGTTGTTAGATGTAAAGACAGCTTAAGAAGTTGTATGTTACTTTAAACAAAACAAATGACGCTCAGGCCTTTATTACACGTAGGCTGCCAAATACTGTACTACTAACTGTACTCTACGATATTTTTATACACCGTGCCCGGGACGTACCCGAAGGATTTTAACCATCGATTCTAGACCCTATTTGGAGTATATAATGTGGTATGGGGTGGCGGTCTGGTCGCATAACAACTATTGTCATAATATCGATTGTCATAACACTTTACGCATAAAGTTGATGCTCATATTTTTTTTTGGCATAATTTATACTAGGCATAATTGTTCCTTGTCATAATTGTACGGAGTCATAATTGGTTTAATCATAATGTATAAAGGCATACATTTATTTAGTCATAATAATATTGATAATTATAATTATTTTTAGTAATAATTATAAATGTCATAGTAGGCAATAGGGACTTAGTGGCGAAACCGACTCGGATCGCGGATAGGTTAGAAGACTTATTTTTACTGTAAAAGAGCGGATGGTTAACTACTTTTATGAGCAACCATTTTATGTCCATTATAAAGTATGCTTAAAAAAAATTATGCGCATCAAATTTATGCGCGTTACACAATATGTTCTTAAACATTATGATTAAAAACTTTATGCGCATAAATGTATGACAATTTACAGTTATGCGCAATGATGAGTATGACGAATCCTTGTATGCCCATCAAAAATATGACTTTAAACTTTATGCAACCCGACCCCTACCCTGTGGTATGATATGATAAAAAAAAGATAAAAGATAAAAGACATTTATTCGGTAAGTAGGTGTATAAGTATATGTCTGTAATCTGATGACTAAAACATAATGTTATCAGTACGTCTGTACCTAAATTGTACTCAGTGTAGTATCGAAGCGCACCAACATCAAATGACATGCTACATGCTTTTAAGGCAAATTAACTGGCACACATTTTATTTACCTACCTGTAGTATCGTGTTTTAGTTACGTTACATATCAATTAACTACCCAACTAGCACACAAGCTGCTTATACAGCCGTTGTACAGCCCGGTAGTTGTATAGGAGTCGTTCAAGTGCTGTAGAATTGATAGGGTTTTTAGCATAATTAGTACGCAATTAGCACTAATTAAAATGGTATTAAACCAGATGATATTTTCCCTCTTATTCATAATGATACTTGATTCATAATGATACCAGATGTGGCTTCTTCTTACGTACAATAACTAAAAAATGGCAATATTGAAATTTCTATTCTTTTTTGTACGCTTAGAGTCTGCTTTGGTCTCTTTCATTCTGTTCCATCACAAAGTATAAAATAAATTAACCTATTTAAGGATTATTGTACGTTTATAAATAATGGGGTTAGTCTTTGCTTTACAGATAGGCACTAGAACTTTATCAGTTTGTGAGATTGTTTAATGATTCAGATGTTTGTCCTTCAAGCACGCCCCGGATTAAAACAAAGGATACCTACTAACGCTTGGTCCTAAAATACTTTCAGTGCTTATTCGTCGCCGTAGAGTGAAAACGTCATATAAGTGCAAAATATAAGTAGATAACGTTTTAGAAAAAAACCCACTTTCTGTACAAAAAAACGACATCTCGTTGAACCTGTAATTATAGGTATATGACTATACAATTAATGTCATTTTTTTTATTATTAATTAATAGTCTATCACATTTACAATGAGTGTCAATTATTATTAAAAATTATGGCATAGAGAACACAAACGAGCACACAGGCCACCTGATGGTAAGTGGAAACTGTAACCCATAGAAATTCGCATTTTTTTTATTTATTATTAATACGTTATATTATGATCGACAAAATTTTCTATAATTCAGAACACTCGTTGCGATGTATCCTTTCCAGAAAAGTAATTCAATTAATTTGGCCAAAAAATGATATCCCAGAGGCTTCCACTCTACGTAGAAGATTTTACTCTGTTGATGTGAGTACTAACTTTTGCCCACGACTCCGTCTGCGTAAGAATTGTTTTTTGTTATTCAATGTCACTGTAACTGTGTAACCTACGTCACTCTCCAAATGCAAAAAAATACTGTGTGACAGAAGGATAATATTATAATACTCTGTATAAACGTGTTCGGTCAAAGCATCAACTGGTTACAGAATATTATTTGCTCAATAGTCTCGTTACAGCTACTACACACTTTCTATGGCTAGGGACTTTATTTATAACTTTAAATTTGCTCGTACATTATATTTAATTATCCTAATTGGAGTTACAAAACAATGGGTCCTTTTAATTCGTACTTTCTGTATAAGTAAAATCGTGGCTGAAAATAATACATTACAAAACATCAAATGGTTATAGTTTCCCTAGAACAGTACTTCACTTAACACTATTATTCAAGATAATCGATGCTACAGCATTAATATACGGATTATACGACCCAAGAGACTCATCTCTGAACGCCAATTTGTGGTCAAGATTAAACATGTAAATCATGAAGCAGCTTCACAGTCAAATTTAGCAGCATCAGCGAACAACTGATACAAAATTACTGTAACCACATAAATACTGCGTCGGCGGCCCCGCTGTGCACAATCCAAACAAACCGCAAATTCTCTCTGCTATTCCGAAATCGTGAACGGATAAAGTTACGCCAAAAGTTCCTCAGATAGTGATAATAATATGTAATAGGGAAAATGTATGCGGACCGGACCTAATTTAAAATTCAGAAAGTTCAATTAAATTACCCGCGCAAAGATTCATATGTTCGTGTGTCGTAATTTAAAACAACAATATGTATGCAAATTGGTGCTTTGGTGGATGTTTCGTTTAATAATATAGGAACGGTCTGTAATCTAGTGTTTCAGTAAAAATATTCGAAGTTAAAGTTGTTATCTATTTGCGTATTTATTCACTTGTTCAAGTATAGCTTTTTCATTGGTTACGCCAATTTCACCTAAATAAGACTATGTTAAATTTCGCAATATTCAAACATACCTATCATTTGTCCGTGGCTTTTGGGAACTACTTTTTTTAAAGCGAAAAAAATTGTACCTAAGTCTAATTTTATTCGTTTATTTGTGATAAAGGGACCATTCTCACAAACATTCCCATTGGCACCTAATTAACAAATACCTAAACGGCTATTCTCAGTTTTCCGCGCCCCTTTGCGGACACCTGGGTTTTTTTTCCCAAATGGGAATAGCCCCAAATAAATACTATACAATAAATTAAAGAACCTGCTCCTTCTTTGATGTCAGTAAATTAATATTTTATTACGTAGTAGTATTCACTAAATAATCACCAGATGATAGACTTGTGCAAAAGGTAAAAACCAAAAAACAAATTCAGCAGAATTTTTTTTTTTTGTAGTTGACTTAGTAATTTCCGTTTACGACCTATTTTATCTACAAAAGATTAGCCTAAAGTCGAATGATTCCTGCGCAGCCGAGTTTCTACGGAAACATTAAATTCATCACACGTCAGCAATATTGCATGCTCATCTACAACGCCACATAAGCTGAAACCCCGAGGAAACGTAGCAGCGTTTCCAAAGAAGCAATTCTGATGGATATTCGATTTCTTCGTTTTGTCAGCAATATTCAAATGGGGTCCGTGGCGGAAATATTGCTCCGTAGCCTATATGCAAATTCCATTTGAAATGCGGAAAGTTTCCGCAAGAGCGTCGAACCTTCAATCGTGGAGGCAAACAGTTTCTATAAGATTAGTCGCGAGATGCTCTTTGGAGTCAATATTGACTCAGTCGCGTCACGGACGCGGATCGTCTCGCCTCCGCCACCACTACTCTTTTAAAGAGTGTGCGTGTTCCTCGCTTACTCGTACTCATATTGACTTATTGTCTTGGTGACTTTGAAATATTTACTGTGGAGATATTTGTTTACTGTTGAGCTCGGGACGTGTGTGAGAGACTATCGAGCTACACTTTAGCGTCTAAGAAGGCTTTCTTTTGTCTTAGCGTCGCTTTAATGTTGGTAATGAATTTTTGAAGCTCATCTTAAGTTTACCAGTTTTGCTACTCCTTGTTCACATTAATTATATAGCCTGTAAGCATCACTAGATGAAGTGGCCATTTCCCTGTAATCTGGTACGGTACTAATAACGTATGCTCGTGACTTTGTCCGCGTAGAACTTGTCCGGCATGATTCCCACGGAAACTCAGGGATAATCAATTCATTATCCTTTGATTTATCCAGGACCAGTACGTGTGCTATTTGAATCCAGATTTCCCATCTGTACCAACATCCAGACACCCTTACAAACTTTCAATATTATTTATGCTTAGGTAGGAATTCGTAAGACAGCTAAATGCTGTTTTTAGCTATTGCTAAGACAGATAGACTGCAGACTGTTGTGATAAAATAGATTACATGAATTATTATCAAGGGGTAGGTAGCCTGGGTATCCACGAGTGCGAATACATTAATTAGCTAAACAGTAACCTAATGAGTGGTTTCCACACAAGTTTGTTTACTCAAGGAAATTGTTTAGCTATATGTCAGACGTCAATTAGCCGTGTTATACGTTTCGTAGCGTAGTACGACTTAATAGCCCGTAAAAAGTGGGTGCGCCAAAGTTGAACTAATTTTTCTATGTCGATTATCGGAACTCCGAAAATGTTGTTCCTAAAAATTTACATCCTAATAATCACTTCTCATAACTACTCTGATCCTAAAGTTCTGAATTCCTAATGATCAATGTTCCTAAAATTTTGTTTCCTAAAGTTTCCATTCCTACCGTTTATTTTACTATAAACGTAGTCCATAACACTCAGTTTTCCGAAAATTGATTTTCCTAACGATTCGTACTCCTAATTTTCACTGTTCCGAGTGAGCGAGCGAGCGAAGCGAGCGAGCAAGACCTCTCTGGGCAGAACCGACTTGAATAGGTTAGGTTAGAAGGCTATGGCGGGAGCGAAGCGAAGCAAGCTCCCGCCTTAGCCTTCGAGGTTATTTTTTTTATATCCCTTGAATAAGCTATGCGATACCATTTGACTGCAAATTAAAATCGTATGCTTTTTTTCAAACGTTTCATTTCACACACCTTCACAAACTGCACCCTACTCTAAATTTTAGGAACAGTGATCATTAGGAGTAAAATTTTTAGGAAAATCAATTTTCGGAAAACTGAGTGTTATGGACTAAATAGTATAATAAAATGTAGGAACGGAAACTTTAGGAAACAAAATTTTAGGAACAGTGATCATTAGGAGTACAAATCGTTAGGAAAATCAATTTCGGGTGATGAACTTTAGCGAAGCCAATATGGACCCGTAAAAAGTGTATAACCCGGCAAATTGACGTATTACGTCAAACTGCTAAACAATCAAATTCCTCGACTGTTTATACAATCTCATGTAAATAGGTTTCACAACTAAGCACGTGAGCACGTATCAAACCAATCCAATTTTCAATTCGATATTAGAGCACGATTTTCGGCAATCGTATCGTATTTCAGTTACGTTTTCATAATATTGCCAAGGGTTCTTAGCATGACGAGTACACAATTAGCCTGGTCCTGCAGTCGGATAACGAAGCGCGACTCCACTTATTACATGCAACTTGACTTGGAGGACTGCCAGGTACGCAAAACGAAATCCTAACATTTCATTTTTTCACAGTAAAGTCTATCGTATCACGCAGGTACAAAATCCTTTTCAGCGTGCTCTGAAAATGAGAATAAGAGCCAGTTTGATATGAGATTTTTTGATGATGCACTTCCCTACACGGGACGATAGCGGATACAGTCGAGTGCTGCACTTGAGTTTTGTTAAAAGGAAAGATTTTCTGCCTTAGGCCTTAGATTGGATAAAGTAAGCTAGGTTTTATACAAGGCTCTTATATTAGTTTTCCTTTTATTCAACTTCTGCTATTATTGGTTCTGGTTTTTCAACTATCAAGTTAAAAACTGGTTTTAAAGCATCTGTTGTTAGTTATTAATTCTGCTTTCTGTTTGGTAGTGTTTAGGTTTGTGAAAAGCATACACATTTTTTTTATTTGTTGTCATTCATTCAATCATAAAAAATACTGTACCTTTAGATTTTTTTATATTTGCAATAAGGCAGGGCTTGCATGTATCACTTTTTGTTGTGTAGCAGGAAGATGGGAACGATCTCAAAAACGTTGGAAAAGGTTGGGGCGTTTTTTTAGGGTTCCGTAGTCAAACTAGGAACCCTTATAGTTTCGCCATGTCCGTCCGTCCGTCCGTCCGTCCGTCCGTCCGTCCGCAGCCTAGCTTAGAGACTCTTAGTACTAGAAAGCTGTAATTTGGCATAAATATACATATCAGTCACCCCAACAAAGTTATAAAAAAATAATGAAAAAAATGTGTACCTCCCCTACACGTAACGTTGTTTTTTGTTTCGCCTACCCCATAGTGTAGGGTTTCGTTGGATAGGTCTTTCAAAAATATGGGTATGTGCAAAAAAAAAACGATTAACGGATCCGTTTATGAAATATGAAGCTTTAAAGCGCAAATTTTTATTACAGTCAAGTGTCCCCCTACAGCCAAAACTAAAAATGGTGAAAAATCAAAGAATTTTTTTTTCAATGAATCCGCATATAACGAATTAAAAAGGAACACTAACTAAAAATCATCTAAGACAGCACCAAATAAATAGAAAATTAGTTCATGCTTGTTGTTTTTAGAGATAGGTTTTTTTGTGTTTGTCGTTAACATGGTCCGACATGCTCTTGCCCGGTTTTGTATTTCCTCATGCTTATAAAATAGAAAACTTTTGAATTTATATCTTATATTTTTAGATCGTAGAAGGTACTCGTATGACTTCTTGAAATTTTTTGTATGTATCATGAATTTTCAAGTACATAGTCCCTTTCAAGTTTTGTATTAAATTTAGCAAAACGAGATTCGGAAAGCCTCTCTGACGCAATAAAAGAGGCTCATTAAATTAAACTTTACTAACAATTCTACCTCAAATCATCATCAAACCTCACTGATTCATTAGCAGCCAACGCCGTTGGGTTTTACTTTGTTGTCACAGTAACCAAAGTATTCAGAGGGCAGGTAATGACCAATTAAAGCATGTCAAAAAGCGAAGCCAGCACAACGGCCTATTACTCAACGCGGGAACAACATTAGTACGAGTAATACAATATTTACCGACCCGTATGAGCTAACATTTGTTTCTCATTACGCCAGCTAGCGAATTTGCGCCAATGCCGATAATTTAACGAGTTAAATATGCGTTTTTAGGGCGACGAAGAACTCGTAATGAAGCGCCTTTGTTATCACCCTGGCTTACAATTTTAATTCTCCCCTATATTTGCCCCTAATAAAGTGTATTTTAGATCTTTATACGATGTACATTAATATGGTTTTCTACTTAATAAATAGATTGTTAAGAGTCGTGATGTACCGTAAAACGGGGTGAGTAGGGACACAACCTAAAATAAGTCATAACTTTTTTTTTTTATGGCATCGAGTAGACAAACGAGCACACAGGCCACCTGATGGTAAGTGGAAACTGTGACCCATAGACATTCGCAATCACAAGACTGCAATGCAATCCTAAGACTGCAAATGCGTTGCCAACCCTGAGGCTAAGATGGAATGCCTCTATGCTAGTCATTTCACCGGCTGTCTTATCCCCAAACCGGAACACAACAATGCGAACACTGCTGTTTGGCGGTAGGTTAATGGATAAGATGGTGGTAGCGATCCGGACGGACCCTGCACAAGGTCCTACCACCCGCAAACTAAACAACTAAACTAAACTTGTTACAAATAAGAACAAGGATTAAATCGCTCATTGAATACAAAACTGACACATTCCAAAATAATTTGCTCTTGCATTAAAAATCTTATACCAATAGCTTCTAATTTTAAAATGCAACACTGACTCATTATGAAATGTGTCCGTTTTGTATTCAATGAACGAAATGGACAATAACGTTACGTCTATTGCAAATAATTTCAGTCTTATAATTAGTAACATATGCTTCATTTTAGATTGTGTCCCTACTCACCTCTTAATCCCTACTCACCCCAAATCACGGTACTTAAAAAACATGTAAAATAAAATTCCCTTGCAGCATGTTGCGTATAACTTGCAAACTGGACCCCAATTTTGAAGCTGAGCAGACTATGCACGCTAAACAGAATTTTTCAGTACCGTCCATAATTTTATAACTGAACTCGTTACCCTTTCCTTTGACTCGTCAGGGGTAAAATTTTCTAGTCTGTAATATAATATTTTCAAAACGTAATAGTCAAGAGACCCGCGGTAATAAAGTTCGAGGGTTTCCAATTATATATGATGAGAAAAGTTTCAAATGGTATGTACATTCGTTTGAAATATGTGTCTGTGTTTTTTAACGATTTCAATAATAATACAACTTACACACATCTCATAAAGAGTATTTTTGTAAAATATACCTTGAATGTAAGATTTTTAATATAAATGCAGAAGTTGAAAAAAAAACAGGCTTTGTGTGCCAAATAGTCTCGTTAAATTAAATTACAGTATTACGTTAAAACACACGTAACCATGTTGTGAATATATGAGCAAATTGTACTTTATGATTGAGGCCTAACTACTTGCTAAGGCGTAGAACGCGACAACACTATAATAATGTTTTTTCAGTACTCTATAAAGGATCTGTAAATAACGACGGAAAAGTCAAAGGTTTTAAACTTTCACGGTTATTAACTTTGTCATCATTGTTAACTGACAATTTTCCAAGTAGCCATACGAGTAATGGTCGAGGTCTTGAATCTTCAACATAAAATAGAAAAAGTAAATTGGAGCTATAGAAATGGCCCCAGAGCCTGAACTCGCGGTCATTTACTTGAATGAAACCGCTTCTGCACAGTAACTATAAAGACATTTAAATCGATTTTAACTAAACTCTCGTTCATCACGGAGCCTGCACCATTTCACCACGCATTCTAATGCAAATTTCATTGAAATGCCCGCCATTGTTATCGCTTCCCGTCTCGGGGGAAATCTTCGTATTCCTATATAACTTGATGTATGGTTCGCCTGCTTAATATGCCTGGAAAATATTACTCGACACTATTTGTGAGTGGCGAGGATGTCAAAACTGATGGCAGTGGCTTTAGTGTTGTTTCGTTATAATGCGAGATGGTGACAGCCATTTGCGTTAAGTAAGTACTCAAGGAAACTGATTGTTTACCAGTCTGACATAATACGCAAAATAGCCGTGTTATCTATTTGAAAATATATAACCCGGTAAATTGACGTACCTATGACATCAAACTGATAAATAATACAATTCCTCGACTGTTCATTTTGGCAGGTATTCAAGTTCTTCAAGATTTTTAGGTGAGATTTAAGAAAGGAATTATTATAACGGAGTTATGAAATATAATATATGGAGGAGCCAAGCTGAATTGCTTGATTGATTTATTTCTCGTATTAATTTTCGTTGGGTAAGTATACATCTTGCCAGACGAAAATATTTTTCTGCGGCAGAATGGCTTCCCATGGACCATCACAAAAAGGGGCTTTATTCTGTATTGTCTATGGGTCACAGCTCCCACTTACCATCAGGTGGCCCGTATGTTTGTTTACGTTCTCCATACCTTAAGATTTTTTAGCCCAGCCATGCCATAGTGAATATCAGCACAACAAAATGATTATGATATTCAACAAAACCGCTATCCGTAACTTTACTGAGGGCTTATTAAGTTTTAGTCTCATTTTTTTAGATCCTACCGGACGTCACACTCTATAAATCGCAGGCTAGACACTTGCTGCAGCTGTGAAAAATTGTGTTACGTCATAACTTGATTATCTGAGGACTGAGTGCAGCCGACTGTGATGGAACGCGGGTAAAAAAATGTTACCTTGTTAGCGACAATTGAAAAAAAAAAAAAACAAAATAGAATTAAGAAGAAGGGGCCAGGCATATGAAATATGCACAGAATTATTTAAGATATATCTGAGTTTTGAGTTTAAAAAATATCGGGTGTTCCGGATAGAAACTAGGAAATTATTGAAACTTCAATTCCATATAGGATCAATAATAAAAAGGTTTGGGAAAAAGTGTTGTCATTTGTAAAAGTCATACATTTTCAAGGTGAGCGGCCATTCGTAAAAGTGATATATTATGATAGAATAATTTAAAATAAACATATTTTAATAGTCTCAAGTGCACCAAAGCCGAGATATTTAAATATTCACCTACCCATTCATTACCTGGGCGTGTAGGTACTTTTAGTACCAAAAACACTTAAATGTTAAATATCTCCACTCCAATATAATTTAACGTTGTTAATTATATATATATATAGGTATGTATATGTATTTAGAGGACCTCTAAATAACTATGTAAAAATCAACCGTGGCCGCTAAAAAAATTATGTCAATATTCTTCAAACAAACTTACCTAATACTCTTTTGATTTTAATTAAGACAAGTCAGTACAACGTTTCTGTTTGAGCAGCTGTGATGTATTTATCTGTCTGTTGTTTGGTTGATATGTCATGATATTATTGCGTCCGGATTGGTGAAACAATGCAAATTAACTTCAATTAACATAACCATAAGACTTAAAATTTAATGTTATCGTTAGACGTGAACACCGGGGTATGTCAGACTATTCAAATCTAGAAACCTAGAATATTGCTTCTCCTAATATTGTACACCGGAAACGGATGATTGTGATGCGTCCAATATGTCTAAAACAATTGTACATGAAATCGACAATAGATTTTGTTTAATTTGATGTACTCTGTGTCCCTACACTGAGTATATACCCTTTGTTTTTTATTCAGTCACCGTTATTACAAACGCAAACTATGTGTAAAAATAATGTCTATACCAATTTTTGGTTTATAGTTATTTGGTGATTATGTTCGCCTCTAACTCAAGGAACAATTGTCTTCTCAGTCGTGATAGTTTTCCTTATTAGGGTTCCGTACAACAAAAGAAAAACGGAACCCTGAAAGGATCACAGACTCCGAAAAAAAAAAAAAAAAACTACTGGACCGATTGAGTTGAAATTTGGTTCACATATTATGTAAATTGATGATCCAAACACAGATGTGCAAAGTAAATAAATATTTTTTCAAAATCAGTGTCATTATCGGGGGCCAAAATAGGGAATTAAAAAAAAAATTGCATACCTTACTATATTATATCAAATGAAAGGGCTCATTATGAGAATCTCAAATATATTTTTGTTATAATTTAAAAATACTTTTTATTTTCATGTTATTCATGAAAGAAGACGAAAATTTACCGTCCCCGCCCCCTGATAGCCGAAACTACTGAGCCTAATTAAAAAAAAATACAAAATATAGTTTATTGCTTTCATTTAAGATATTTGTACATATCTCTTATCTATTAGGTATGTCCTAAAAAATCCTATCCAAACAACAATTTCACGTTACCGCCTTGTTGCTTCAAAACAATATGCATTTAAAAGATTCCGCGCTTTCATTCGCAGAACAACATTCACTTTAAATTATTCTCTTTGAATGAAATTCATGAATTTAAAGTTTAAATTGTGCTCGTTTAAGTTCCCCGCAAAGTTAGCACAAGTTACGTATGTATGTAAGTTGCGCTATAACTCGTGTACAGAGGGGAAAACAAATAAACTGTGCGCCAAGTTCGTTTGGGGCGCTCTCGTAATTTCATCTTCCCTACTTTTATCTCGTATCTGTTGAACAAATCTAATTTGTGTTGGTTTATAAATGTATTGGACGTTATTGCGATTGTGTATCGAAATTTAATCGTATGAAATATCAGCGGAACGACATCAAGATATAGATAATCCCTTTGTTTACAGCTATATCTATATAAAATATAAAATACTCAAAACTCAATTATTACTATAAAGTATACATAGGTGGTACTTAAATTAACTCAAAAGTTATGAGATCATTATGGACCCTGTAGGGCACAGCAACTTATAAACTAGTGAGAACGCTTATTTGTTAAGATTAGTAAAATATTCATAATCCATTTTCGATACTAACAGAAGTGTACAAATACGAGTATATTAAATAAATAAATATCAGGGGACAATGTCACACCAATCGACCTAGTCCCAAACTAAGCTCAAGGCTTGTATTATGGGTACTAGACAACGATATAAATACTTATATAGAGAAATATATCGACGCTTGAAAGGCGAAATGGGATAAGCGACATTTTTTGTGATATTGAGTTATATGCATCGTTAAATAATGCATAATGCATAATGTAATATTTTATGAATAAATGTTTGAATTGAATTGAATTGAAAATCAGCAGATTTTTCTGCGTCGCATGAGCCGGGTCTCGCGCCCGTATGACGACTTTTGTGTCGCTTATCCCATCGGTGATTTTTAGAAATACTGACCTATTTTTGTTACTAAGCGACTTCTTTTTTACAGGTTTTTGAATATTGGAGATTAGATAAAATGTTTTTTTACAAAATGTTACTTAGACTGTTTGTCTTTTTTACAACTTTCTTTTTATGTGTCGCTTATATTTTATTACTTCATCGTAAAACGTATTTTTATTTCCTTTATATCATTTTACCTATATCTATAGAAATACAAAAAATGGCTTAGATCAAATAACCTAAACGTCTTTATCCGCACTATTGTAGGTTATAGCCTTTTACTTGATATGAGTTTCGAGAGTAATGTCGCTTATCCTTTTTTACCTGAAATAATTTTTAAACTACTTACTGTCGCTAATTCTAAAGTTACTCTAAGTATTAGAGTTTTTAGTACAAAAATTTTTGTCGACAAATAGTTTGACTGTAACTTTTTTTTGATCTTTGATAATTGTTTAGTAACTTTATTTGTTTATTTTTATTTCAAATAGGTGAAGTACCTATATTTGTTTAGTCATTTGGATTTTTTCAGTTTATTTTTATTAAAGACCCATTAACATTCGTAACAGTTGTTTTATTTACTTTTTTCATCAATATCTTGAATTGGTGGTGATTTATTAGTAAAGAATTAATTATGAGGGTTACATTTTAGCTTAGATAAAATATTTTGAAGTTTAAAATTGTCGCTCATAGCAGTTAGATTATTTGTCTTGATTTAATTTCTGGCTAAAATTACTTTTATATAATCTAACATTGTTCTTAAATTTGAAATGTTTTGCGGTTAAATAGTTTTTCCTAATTATCTTTGAAATCTTTTTCCGGTTAGACATTTTTACTTGATTCATTTTTCACCACAATTTTTGGTTAGATAATTTTACCTCGTGCAGTTTTTGAGATCAATTTGCGTAAGCTACACTAAATCCTAAAATAATACCTTTGTGGGTAATTTATTGAGCACAGTATATAGAAAACACCATCATGATCATGTACAAAGTCGAATTTTGAAAATCGTGTTACAAAATAAATTATAGTGATTTTTTTTCAAAAATCTGTGCCGTTTTTGGGCTCTCCTGTAAAGTTACTATTTGGTCGCTTATCCCATTTCGCCTTTCAACCGTCGATATACTTAAATACATAGAAAACATCCATGACTCAGGGACAAATATTCGCAGTCATCACACTAATACCTGCCCTTACCGGGATTTGAACCCAGGACCGCTAGCTTTGTAGGCAGGGTCACTACCAACTTGGCTATCGCGTCGTCATTAGTATTACAATGACTTAAGAATATACCCTTTGATTGAGCAGTTAAGTGGGAAGTTTTTTATTCAAGGCTCTATTTTTAAGCTAATGTGCATGCTTTTGAATGTAATTTAAAGCGGAAAGTTCAGCGAGGTGCTTCATTTCTCCATAGCGAGAACAAAGTCTTTACAAAATTAACACAGATAAGATAAGGTGAAAGATATTACCTGAAAGGAAACTTGAAGTGCAGATTTCGGAGATACAGCTGAAATTATAAGGGAATTCTGAATGTACGTAACTCTATTTATGTTGTGTACGTTCATTTCAGGTTACCTACTTAATTAACGTAATGAAATGCATAATACTGTTCTTCAAATAGCATAGTTTGGAATACCCTAGACTTAGCGAGATGCATAACGCTAACGTTAGCGATGTTCGATAACTGACAAGATGTGAAAAAAAAATCGTTAAGAAACCTTCACATTCGAACAACTCAGTAACACGGTAATTGGATTGGCGGACGCGATAGACTGTAGGCTTACGTAATCTTATTCTTATCTTACCGATATTACCAAACTTGAATAAGACTTACTCCTAGATTAGTCTATACTAATTCGGACCTTATTCTCGTTTGGTCAAATCCGCCCTTAATATAGGTATTAATACTTTGGATAAAAGTTAGTAGATAAAAGTTTGGATATTTGGATGTTTGTTACTCAATCACGCTTCAACCACGAAACGGATGAAACTTGGCATGCATATAGGTTAGATCCTGGAATATGACATAAGATAATTTATATCCTGGAAATATTCAAAGTTCCCGAGGGAATAACGATAATCGAAATCTACGCGGGCGGAAGCTAGTTTCTAATATTTGGACACATTTCGAAAATGTTTAACTTTATACAAGCTTGACTACTTCCATTTTGTCGTTAAAAAGTTATCAATATTGTGATTCACTCTCAGAACCATACGTTCTTCAATAACGATAAACTTATCGGCACCATCTACGTTATCAACCGTACGCGGTCTCCAATCATTTACCATTAGCCTGCACCGTTGAAATAAAGTTGATATTGCTGTAGGAATTCAGACCACGGGTGCACAGAAACCTTCCCGTTTAACCCTTATGGCTTGGAAATAAAGTAAACATTGCTATGAAAATAGAGGTGTCGGGTGTATATATAGTGGCATCGGGCGCTGGGGCTGATTAAACTCATAAATTGGCCCGCCAGATGGCGCTAGCCGCGTTGTAAATCTGCAACCAATACGACATTTGTCTCTATCCCCGCAGGCGCGATTACGTCTCGTTATCTGTAATCAAATCCCGCAAAATTCGGGATTTGTCACTGTTATTTTAATTGCTAACGTGACGGAGGATGATTTTGGTAGGATCTAATGAAGCTTTTCTTGTGTTGTCTATCATTGCATTCAATTTTTAGGGAATTTTTGAGTTTGTTATAGTGCGAGTTATTTAAATAAGGCATTTGTGTCAAAATGCCTTCATCCACAGACACAATTCTTGACAATCTGGAGTATTTTTTGTCAGATTTTGTGGTGTCAAAATGTTCAACTTAAGATCACACGATTAATCTTTACCTATAAGGTGACTCCTAGTTCTCTACTAATGGAATTGAAATGAAGTACACGAAATGGATTCCCTGGATGTCCTCTCCTTATATGGATGTCCTTATATCCTATATAGCATTTATAACTGGATTGTCCCAGCACCATTCACGTCTGTACCGTATTCCACAATGTGGTAACCATTAATTGCGGTCTCCAAACGCATATACACCACAAAGTGCCGGTTCAAATCCGATAGAAAGCAAGCTCATCAACCAGTGGCCATGGACAAGATGAAGGCGAGAACATTATCGTTATCGAAAATGTATAGGATTGCCGTAAGCTACCGGACGGTCGCGTCGAGTGCTTATGTCAATTCCATACATTTTGACAGTTATCGACAATAATTTACGCTAACGTTAAGCATCTTGTTTCGAGCCGCAAGATCGTCATGTTCTGGATAAATATATAAATATCATACCTACTAAACGGTATCTCAGGTTTTGTCATCGGGCCTAAACATTTACTTTCTACTAAATCACAATAATAATAATATTGTTGCCTTCTCACTGTTTTGGAAGTAATTTCAAATCAAACTAAACAATAAACCATTCAGCCATGACTCTGATTATCATAAGAACAACAAAACAACATGCAATTATCAATTCCGATGAATCATTAACCTAGCAAACGCTTCCTACGTTGCCACTCCGATCGGACAATAACCGCTTTCCCTTTGTTTGATCCCTTTTTGTAACCAGTTCATTTGTTTACCTTCCGTTCCTAAAATGCCGTTGTAATAGCTCGAGAAAACCCTTTCTTAAATATCAAGTTAAATGTAAAGGCTATAATGTACGGCCTCCGCGTAAATATAAATAATGGCCATGAAAAAATCTTTTCAATTTGCATTATTGAACAGGCGATAAACACACAATGGCCGCTAGGCATAAATAACTTGAGATATCGCTAGAAAGAGCCGTGGAAGGGGCTGTATCGCACTCTTGACAGTTATTGCACGTTTCGCGCGTAAACTCTGAAAGAAATTTCATTCAACACCAACATTTTAGTGACAGGAGTGACAGGCATATAAAAATATGAATTAAGCAGTGAATGTGACTACAATACCTGACCGTTTGTGTTTTTGGGGCGTCAGTTTTATGCTCTATCTATTTAAGCTTTGGTGTGTTTGGCGCTTTCTTTCATCTTTAAATGGTACAGTGAAGCTTTGGTGTGTTTAGCTAAACAAAAGAATAATTGTCTGAACAAAACACCGACTTCTTATTTTTATGTAGGTAGTAGGTTAATGTACCTACCTAATTCCACGCTGACCTGCTGCTGACCACGGGTTAGCTCAAATTCAGTTTAACTTTGCTCACGCCCTTTTTGCCACAATCTATGCAACCTAAATAGGAAAATGACTAAATGTAATGAAATAAGTGAATTTGATTTGATTTTCACAAAAATTTAAATGCTCTCTGCCGACGACCCTTCTTGTTTTCGCTTCCTTAGAGTTTAGTAACTTCATGTGTATGGGCGTTGAGTTAAATTACTCAAGTAACATTTTAGTTCCTAGAATAACTGCATTAATATATTATTATACGTGGATCATTTTGAAATCCTTCCATCAACTCATTTCAAATCTGATAAGTCTTGATTGAAAAGACCACTCTAGCTTTTAGGTTCTGACTATGCAGTCAGACACAAGTTCTTAAACATGTAACATCTCTCTTTTTTTGTGGTGTGTAGTTTTGAATTTTCAGACGTCATCCGGTGGAATAATATGAGTGCTCGTTTGCCTTCTCCGTACAAAAAATCAACAGAACTAAGTAAATATAATAGTCTATTCTATATCAATACGAAGTTGAAAGTCAACCGCTGTCCTCTTGGTGTAGATAACGAATGGGATAAATGAACAGGCTTAAGTGATTCCCATGCTGGGTCCGTATAAACCCCGCCAGGAAACCCTTCTCACTGTGTCAATTGAGTTTACTACCAGACACATTGCAAATTATTTGGCCACTGTAGGTTGAGGTTGCATCTTTTTAGGGTTCCGTAGTCAAACTAGGAACCCTTATATTTTCGCCATGTCCGTCCGTCCGTCCGTCCCCAGTCTAGCTCAGAGACTCATAGTACTAGAAAGCTGTAATTTGGCATGAATATACATATTAGTCACGTCAACAAAGTGGTAAAATAAAATTTTGAAAAATATTTTTTTTTAATGCACCTCCCCTACACGTAACGTGGGGATGCCTTTTTTTTTCTTGCCTACCCCATAGTGTTGGGTGTCGCGTTGGATAGGTCTTTCAAAAATATTGCGGGTTTATGAAAACAATTTTTCGATTAAGGGATCCGTTTATGAAATATTAAGCTTTAAAGCGCTATTTTTTGTTAGAGTCAAGGTGTCCCCCCCCCCCTACAGCCAAAACTACAAATACTAAAAATCTGAAAAAAATCTTCAACGAAAGCGCATATAACGAATTTTAAAGGAAAACTATCACGGCTAAGTAGACAAGATTAGTTCCTGAGATACAGGCGACTAAAGTGTTTATACCTATCAAAATCGCCTATGATAAGATAACTTTGATAGAAAAATTTGTTAACGGGGCGTGCAGGACGCGCGGGGGGAGTCTGTCCAAGTAACAAATCGAGCGACAGCCGCGCTCATAAGCGCGAGCGCCTAGATGCTGTTCGGACGTGCCCCGGAATTCTACCTACAAGTTTGCGATTTGCGATCTGAAAGTTTACAAATAATCGATTAGATTATTGATTTGAGTCGAGTATCGTTTGGAAAACTTAAAATTCTATTTACTGGCCCTTGTTTTTTTTTCAATTTCTATTAATTACTTTATAAAAGATTAAACTTTTATTGTAATAAGTCGGTTTGAAGCAGTTTAGATACCTAACTACCTACATAGGTATACTGATCTCACACTTAAAAGCTTGGCTCTTGTTTGAGATATTATATACGAATTTATAAGAAAAAGAATCATTACTAACAATAAGTAGACTTAATTAGTTCCTGAGATACAGGCGACTAACGGGTTTATACCTACTAAAAATCATCTAAGACAGCGCCAAATAACTTTAAATAGAAAATTGGTTCATACATGTTGATTTTTGAGATAGTCTTTTGTGTTTGTCGTTACGGCTTCGGAACCCTACACTGAGCATGGTCCGACATGCTCTTGCCCGGTTTTTATAAATAAATTATACTCATAGGTTGATTGAAAAGTAGTTGTTTTGAATGAATCGAAAGAGTGAATGAAAGTAAGTACTTAGGTATATAAACAAAAGAAATTACTAACTTACTTAGGTATATTCAATGTAAATTGTTTTTGAGCTGTAGGACTTTGGGTTTGTTTTGGGTTTGCAATTCAAACTACGTACCTGGGAACTCAAACGCTCACAGATTATAAAAGTTTTTTGTTCTATTCGTGGCAGCTCTTATATTGTTGTGATACGACAAACATGTTCGTACAGTCAGCGTCAGAGAAAAGGACCCCCCCAAGTCGTTAAAGATTATCGCACGACGGCGAACGTCACGTGACGTTCGCCGTGAGCGGCTAGCTTCCCGCGCCCCGCACCCACCTCTGCCCAAGCATTCACCGGCACCAATACCACTCAAATATTATTTATTTTGCTATTTGACTTTTGGTCAATCCGAATACCAAGAATAACTTACAAAAAGACATTTCACTTAATATGTGCGGTTGAGGATACGAACCCGCTTCACCAGCTTACAACGCGACGCGTTATACCACTAGGCCATCGACTCAGTTGTCAGTCGCAACGAAAATTTGCATTGGTTTACTCCTCATATAGAACAATTTTAATGACGATCTTTATCTTCTAAAAGTTATGGCTTAAATTTCAACTGCCACCTTGTTTACTCCTCAATTAGCCATAAGGTTGAAATTAGTATAGATTTCTCGTTTGGTTGAATATACTGTGCTTTTTGCCGATTGTTGCACTACCGTCATTTTACTTCAGAAAAGTAACTGCATCGAAGACGGCTTTATTAAGCAGTGACTTAAAGTTGGCATTCGAATAATTTACTCGAATTGTCCGTCGCATTTATTATTTTGTAGTTGAGGGTAACTTTGTAATGACTTCACAAATTATTGCGATTTGTGCCGTTCCGCTGAGTGAATCTCTCTTTCCGCTTGCTAATATTATCCGATTATTTCGAAATTCTTATAATGGTTCGTTTAACAACTTTTTTGAAGGCTAAAATTGTTGTTCTGTGGGAACAGAAGCAATCAATCAAGAAAATAGCACGAGATATGTGCATAATGGTAAGAGTTATACGACATCTTATTTATACTGAGATTATTATACTTATATAAGCATTTATTCTTACATTTATGTATTGCTATTAATTTGTTTTTTATATCGGCAGAGATAAACAGTTCGCAGATGGATACAGAGGTATCAAGCGACAGGTGATGTCAACTGTGCCCGCCAAGGCCCTCGCCCGGTTGCTTACACCGACGAATCTGAGCGACACCGTAACATAGTGCAAGTTCACGCAGAGGCACCCTTCAAAACGACACGCTCAAGTGCTGAGACTTTTGGAGTGTCGCTTAGCACAGTTCGGCGACATCTGCATGCTGCGGGTATCCATAATTATAAACCGGCTAGAAAAATCAAGCTCATGGAGAAACATCGTAACGACAGAGTAAATTTTGCCAGTCGTTATTTAAATTTCGATTGGGCAAACGAAATTGTCATATTTACTGACGAGAAATGTTTCAAATCTGATAAGGATGGGCAAACAATTTTATGGAGAAGAACCGGGGAGAGGTTTAACCCTAATAACGTTTTAGACCTCAGAACCAGCGGGCGATTAACACTAGGTAAATAACATTTTATTTCATACATTCCGTTTAAGACGTATATTTATTATATTCTGTTCTATTGACATTTCCGTATATTACATATGTTACAGTAGATTTTATGAGATGATTGTTTTCAGGCTACTGGGGATGGATGTCTTCCATGGGCCCCGGCGAGCTGGTGGAAATAGGCGGCCGCATGAACAGCGAGCGATACTTGGAAGTGTTGAGGGACGTGATGCTGCCATCAGTGCGTGTCGCGTATCCTGAAGGTCTAATTTACCTGGTGCAGGACAACTGCTCAGTGCATCGTTCTCGCCTGGTTCAGGAATGGCTGTCTTCCCAAGAAGATATAACGGTTTTCGACTGGCCGTCAAAAAGTCCGGACCTAAATCCCATAGAAAACTTGTGGGGTCAGATGGTATTAAACTGGGATTCTAGTGAAATTAAAACTAAAAAAAAATTGGATCTAGAAGTCAATAGAACTTAGGAATTGATAAGAAATAGTGACACATGTAACAAAATGGTATCAACTATGCAAAATCGGCTTCAAGAAGTTATAGAAAGTGACGGCTATCCTCTCCGATACTAATAAAGCATTAAATAAAAAAAAAATAGGAACGTTGTCATAGTTAAAATAAGTAAAAAAACGTTGTTTATCATCTTAATTCATAATTCTCGTTTTTTATTCATGTGTAGGTATGTGACACACCATCTGACCCCACACGAAAAAGTTGTGTTACAATAATTATAACAAATTGTGATAAGTGATAACAGAAAGATGTAAATTGCTATACTATATTTATAGTTAAGCATGTTGGTTCTTTCTCAGTGATTCACATGCAGAAGTCAAGTTCGCAGTTTTATTTAACTAAATATTATAAATATCTACCAGCAAAAAAGATAATGATTAGATTACACATAGTATAATTTAACGTAACGCTGTTGACAATAATCTCTCATCGAATCTTCTTCTATCTTCTATATACCTATATATAAAAATTAATCCTGTTTCCCTTGGTCACGGCATCACGTGCGAGCGGCTGGACTGAATTCGCTAATAATTTTTTTGTTGTTTGTTATTGTCAGGAGAAGGTTCTTATGATAGCAAAAATTAAGAAAATTGAAATCACAATTATAGTTAAGACAGGACAACGTCTGTCGGGTCCACTAGTATACTTATAATTAATAAACGTATATTTTTTTTACAATGACTTTTTTTTTTTTATATGCCTATTTACCTAAAACACATAACCTACTTTATCTTGGAAAAAAAGTATACACTATTATAAAAAATAATTTAAAAATGCAAAAAGGACATTTTAGTTGATGGATTCGAACTAACTAACTCCGTTTTACAATTCCGACCTAAGAGCCACTAGACCAACTAGTATTTACAGTAACCCGTCGAAAATGTTCAACAGTTTGATGTGTCTACCGAGGGGGTATCCTTTTCTCTGCAGCTGGCTGTACAATACTTAGATATGAATGTCCGCTGGTAGTTAAACAATGATTTTACAATGGCACATACGAGTAAAAAGCTATGAAATATATCGCAAGTTACCTAAGCGCCCGTGTGTAAAGTTGGTAAATCGTTGCCCTCTTACCCATGGTGAGATTGTCCAAGTTACACTTAAGTATAGCACTCGATGC
Organism: Acleris laterana; assembly: GCA_963966035.1. Taxonomy (NCBI): domain Eukaryota; kingdom Metazoa; phylum Arthropoda; class Insecta; order Lepidoptera; family Tortricidae; genus Acleris; species Acleris laterana. Next base: position 9,230,277 of record OZ014448.1, on the reverse strand, counting down.
ATGTGTTTCCAAATATCTGTATAAAATGACCCCAAATTTTTACTCTTCGCTATGACATGAACAAAAAAAATGCCTTTATTCAAGTTTATTTTAAGTAAAATTTGGATCCTGCTTATATAATATTTCGTGAACTGAATAGGTACAACAAATTAATCCAAATTGGCATCAAGTAAATAATATCAATGTAGTCCATCCAAATAAGTATTTCTAGTATTTTATGAAAATTAAGCCATGAATTCGGTATAACTGGGCTCATATTACGGTCGGCTTTATCGCGATAGGTAAAGTATCCGTCACTCTCGCACTAACATATGTCATGTCAGAAAGTGACAGCTGTTTTATCCATGATTACCCACAAAAACCGACCATAATAAGCCCTCAGAGGGGTTATTATGACATAGATATGCAGTTTAGATTACGCTGCGAAAAAGGGAAAGAGCTATATAACTGCACCGTGAAATGAACTGCGTTGCCAGGTCGTAATAACCCCCCTGGTGTAAGAACGTGAACTTTAATTGACTTGTCGACACAGTGGAAACTCGTGAATAAACCCCCCCGGATCATCTCGGTGTCGATATGATGATCCACAGTCGAATATTTAAATGAGCCGGGCAGGCGAGGACAGTCGATTTCCGTTGATTGCTCCGGAGTGTACCCCGGAAATAGCACGAGACGTGCTTCGACCGCGTCAGTTTTAATAATAAGATAGCCAATTCTACGCAAAGGTAGTTACTTTAAAGTACAAGATTTCTTCGTGTATGGTTGAATTGCAAAAATATTGTACATAGTGAAGGACTTAATTGAGACAACGTTAACTTTCTTCCTTTGTTTTTCCTTTGTGTAACGAAAGTTTTCCATATGATTATATGACTAATCTTCGTTACACAAAGGAAAAAGTTAAGGATCGTTAAGGATTTTTTAATTGAGCCCTTAACTATGTACGATATTTTTGCAATTCAATGGTATGTCCTCAAGTATGGTGAATGGTGACGTATGATGAAGAAAATACATCACTAGTTATTAATTGAAAAAGGTACTATGTGGTGCCCTTGCAGGGTATCGCATGGGGTTACCTGTACAAATTCTGTGCCATGTGATACCGATTAATAAATGAATTTGAATATGAATATGAAATTGGCCCTAGAAAAGATTCGTGGCGAGATCGTTATCGTTATCAAAAATGAATAATGATTAACGTAAGCTGCCAGATGATTGTGTCAAGCGCTTATGTCAGTTGCAAACACTTTGACAGCTTTCAAAAATCGTTTTCGAAAGCGTTAAGCACCCTGTCTAGGACCTCAGGTGCTTAATTTAATACATTGTATTTCAAAAACAATTGGCAAGACTTAACGTAGGACATGACTCTCACTTATTATAACCGAAAACTTATCAAATGAAATCAATTGGGTGAGTATAGTTTTTTGAAGTGGTGTATTTTATATTTTATTTCGATAGGAATTATTATATTGATCTGAGAATAAAAATCCTATTATTTTTATCTTTTATAGTTTTTCCGATTTTTTTTTTAAAAACAATGATGTGACAGTTCATAACTTACTATGCTTGTTTCCCTCTTACGCCTTGGTCTCCAATGAAAAAAAAAAGAAATGAGAAAAAGTAATCGTTGACAGTTCTCATTTGTCAAACAATCCGTTACAATTTCACCTGTATCGACATCGTAACGAAATCAAAATAATCATATTTTGATTTCGTTTGCAAGTTTATTTCGACTGTCCTATGTCCGAGTTATACATATATGCACGATTATATAATAGGCTATTTGACAAGGTGAAAAAAAACGTAATAATTATGTATATTCATATAAATTATGAGTTTTAAAATCGATTTAAGGTATTCTTACTTAAAAAAAATGGATCTTTTATACAAAAAACCACGATAAAACTTGATAATTTTTTATCTGTAGCCATTTTATCGAATACGGCGCCGAATCCATGATGACGTCAAGGGTCGGTAAATATCACAGATTATAGGATGTCTGTATATTCTATATATGACGGTTGACGTTTGTTTGTTTTTCTGGCTTTGCTATGATTAGCCAATGTCAGTTTGTTTATGACATGTATTGACCACTGACGTCACTGATTCCTGTGCGACGCCATCTTGCCCAAGAAAGCGTTTTGGCGGCATATTTTAAAAGTGAATTTTTATTTCCTTTTTTTAGACGAAATACATAAAAGAATTTAAAATTACCACTTTTGGAGTACTCAATAAACACCAACAAATAATCTGAGATGGTTTTCAAAAACCTGTCAAATAGCCTATTCTTGTTTTTGCATCGCTACAAGTCGCTGAATCGTCCAAGAGGTTTGAACAAACCAATTTGTGTTTGTTTACCTAGTCCAAAAAGAAAATCGTTATCAAAGTGCCGCAAATCATCGAGATAATAATCGATCAGTGTCCGAAATCCGTGCCAGGGTCGTGGAGAGATGTAGAAAAGCCAGAGTCCAGGGTGCAAGCATGAGTTGTCGTTAAAATACGGTCGAAACAAACTTGCAAACGAAATCAAAACAATCAAATACAGGTGTAATTGTTTAACAAACGAGAACTGTCAACGATAACTTTTTTTTTCATTGGAGACCAAGGCGTAAAAGGGAAACAGGCATAGCAAGTTATGAACTGTCACCTCAGTATTTTAAAAAAATATTTCGGAAAAACTATAAAAGATAAAAATTAAAGGATTTTTATTCTCAGATCTACTTATATAATAATTCCTATCGAAATAAAATATAAAATACACCACTTCAAAAAACTATACTCACCCAATTGTATGTTAGCAGAGTACCACTTAAATCTAATGTTTAAAGTTTTCCGTTGCAAATTGAATCAAGGTTTTGACAATAGTCTCCAATCATCAATTTTCAAACTCTCTAATGTACGAACGCACGTTTAGTTATGTTTGAGTTATGATTGAAATTCGATTTAAGAAAATCAACGAGTGAAGTGAAGACACTTGAACGGCTCTCCCAGCAAATGGAAAATTTGTCGAATCCAATTTTCCGATTTATCTTAGTGGAATGTTTTATTCAAACGTAAGGAGTAGGTTTCGAAAGGATCTAAATATTATCAAAGAGAACATAATCCAGAGTTGTGAAAGGGCTCTCTAACATTTTCTTGGATTTTACTTAATAATCTGATTACATGAAAATGTTCGGCATTTGTCAAGCGAAATGTGACATCTCAATGCCGCAGAATTTGTTTGACATCTTCTAAATTCCATGTACCTACTATTATTGAATAGATAGATACATTAGCCAAAATAAATAAACAAACTGGATGTTAATCTAAGATGTTGTAATTGTTTAGTTGAAAAAATCGGGCCTTTAAAACGCTTGTCTCTTTACTAGCTATCACCACAACGTGGTGGGATCAGCTTTCCTTGTCATACTTTTCCAATTTGCTCTATCCTTGACATCGTCTTCAGATGCTTTCATGTCCTACATCACTACATCTTTCAACCTTGTTTTGGGTCTCCCTCTAGTCTAGATCTACGATCAGAAATGAAAAATGTTAAAGCCAAGTTTCCTATGTTGTCACATTTTAACTTGATTGGTACGAGCATACTTACTGTACGACATGCACGTTATTTCGGGTTGTGGGCCTTGTTATTAAGGACTATTCTTATGATGGCCTTAAAATTCAAGTATGACCGCTATTAATTGGTCACCTGTACCTGTAACACCAGAGGGGTTATTACCTAACGCTCTAACAATCGCAATTGTTTTCATTTTAAAAATCGAAGTCTTGTCTGCATACAAAATGAAAACAATTGTTCCGCTTTGAAGCCAATGGCTATTGCGAGTGCGTTAGGCAATAGGCGAGCAGTTCTCGCAATTGAAACCACACTGTTATTCGATGCTGAATGTTACATTACATTTCACGAACCTAGAATTATACGTACTAAATAACAGTAGGCATTGATACCTGATGTTGTTGGCTGCCCATCGCTTCTGTGGAAATTAGGCTGTCGTCGCTTATATCCTTAGTTAGTGAATCTAAAACCAAGCCAAATTTTCAAATGCAGTCTTTAATGTGCAATAAATTTTGCAAGAGCAAATTATATATGTATCCTACACAAGTAAGGATGCAAATGTAACCCAAAACAATTCCCCGTCTCCTCTTAATTGGCACTGGTATATTCTTCGTGCAGTTTGCGGTAGCCATTTCAATTAATGTGCCACTATTTTAGACCGCGATTTAAGGGAAATACAAAAGAATACAAAAGAGAGTAATTTATTCTTCATTACTTGACATGGATCTCTATTCCTCTTTAAATCTATTTTGTTAACGTTTTGGTAGCTCCTATTACTTTGACAATAAAACCGGCTGTATCGCTAATAATAAGATAATGATAATATAGTTCGAAGATTATCTGAAAAAAAGCTTGGCCTGTACCAGAATCATGATAACTTAGCTTAGTGATTAAAACAAAAAATATATGTAAACTTGGTATCTTGTCTAGGAGAGACCATTTATTTAGGAAAAAAATATAGCAAAACTTCTTTATATGGTTGGCTTGCACTGTTCAATTTATATAGATTTATTTACTTTTTATAGAAAAAAAGAAATATCTATTTCGACGCTTGAAAGGCGAAATGGGATAAGCGACATTTTTTGTGATAATGAGTTATATACATCGTTAAAATCAGCAGATTTTTCTGCGTCGCATGAGCCGGGTCTCGTGCCCGTATGACGACTTTTGTGTCGCTTATTCCATCGGTGATTTTTAGAAACACCGATCTATTTTTGTTACTAAGCGACTTCTTTTTTACAGTTTTTTGAATATTGGAGATTAGATAAAATGTTTTTTTACAAAATGTTACTTAGACTGTTTGTCTTTTTTACAACTTTCTTTTTATGTGTCGGTTATAATTTATTACTTCATCGTAAAACGTATTTTAATTTTCTTTATATCATTTTACCTATATCTACAGAAATACAAAAAATGGCTTAGATCAAATAACCTAAACGTCTTTATCCGCACTATTGTAGGTTATAGCCTTTTACTTGATATGAGTTGCGAGAGTAATGTCGCTTATCCTTTTTTACCTGCAATAATTTTTAAACTACTTACTGTCGCTTATTCTAAAGTTACTCTAAGTATTAGAGTTTTTAGTACAACAAAATTTGTCGACAAATAGTTTGACTGAATTTTTTTTTTGATCTCTGATAATTGTTTAGTAACTTAATTTGTTTATTTTTATTTCAAATAGGTGAAGTAAGTACCTATATTTGTTTAGTCATTTGGATTTTTTCAGTTTATTTTTATTAAAGATTCGTAACAGTTGTTTTATTTACTTTTTTCATCAATATCTTGAATTTTGGTGGTGATGTATTAGTAAAGAGTTAATTATGAGGGTTAAATTTTATCTTAGATAAAATATTTTGAAGTTTAAAATTGTCGCTCATAGCAGTTAGATTATTTGTCTTGATTTAATTTCTGGCTAAAAATGACTTTTATATAATCTAACATTGTTCTTAAATTTGAAATTATTTGCGGTTAGATAGTTTTTCCTAATTATCTTTCAAATCTTTTTCCGGTTTGACATTTTTACTTGATTAATTTTTCACCACCATTTTTGGTTAGATAATTTTACCTCCTGCAGTTTTTGAGATCAATTTGCGTAAGCTACACTAAAACCTAAAATAATACCTTTGTGGGTCATTTATTGAGCACAGTATATAGAAAACACCATCATGATCATGTACAAAGTTGAACTTTGAAAATCGGCTTACAAAATAAATTATAGTGATTTTTTTTCAAAAATCTGTGCCGTTTTTTGGCTCTCCTGTAAAGTTACTATTTGGTCGCTTATCCCATTTCGCCTTTCAAGCATCGATTTGCTTTTTAATCATGCCAAGGCTCGGAATTATAATCATATAATTATTCTGATGATCGTGTAAGGCATCTGAGTCTCGGCTCGGCATGATGTCATGCTGTTTTATGTAATGCTAGATTAAGAATTATCATTGTAGCTAATCAATATCTATATCAAATCTATACTAATATCATAAAGAGGTACAATATTGTGTAAATGACGTAATACCCGGAACTACTGAGCCGATTTTAGAAATTCCTTCACAAATAGGAAGCTGCATTATTCCCTAATATAGGCTGTTTTTTATTTAGTACCGGTGCAAGGTGAGTGCCGGGGGTTATTATGAGATAACTATACAGTTAATTTTACGGAGAGCGTACAGGACAGAGCTGAACTGCATAGCTATGTCATAATAACCCCTCAGGTAGCTAGTAAGTAAATCGATACCATACATTTATATTAACATAAAGCAAAAAAAAATATGAATAGAAATTTAAAGTTTCTTCTTTGCTGTGGTAAATAAGTATCCTCATGAAAAGCGCTGGTAGATTTTTGACAAGTTGAAGTGTCCGTGAAAAATTTACCTCACTGTGCAATAGATAACTCGTATATTTTGTTTTTTTTTGTTTAGTTTCCTTTTTTAGATATTTAAGTTAGTTTTGTAGGTCAGATGAGCACTGCGGCTTGCTGCGGCACAAAGCTTAGAGAGGGCCCTTTTCAACGCCATATCAAATGTTTTTTGTTTTTAATCATTTTGTGTTTTTTCAAATGTGTGTATGCGTTGAATAAACTACTTCTATTCTATTCTATTCAATATAAACCAAATCAAATGACAAAAATACATAAATAAAACTGCAATGAATTCAAAGCGGAGCTCCAATAGAAATATCTTTATATCTCGCAATAGCGCAAGCCCGGCGCCGTTCTCCGGGATAAAAAACGTTTGTGGTTTCAATTTCCCCGGTTATTCTGATGCATTCTTTAATTTTTCGCTTTTCATTATTAAGGCAAGACGCTCGTTACCGGCATTTAGATGAAGAAAAGGAACCGGTTGTTTCAGTTGAAATGAAATTCATAAATCATGCCGGTGCAGACGGCGCGGTCTGTTTCGAGCTGCTCGCTTGTAATACTGATATCTGTTACAGAAATGCTGGTGCATGCAGTGTATGCTTTGAATTTTGTTGATCGTGGTAGATAAGACACGGAAATAAATCTTTACAGACATAAAGGTAGAAGATATATGTCACAATAAATGTACCTACTATTTGCGATGCAATGACGTACTTATACTGGGTAGTGATTCTATCAACAACGACGGTCGGACGGACGAACGAGTGAATGTCCAAGCGGCGAGTTTAAGTAGACCCGGCAGTGCGAACAAAACATATTTTAGCGCGTGAATTTCCAATTTAGTAGCATGGTTTCTGCCGATGGATCGAACGTATAAGGCTGCTTAATTGAAAATGCACGCGCTAAAATGTGTTTTGTTCGCTCTGACGGGACTACTTACCTAAACTCGCCGCTGCGATTTCGCTCGTTCGTCCGACAGTCCGTTGTTTTTGAGTGAATAACACCCCACGTCTGTCTCGCGACTCCGTTCGTGTCAAATCACATTTATTTAACTAAAGTATCCGATGTCCTTCTAAGGAATGTAATCTCTTTGTAAAATTTAATTACACCTGTTCAACCATATTTTGTTATAAAAGGAACAGAAACAAACAGTTACTTTCGCTTTAATATAATTTTAAACTGCTAATTAGACAGTGATTATACAGAGAGATCCGATACGCACTGTGACGTCGTGTCGGTCGGCCATATAAACTCCATGTTAAATTCTGTTTTGTTAGAAAGAGATAGGAAAAAATCTTTGTTCGGTTTGATTATTTTTATAGCTAGCTAAAATGATTTTTCTCAACTGTTTGTTACAGGATTCAGCTTTTATTGAAGCTGTGAAAAAGTCCTGAATATTCCTTATTTACGACAGGAGGTCTTACTGTACAAGTACAGGTATTTAACATTTAGGAGTCGATAATAGGAGGATTGATTTGTGGTTTCAATTAATTTAAATGGTCAATGGCTTTTTCTGTAAGGCTTCTTTGAACTATTACTTGATAATAATAAACGTTAGATATTGTGTTGTTATCTGAAATATGAAACAAGGAACAAGGTTTAATGCAAACATAAATACGAAATCATAAAAGTAAAAGGGTTGATAAATTGTATAAAACCTAATAAGAGAAACTAAAACAAAAGAACAATAAAGCATATCTAAAGTTTTAAATAAGTCTCTCTATAATGTTACATACGCATACATACATTAAATCACGTCTGTTTCCCAGAAGGGTAGGCAGAGACCACTTCTTTCCACTTGCTACGATCTTGACAAATTTATTTCGCTTCTTCCACATTCATACATCGAGTCATGCACGCACGTCGGTTTCGGGTACTTAAGATTCGGCCCTTATACAGTATTTATCCGATTTGACTCGAAAAAGTACGCCTCTTGGACCTTTTCTATAATGTTAACTCTTGCAAAAGCTAAAATCACGGAAAAGCATTGGTTTCCCTGATCATTCTCACAAATTGAAAATGGCGTGCATGTTATTTCCCAAATCTAACTAGTTTTGTGTAGAATTTGAGGTGTTTCCGCGTCCAAATTTGACAGGAGATAGACAGAAGGACCTGGAGTATTCCAGTTTCATATCTCTTTATAATATAAGCTTACGCCCGCTCGTTTAAACATCATAATTGACTCGAGTTGCTTGTAAACCCAGGGTTCAAGTTAGGTTGTTAATATAGGAGCATTGCCGAGCTAGTTACCTTTAGCTCAACTAAGGAGTAGACGGCTGAATGATCAAATATTTTTCTTTCTTTCTATAAAAACCACGGTTCCCCACTTATCATTATCATCATGGACTTGTGTGTTGTTGGGCACATCACGGATCCTGAATTTTGCTGCGTTAACTTTTGGTTAAATTTATGGGAAATTCATAAAGACTCTATCAATTTACGGCAGATGTTAAAATGTAAACACTTTTTTACTATTTCCGTAATATCAGTGATTGATTTGATCAAATCTGTATACTGTTTTCGCAACAAGAGAAAATCTATTAACACTGAATATTCCTTTCGCCACTTCCATTCACAAAATAAGTGATATCAAGAAAATAAATCTCTAACTTGCTTTAGTGAAAAGATCAAAGTAAGTCAGAATAGGGTATATATTTTTCAATTACTTAAAATAATATGATCAAATGCCTAACATGATAAAATTAAATGGCTTCGTTATTTATTTAGTAAACCAGACCTTGTCTAATATGAAAATAGACGTAAAAAACCACACATTTATTTCAAACGAGTCGACACAAGCGAAATATGTAGGTACGAGTATCGGACTTTTTTAACATTTATTTATTTTGTAGTTGTACTTTGAATTTTTACAGGAACACTTCTTGACCTTTATATTTGTGTGCAAACTGAGCTTAACCCCTCCCTTAGTCTTTTGGGACTGTAATGTTGCGGTAAATGTAATTAAAAAGTTTCTGTTGTCCATTGTACATACATATAATAATATGATATGATAAGTTGGTATTTTTACTACATACATACATACATTAAATCACGCCCCTACTACTACTACTACTACTGCCACTACTACTACTACTGCTACTACTACTACTACTACTACTAATTAGTAGACCTTTAAAACCTAGTTGTTACTATGGTAGTCTACTTTGTTCCTCAAGCCGCGGTGCGGGTGGTAGGACCTTGTGCATTGTCGGTCCGGATCGCTAACACCATCTTATCCATTAACCTACCGCCAAACAGCAGTGTTCGCATTGTTGTGTTCCGGTATGGGGATAAGACATCCGGTGAAATGACAAGCATAGAGGCATTTCATCTTAGTCCTCAGGGTTGGCAACGCATTTGCAGTCTTAGGATTGCATTGCAATCTTGTGAATGCGAATGTCTATGGGTCACAGTTTCAACTTGCCATCAGGTGACCTGTGCTCGTTAGTCCTCTCTAAGCCATAAAAAAAAAATTGTAGATTTAGGGTCTCCCTAGACCCATCGACGCGGAATCGGCCCGAGCCGGCAAGAATAAGTTTTATGTCCACGCAATAAGATCGAAAACGACGTTGTTCCGTTCGCAACGCCGAGCCGAGCCGAGCCGAACCGAGCGATACCATTTTCACTCTTACTGCACGGACATAAAAAAAAATCCTACCGGCTCAAGCCGACTCCGCGTCTATAGGTCTGGGGAGACCCTTAGGAATTTAGAATTCAGTGTTTACTGGAGTATCAGGGTGGCATGGACGGCATGGACGCGTCATAATTGCGCGCCCGTAATGAGGCCACGTGCGAGCCACGGTAACACACAATACCGTGATTTATCGCTTGTCTGTGCTATTGTTGGCTTAATGAGATCGCCCAGCCTATCCAAGCACTATTCTAAATTACACCTTGTTACTTCGCGGTAAGAGCTAGTGGTTGAACGAACTATTCATCCTCTATAAATCATTGCTGCCTTCCGTGTCATTGAGGTTCAGTGGGGGTAGAAAAGGCTCAGACGACTTTTATAAAAAAAAATGTGACTAGCATTTTTTTGCATAGTAAGTAACTACCGAGTCTTAATCATTTTTGAGACGAGCTTTAGTATCCGTGTACACATCTGCCAGTGTTGCCCGATTTTTTTGCACCTTCCCTCCTAGATGTATTTAAAAAACCCCTAGTTTCTAGAGTGCGATTGATAAAAAACCTCTGACGATTTTTGTATATCATATTTTTCTAAAATTTAGATACTTATTGGTACATTGAACTTAACTACAAAGTCGACAGTTTGCTTAAAATTTGTCCAAAATGTCAGTATAGTAGTAGTGCTATTGACCGATTTTAAAAGTAATTCACCATGAGTAACAATTGGAGAATCCTTCAGGAAATCCCCTAGACAAATTTAGTGGCATCAAAAGTTTGAAAAACCTCAACCACCTGGAAAAACCCCTAGGTTTTAGGAAAAACCTCTAAATCTGGCAACACTGACCTGTGCTTATCGAGATCAAACTATGGGATTCCGAATCGGTGGGTCTTAAGTATATCGGAGTTCCAATTGCGACCTTCCGACTCCATCATCAGCTCCTTGATACCATAAGGGCCTAGGGCCATGAAAGGGAAGTCACTGAAATCCTTGAGATAGCTCATTTTATTTAAAGAAAAAAAATATTTTAAGTTGAATAACTACATTCCCTATTTTAACAACCTTTCCTGAGCCGGGAATCGAACCACCTAAATCAAATAATAGGTCTAAGAAAGAAAATTGTAAGACCGAAATGAAAGACCGAAACCAACGAAACAAGTTGAAAAAATCTTGCAAAATGGAGTACAAATGGCGGAGTTTTCTTATTTAACTCAAGTTTGTATGTATTTTTACTCTTACATTATTATCTTACAAAGAATCTGCTGAGAATTTCACACTCATAAAAATAACGCTCGGTGCTTTAAGTACCAAAAAGTAGAGAAAACAAAGACTGATGTTTTTCATGGTAACGTACTTTAGAGGCAGGCGAATTCAATTAATTTTGTGATGGGCAAGGTAACAAAAAATAGGAACGAATAAAATTTAAGCGAGCCATTTTGCTTATCGCAAAAAAAGGAACTTACGGATAAACCGCAACAAAAAGCCATTAAGAAAGCGAAACTCACGCCTAAAGGCATATCAAAGAAAATAAATTTCTGTTAACGAAAATAAACTTTTGTTTTCGCTTAGAAAATTATGACATGACAATCCTGAGGTGCTGAGAACACCTGCTCTGTAAACTGGAAAGTTGTTCAAAGATTATACGTCTAAGGTTCCTCGGGGGCGCATTGTTGTAGACTGTAGAGGGTTTATCAAAGCGCCTGCGAGATATATGAGCCCGGGCCCGCCCTTTAACTGCGCAATGAACTTTAAATCTCCTTTACACCTGAGTCCGCCCACCAAATACAGTTGTGGAATAAACGCGATAAAATCGCACTCTGTACGACATGCAACGCTAAAAGAGCGTAAATTATAAAGCATGAAAGTAAGAGCGGCGCCCTTTTTATCGCGCTAGTCTGTTCTCGAATGTTGTTTAGGAGCTGTCAGGGGCAGGATATGCATTGTGTTCAAGTTTTTGTTTGCATGCAATCAGCTCTTGTGCTGAGCTAATAAATTTTGTCGAGGGAACTGTTACGTGTTCCCTTTTAGCCACTTAGAGGAGAGGAAGTCTATTAGCATTGTGGTCGGATAGTGTCAGCGCGCAGGGGTCGCGAGCGAGCGGTCACGGTCGCTTCCGGTACACTGCCGGCGGAACTAGCTTCCGCCGAACAAATCACCCTGTCACTTCTTTCACGATTTACCTATAAACTCGAACGAGTGAAAGGTAACTTGTAATATTTTTTTTCACTTGGTGTGTTTGTTTGTTAGTATATCGCACCTTCAGAACAACAGTGACCTAAGTCAAAATGTCAGCTTTCAAATTTCAAGTCATAAATTTATTACTATAGAGACCCAAATCGAAATTTAAAATTACTCAATTAGGTCACTATTGTTCTGAAGGTGCGATATTATTTAGTTCAAATCCAACTTTGTAAGTGGAATTTGAACCACTTTCCGTAACTGTAATGTAAACTTGATAATAAAATGGTAATGGTATCCAATGACATCGCAAAGTGGCAACAGGATAACCTCTGTACTTTAAGTAGACCCATAGCTTAACAGTGCAAGAAAAAGTATAATCAGCAACAAAACCTTGCCTCAATACTTTTTTTATGTAACTTATTGTAAATCATTTTGTGTCTTTCAATGATGCCAAATGGTAATCGTTATAGTGTAAGTAACTGTAAAGTTTAGATGATTTAGAACGAGTCAGGATTACTAGAGGAGACAAGTACGAAAACAAGACTATGTAATTTAGAGCCAAGTCTAATGCAAGGTTCCGCGTGGTTGCCGCGGCTAAAAATGATTAGCGTACAAAATTGTTTTTGCGGTTTTTGAACAAAATGTTTATTGACTAAAAAGACTTGAGTTGACTCTTTCGCTACGCTATCATTACCTCTATATTTTTATATCATGCCACTCGATATAAAGCTTCATTTAAAACAAATATCACGCGTTTTTTTTGTGATTATGAATTTCAAATGTGTATAATTGTGATTGCACGAGTGGTAGTTAGGAGAATTACAAAACTTGAGTCATTACCGTTCCGTTGCAATTATTTATTTATCGCTTCCGATACACAGTGTGCTATTTCTCAACATAATCCTCTAGCTGTTCATGAAATGCACCTGACAAATTTTATTCACGTTTGCCCCGTTAGTCTGCGTATAATAGCTGTGACATACGGCCAGACTGACGGACGTGACGAAATAATAGGGTTTTGGTATTTGACTACAAAATCCCAATGTAATCATTATACAGGGTGTTTGGCAGTCGGGTGTAGGGGTTTTAAGGGGTGATAGTAAGGGTCATTCTGAACATTTTTGACCACATTTACTATTATGCTAAGTTTCACGGTTTCCGAGATATTGATCATTTTAATAGGATTTTTTGTCATTTTTCCTTATGTCCGTGATACGAAAAACCCCTTAATTCAAGTATAAATTTAAAAAAAAAACAGTGTTTTCTTGCATGACTTGAATCACTATGAAATAAGGAAGTTTTAAAGCTACATGCCATTTTTTTTTCTTTACAACTTTTTGAGTAAACGCGCAAGAGTTACTTTCTCCATACTAAGAGAACCCCGTGTTTGTTTTTCACCAAGTATGGAAAAACCAATTTTGTAAGGTTACTCAAAAAGTGGTAAGGAAAAAAAAATGGCATGTAGCTTTAAAACTTCCTTATTTCATAGTGATTCAAGTCATGCAAGAAAACACTGTTTTTTTTTTTAATTAATACTTGAATTAAGGGGTTTTTCGTATCACGGACATAAGGAAAAATGACAAAAAATCCTATTAAAATGATCAATATCTCGGAAACCGTGAAACTTAGCATAATAGTAAATGTGGTCAAAAATGTTCAGAATGACCCTTACTATCATCCCTTAAAACCCCTACACCCGACTGCCAAACACCCTGTATAAGCGGCTGAAGAACCGCTAACTTTTTCTTGCAATGAAACGAAACGGATAGCAGCGATTAAACGCGACCTTTTTACTTTGTGAGACAGATTAAGTACAATTATATCCTTTTAAATACAGCAAGTTAAATAGTTGTTAACTAAGCTGCAAAATGCAAACTCTT
>OZ014448.1:8245881-8615984 GCA_963966035.1 Acleris laterana | reverse complement strand
GAGCCATCGCCTAACATTGACACCAAAATGTGCAGGACATCCGTCTTGCTGGTATATCATGTTTTGCCTTGTAGCCAAAGGCTTTTGCAACGGTAACAGTGAAGCTGCTCGTCATGATTATTCGCGTCGGTTTCCCAATCGCCGGTTACCCCATGTATCCGTTTTTAATGGAGTGTATAGGCGAATCCGAGAAACTGGTTGTGTTCAGAGAAGACAAATTAATGCCGGAAGACCCCCAGTCCATGTTGTTAATTGCGAAGAGGATATTCTGCAAGAATTTATCGATGAACCAACAATTTCGACAAACACCGTCGCCACACGACTCTCTGTAACACAATGGAAAGCGTGGTCTACAGTGCATAATGCAGGATTGGATAGGGCGAGGAGGACCCATTCCGTGGCCCACGAGAAGTCCGGATTTAACGCCGGTTGCTTTCTATGTCTGGGGTCACATGAAATCCATAGTTTACGACCTCTCGCCTGTGTCATCCGCGGAAGAACTCAAGACGAGAATTATAAATGCAGCAAATGCAATGCGTAATAATTTGACTACCTACTTCGGTAGTTAAGTCACAACTAAGAAAAAGAATGCGACTTTGCGTACGCAATAGGGGAAGTCACTTCGAGCAAGAACTTTAAATTAAAAAATGTGTTAATTGTTACTATTATTAATTGTTAATTGTTATTACTATTAAACTGTTACTGGTTTTAAATTTTGTTTTAAAATAGTTTTTTTGTTTTATTGACATTGGGTATTGTTTTTAATTAATTTTATGGGATTTTTTAAAGAACTACCTTGTGTTTAGTTCGAATCCAAATTTCCGCCTGCTTCTTTTGTGATCATTTTTTTTTCAGTTTCTTTGAAATAAGTTCCTAGTTGTTATGCATTTTTGGAGAGCTAAGAAAACGGTTATGTTTTTAAATTAATCTGCAAGCCAAGTTTCATAACATTTTTTTTGTTTTTAAGGCATTTTAGTGGAAAAAGATATCTAAAAAATCTAGAAATAATATCGTTTTTAGTCTCGCATTTTTAAATTTGGACCGATAATTGTTGTTTTAATATTGATAAATAACCAGAGTTTTATTGTTTTTATAAATAAGAAGAAAAAAATAGATTTAAATTGATACTTTTTTTTAAATTAATTTTTGATGCTGCATTTTTGACTTATTTTGAAAAAAGCTAAAAAACATGATAACTCAAAAATGGTTCACTTTTGCATAATGCATATGGGGGTTAAAATTACCGCAAATAGTCACCCCTATCACCTCCTAACGGGAATACGTCGAATT
The DNA here is from genome assembly GCA_963966035.1 of Acleris laterana. NCBI lineage: Eukaryota > Metazoa > Arthropoda > Insecta > Lepidoptera > Tortricidae > Acleris > Acleris laterana. Next base: position 8,614,694 of record OZ014448.1, on the reverse strand, counting down.
ACCAATAACCCTGTATAATATTTCTTAACTCCATTCTAAGTATTGTCGGCCCAGGGCCCGGATTAAACCGTTGTCTTATAAATGAACAGAAATTCATCTTAAGTTTTACTTAAGGTTATTATGAAGTTGGCCCCTCCGTTTAGTAGGCAATTATAAAATTAATTACAGCGAATTTGTCTCGTCATAGACATTGCTCAAAGTACCTACCTTTAAATACTCAAACCAAAGGACAACATGAATATACTCATTAAAACGTCGCATTGATTGATGTTTCAATTTAATATAATATCAAAACTATATTTAAAATAACTTTTGACGTTTCTCCGTAATACTTTATTACCTTGACAAACTTTTCAATTTCCTGAAAGGATATTTGAAATAACCCCATTTGTGAAACTCAAACTTTCTGTTATTTAGTTATTAACGGGATCTATTATAAATTAGGCTGGAGCTTTCGGGAATTATTCGCCAAATATAAATGAGTGTCTGTTTAAATTTGAATAGATTGTCTTAGTGGCATGAACTGTCACAGGAAAAATAATTAACTAAAAGGCAACACGCTTTATTTATTTTTCGCAGAGATTTATACAGGTTGATTCTTATTAGTCTTGCGCAAGCCGCAGAGTTGGCTGCAGAAGCGAACGTAGTCGATCATGGTGTTGCCCCCCACTTGGGTAGTAGGGGCGTCGTCCAGCGCGTAGTCTGCTTCCTTCTCCGTAAACCGATCTCCCCATGTCATGAGGTCGTGCCTTATTCTGAAAAAAAAAGCTACAAAGTAAAATAAGCATAGAATGTAATTAAAAATAAAATATTTAATTTGGTTCAGTGCCACTCAAAAGCTGTTTTCATTTGATAAATACCTTAATAACGAACTAAATCCCTAGATTATGATTTGATTAAATGTGCCTATACAATTTTCTTTGCCCTCTTTCTGATTCGCTTAGCCCAAGTTGATTACCTAAGTTGTACTAGCATTACCAGATTCTTAGTAGCAATCGCCCATCTTCGTTTTTTTATAAAACACGAAAGGCAAACGTACATTCACTTGCAAGTGTTAGTGTGTTACAAGATGCGAATCAATTATATTACGTATATGTTTTGGTTTTAACTGATATTTTTGGTAATATTTATTTGAAAATAAAATCCTTTCTTTGCTTTCTTGGTACTACTCTTGTCATAGATAATGTATAAATCAATTAAATTTCTCCTAAGTAAAGTACTGAGTTAATTTGCATGTCAATTTTGAGATATCTATTTTGCTGCTTAAGTAAACAATATAAAGTATCGTTCATAAAAAATACGGTTTTCAAGGAAATACCGGTAGGTAAATGTGGACCATCGACGACAGGACGGATCAAATAATAGGTACTTTACGTAAAAGATTGACGTAAGCTGTCCTGCGTCCGCCTAAGTCAATTCAACACCTCATTTTGACAGACGACAGTCAATGGTTTTAATGTAGAATGGCTACAAGAAACGTCAAGTTAATAAATAATTTCTTTAGATCTTGTAACATTTTGGCCATTTAACACTTGGATGTTTTCTACGTATTTAAGGTTTTTTTTCTCTAGATAAATATTTGTATTTATATCAATGACTACTATCAAGCGTTCAAGCCTAGAGCTTAGTTTGGGACTATGTCAATTGGTGTGAGATTGTTCCCTGATATTTTTGTATTGTTTTTATTTTTTATAAATGGACTATTTACTCGTAGTGTCGTAAAGCTGGACAAAGGCCTCTCTACTTATTTCTATACTCTCTCTCGGAATTCAGGCAACTCTTACCAGCGAAGACTCAGTTTGTCCAAATCACGCCTTCCACTCCGGCTGCCTCTACATTAGGCCCCAGACGGTTCACGTTTTAATCAATATTAAATCAATTTCACTCACGCTGACTTCATCAAACCATTCCCCCGCGAGGTGTAAGACATACCGAATTCATTTTACGGGCTTGTATACGACCAACAAATGTTTTCATATCCGTCTCGTCAGATTCCCCGGAATTATATGAAAGCCTATCCGGCAGCGCCGTAAAATTCAGATTACACCGAAAATTTTAATAAACCTCTGGAGGGGACTTGCAGGAACGACGAGCTTTAAGTGTTGTTTAAAATATTTATTGCGCTGGTGGATCAGGTTACTTCGTAATTATTATTGTAGCTAGGGCTGAGGATATATTGGCATTCCTATTTTTACATGCATATAAACATACCGTCACGCCTTCATCCCAGAGTGGGGTAGGCAGAGTTACAGAATTACAACAACTTTATCAACTTGTTGTTAATCCTATAACCACATTTTGCATAATAGGCTAAGATGTTTACCATGTGTATATTAGTGACAGGTTGCAAGCCCATCGCCTAACAATACTACAAGCCTTTAATCCCTTAGTCGTCTCTTACGACTTCCACGGGAAGACATGGAGTGGCACTATTCTAAGCCGGTAACCACACGGCATAATTCCTATTCTTAGTAACAGTCTAAAGAGGCTCCTTAAAAAAAGTCATGACATTTGATCAAAAAAATATTAACAACACTTCAACGAATAAAGAAAATTTCAGTATTGTTTATAATATTAGCATGGTGAGCAGGCTCTTTGAATAAGCATTTGTAATTTTGAGACACTCGAACCTTTCATAATACTTGTAAGGTCAAATAATTTTTTTGTACCAAAATAAAACGTTTTTAAAAGATGTGATATTTTTACCAAGATAATTGTTTCTGTATTTCTTGTTGGTCGAGAAATTAAAACTGGGTTTTTCACTGGTTCCGTTATTAAAAGAAAACACCTTATAATAACGGTGTTCGCAAAGCTTCCGATCGGAACCCATTCGACTTCGAAAGTTTCCGAAGCCGTATCTCACTATTATTATATAATTGTATGAGCGGTTGCGCAGGTGGCGCGCTATATTCGAGATTTTAGATTATTCAAATTTCTACAGCTCTCGGATACAAAAAAACCCTTAGACAGTATCATGAAATATTAAAATATAAATGCAAAGTTCCAGACCGGGAAGAAACGGAGCTTAAAAACGGGTATTAACTCTGTCCCGAATGGCAGTAACAGTTCATAATATGGCCTCTGATGGACAGTATTTAGGTAGAGCAAGTTGGAAGGTAGCAGTTTTGGCACATGTTCAATTCAATTCCTTGTCGTTACTTTTTCTTATCGATTTTCACGTAATTCCCAAAAGTTTTATTTAAGCAGATTTTACTGATTCTCAGATTTCAAAATTTGATACGAAAAATTTTATCGTGGACATTACATGACAATCTATTTCCTACTTCCTATTTCATGGCAACTTCTTCGTGGCTTCTTTAAGTATTATGTAGACTCACACAGAAATGCAATTAATTTTGATTTATATCGACACATCCCATCTGTCGTCAAAATTATATCACACGATATCGCTACAATATTTCAGAGTGCACACATGCGGCCCTTAAATCATGTCTTGAGGTTTCCCTAATACATACTGCATACCGTGAAATGTAATTTAATCTTGATCCGTTATATTTATGGATCTCCGGGGGCGAGTGGGACCGGGTTTAGCCATTTTTGCATCTATTAAAGGATCATGATCTTTTACCGCGATTATTATTAAATTCTCTGATAGAATAATAGCTCTGTATTCTGAACATGAGCCGGATTTTCACGTTCGCAAATCCACTTCATGATTGAATTCATTTGGTTTTTTTTAACGCTATGTATAAAACGTGGGCGGTCTTTATTAAACGGTGTTAATGTTCAATTTTAAATATTATTTTCAAAAGTAATACACGCTAGTGGACAAAATACCTACTTTTAATTTTCTTTCCTCCTCTGTACAACTTCTCTACTAAGGTATCAACTGTAGAAACGTGCCCTAGTATAGAATTGTTAACTGAACGTTAAGTAGAACTCTTATCTGTTTCAATGACAATTCCTATTATTTTATACTCTTATGTCAATAATATATGTGACTCTTGTAATATAAAATAGGTAAGGCTCAAGTTCACACATGATTTCATTACGTATTTTTAGACAAATCGATATAAATGCGAGTAATAGATCTAATTTTACTGAAACGGTGAGCAAGACAATACAATTGTTCTGGACTTATCCCGTTGGGGACGGAGCTACTGATAAAAGTTTATAAAATGATACTCTATGCGACGCAGTTTAGTTTTATACCAAGCGCAGAACTGTTATTAGGACAAATTACCGCAGTTTCGGTTAATATTAGACTACATTGTCATGATGTAATTTTACTTTATAAACACTGAAATTAAAAATACTGCCTTCCTTACCAAGACTGTTTCGTAATTTTTGGTGAAAATATGTTATTTGCAAGGTGAACTTCCAAAAACCTTTTATAAAAAAGGTTGTAGATACATTTATAGGTATTAAGACCTTTTTAAAATTCGTTACTTTTTTATTAGTAATATATGTATACTGCAAAAATTTGATAACGCAATAGGAAAATAAAGTGACGGATAAAGAATAAAATAATAATAAAGTAGCATGTCTTATGTTTGAAGTACAAACTTATATAGAAATGCCATGCTTATTAGTTTAAGGGTAATGAGCAAAAATTTTACTTATTTATTAATCAATAGAAGCAATTGATTGCAAGCGTAGTAAGCCACCTTTGATTAATTCTAGTCGAACTTCGAAGGTATTCCAGCCTCAATGCCGTGGAGATTAGATAAGTTTGCCTATTCTCATAGTTCTTGTCTAACTTGCTGCTAAGTACCTACTTATTAATTACTCTAGAGACTGTTCAATAGATATTTATGGGGCAGGATGATTCAGGCCTCATTTACAATTTGCATTTTAACTGAATAAGTATTAACTTTTAAAAGAATATTCGTTTGAGAGGTCAATTAAATTTGCAGGAATATTATATCCGAAGAGTCTTAAGTCTTGGGACCTAATCCTACATTTACTTTTTCCGGTATCTTGCCTTCTGACCGGAAATCATTTGGCAAAATGTATCATTTCCCAACTGTTTCATTTGCCAACCAGCTTTTGTAACAACTATAAAATTTACCTATAGAATTCTACACAATGGTTCGGAAATAAATCCTAAAATATTTACGGTTAAGTACAGAAAAAAGCGGGTTGGAAAATTTAGTTGTTGGGAACGATACGTTTTGCCAAACATATTTTTGCCAAAAGGCAGAGAACCGATATCACTACGTGAAAAGGCAATTTTGGATAGAAACCCAGAAATTACAGCGCTTAGACCTTTCTCATAGAGGAAATACTTAAAATAATGCCCGAGTTCTTATTTGCTCAACAAATGCTCATCACAAAATGTATCTTATCAAAATCAAAACAGTTTTTCCCTGAATGTCTGGAAAATGTTACTCTATGGAGACAAAAATGTCATCAAAGAGATTCAAATACAAGGTGGAGGTTCATTATTTTTTAAACAAACGAGGCGCTTTGTGGGCGTGCAATTTGCAAACTTGTTGTGTATTAATTCAGGTCGTGTTCACGTGTCGCGCTCGCAAATTATTTTCGTGCGATTGTGTTAAGGTTAAACTTATAACCCTAGCGTTATTGTCAAAAGATTGATGAGGTTGGTTTTTGACAACTTTATTTAGTTTCCAGCCAAATAATTGAATTAAATCAAAAGTTTATTGTATTATAGAAATCAATAGGAAAAATATGCAAGTTAAATGGTAGTTTTTGTAATACTTGCTAAGTAAAATAACGATTGTACAAAAATTAAAATGGGATTCGTTTTAAAACTGTTAAGTGACGCGATATGCATGCATTATCAACAAGCCGATTTCAGTAAATAAATTTATTTAGTGCGTAACTACAACCGTATTATAAGCTTTATTTTCAACAGTTCGTAGAAATAAGTACTTAGGGATATATTAAACGCAATCACGTGGTATCATTATACCGGAACGATCATAATCCCGGATTTATTTACAGAATTCCGAACGATACATTTGTATTAACACATTTAAAAATAAAACCTCAAATAGGGCCTCAAATAATAAGAGGTCCCCATGAGTAGCTATTATTTAATAAGTAGGACCTTTCTCCGCCCTTCCCGGATCGCTTTCATTATCTTTACGTTTAACCTGTCGCTAAGCGTATTTTGTAATTCGGTCTGGGAGTAAAACAGACGGTGAAAAGACCAGCGTAGAGGCATTGCACCATAGTCCTCATCGTTGGTAACGCATTTGCAGTCTTGAGATTGCGGTCTTGAGGATGCTATTCTCTTCATATCCTCAAGGTACAGTACGGGGTTGAGGATATCACTATCCCAACACCTGAAAGTACCAAAGAATCTTTCATTACGCAAAGTTTTCAGTTCATCGAAAATAATTTGTCGACATGAGTAAATTTTTTTGGTAATCACTAATCTAACCTTACCTAACCTACGTAATTAATTTATAAGATATCCTAAAAACATCATAGTTTTAGCAAAAAATTACGTTCGATGCACTGAAATTCGATGAAATGATACAAACCGATGTAGAGGAATGCGATAAAACGATGGGTTACCATCCTCAAGACTGCAATATCTGACTGAGGCTCTGAAGCCTGAAGCCCATCTCTCAGAGCACATTTGAGCAGATGGATTGTGTGCTTGTAGTTGTTGCCTTCTGATCTCCATGCCTACCTTTCCTCAGAAATGTAGCCAGAGTTGTTCTTGTCCCAGCGGGAGAGGGCATCCACGAGGGTCTCCTCGGAGTCCAGTTCCAGGGTTCTGTAACCCAGGAGATTGACGAACCCGTCAAAATCTAGCGGGTTTGGAGCCTGTGGAAAATGGTTAAAAACATATATATGGTTATACATACAGGGTGACACCTAAGACGTAATACAAAATGTTATTTTCTGGATCTACTCATGAGTACGATCAACTTTTACTATGGGAGTAATATCGATATCGGTAGAAAAAAATTGAATCTCCCATACAAATTGTGAAACCGGCTGATTGCCTTTAGTATGGGAGATTCAATTTTTTTCTACCGATATCGATATTACTCCCATAGTAAAAGTTGATTGTACTCATGAGTAGATCCAGAAAATAACATTTTGTATTACGTCTTAGGTGTCACCCTGTATATTATTGAAGGCATAAACAATTATTCATATTTGTCTGTAGCGCGCGCTTTAATTAATCGTGAATACTAAGTTTACTTTAAAAATAATTATTTCAAGGCAATCCTACTAACTTCATCCTCCATTCATTAATATCATTATTTTTTTAGTAAAGTTCACGATTTTATGTGAAATTCCATGTCCAGAATCAGTTTAGGTGAGCGAACCGGTACAATTTAATGAGCCACTATAGAACTCTTTCCCAGTGCTTGGCTTTAGCCAATGATTAATTTTGACTTTATTTCTGTTTCGTCACTTGACTCTGTAATAAGACATGATCTTCTAGTGGCCTAATAATTAAAGTGGTTGACTATACCACTGTAAAGTAACATGTAATTTTTTTACACCGAAACTATCAACGTACGTCACAAATTTTGTAAGTAGGTACTTTTTTTTGACGACAACGCTTTTCCTGGCTTAAAGCGAAACATGTATTTTATATTTAACAGGCAAATTCAGACTTTTTCCCAATCAAAATGAGCTTAGTGTCGAGACTGACATCCTATCATTTCCACCAATTTGTAGAAAAGGCTTAAGCTTAAAGAGTGTGAATAAGTTGTTTGGTAAAGGCGGCTTTTCAATTTAAAACCAATTATTATTTTGGATATATTTGATTTTATTCCAAAACACGTGTAATACTGTAAAGATGCATTTAAAATCAAAGTTTTTAAAACCATCCTAAATTCTACGGCGGCGGCACAGAAAGAGTGCACACGAATTTCAAGTGTTGTGCTGACAGGCGGCACCTTGACACGACTCGTGTTGGAAGGTTTAACTCTAACAATAAAGGCTTAAAAAGAAACTTTACGTCTTTTATAAAACTATGTTTGAGAATACAGTGCAAGTTAAACACTCGGAGATAATGATTATCAACGTCGTATGAGCAAACTCTAAAAAACTATTCTAGTTATCACTTTCAACATATTGTTCCCCTAGTTATTAGTTTTGGTTTAATGTTATTGACCTTCCATTTTAAAGATTTAATTTGTGCTTGTTTTAATAATGTCCAGAATGTCTTTGTTCAGTCAAGTGTAAAAATATGGAAAACCGCAACATCTCAAAAACATGACCCAATGCACCTTATTCCAGTACAGCACTTAACTGTGATGTGACTTACTACGAAGTATTATTGCGTTTTGTGATTGAAGAAATTACCCACAATATTTTTAACCAAAGAATGACGTCAGTTTGACTGATTAAATAAAGTAAGTAGTTATTTTTTTCTTTTTGGAGGCGGTTCATTAGTTTTTTTTAATATTATTTCTTTCTTTTTAGTGGGTCAATTTGTAGTTTATCTAAGTCAAAATAGCCTAATGACGACTGCTCATCACCTTTTACAAATAATTGCTTTTCCCGATACAGGGACGTTAATTATTGAGTCGTTTTCCTGGTACTAAACCATAAATGGCTTAAATTCTTTGACAAGCATCTTTGGAAAACTTACGTTTTGAAAAAAAATATTTACTATAAAGCTACAAAGTCAATTTTAAGATCCATTTATTTTCTTGCACTTAGAACGTAAAAGAACTCGCAGATCACTAAGTAATAAGTTGGCTCTTAAGGTCTTCTTATAACTTTTACAAACTCATAATTGCAAATGTTTTGCTAATAGAAGGGCTAAGGAAATACTTTAATAAGTGTGTTGTCTTGTCTTCGTCCGCGTAGAACACGTTTTACGTTATTTCGACTGAAACTAGGCAAATATTGGTAAAGTTTAAAGTTACAGTCAATTTCGTGTGTCCGGTTAATCCATTTCCTTTCAGCCTTTTGAGCATGATTTAAAGGTATCAAAGTAAGGATACTAGAAGAATAAGAAGACAAGTAATTTAATTGCATAGAATGTTGCTCTTTTTCATATCACAGTATAATACCTCAGACATCATGTTCCGAACGTCATTCTCCTCCACTTTCTCCCCCAGGCTCACCAGCGTGCCCCTCAGGTCGTTATGGTCGATGCAACCGTCTCCATCCAAGTCAAACAGCAAGAACGCCTTAAACAAAAAACTACTGTTATTAGGATATATACTAGAGAATTAATTATTTTACATATCTACCATTTCCAACAGCAATCGGCTTACTTTGTTTTTCCATGGAACACTAGTGACAAAATATGTTCAGCCGATGGCTGCAGCGCTGATAGATCAAAACGCAATTGTATTTTAAAGTCAACTTTAATATAACTTCTGTACGCTAGAAGCAAAACTAGCAAGACTTTTGATCTGATATACTGCTTTGATGTAGCAGTGCGATATTGTAAAAGTGTTAAACCTAGTATGGCACGGATAATTCTTTATGCATCGCATAGCACTCTTTAATTATATTGCATCAGCAAACTTATATTACTATAATTCATTAATTTACGGTAAGATGATAAAAGCCAAAGAAGGAAGCTACTTTAAAGTATTTGATGGCTCTCATTCGAACCTGTAATGTTATCGACGTAAATCCTAATCCTGTTTTTCAGCTCAGAATTTAAGTCGCGTAGTTCCGCACAAGAATTAAAGTGCAGTTGCAGCTAAAATGGTTAACTTCAGCTACAAAGAGCTGTAATAAAGTTTTTAACACGGTTAACAAGAGAATTTAGCTCTTTATATGCAGCGTCGTGTAAGAATTAAGTTACATTATGTGCTCTAATTTTGTTATCTTTTCTCTTTAGTGAAATTACGTTTACACTTTGATTAGGTACGTTTATCTTACAAAAATATGTCTTTATTTTCTAACAAGTCCTAATACCTAAACATACTTAAACGGACAGATCCAAATTGTTCGCTAAACAAATACTTATAAGTATTAGAATTTGACGTACTTATCTAAATGGGAAGAGGTATTTGCCTTTATGTGCAAGGGTGTAACTTGAATATGATCCTTTTACTTTATCTAATCGATCTATCTCCTTAACTATATCTATTAAAATATCAGATGTTTCTGCAATCAAATGAAATGCACCCCAGCCGTTTTCAAAAGGTACCTTTAAACTTCTAAAATATTTTCAATTTTTATAAGAATTGAACCACTACATACCTCTTTTAGCTCAAAGATTTTAGTCTCGTCCAACTCAGCACGGACGTTGGGCGGGACACAAAGAGACTCCCGCGCCTTAGACGCCGAGCGGGACCTCGGAGGCGGGGACAGCGCGTCGCCGAGACTGGAGCGGTCCGGTAGGATCGACCTGCTCCAACAACCACCTCTTACTGTAATTACACTTACAAACACTTGATAAATTGAATCGTTCTTTTGAGGACAGTCTTAAGGACACCGTATATGATTGATTAACTGTTACAGTCTCAGGTTTAAAATTGCGCTTGCTCGGGATAGCACACCACAACACGGGTAAAATTATGATTTTACGCAACGTTGTTGCTGAATATTCGGGCGTTTCAACCGCTGTCATTGTTGTCTTCAATATATTGACGAAAATTATGATAACTACCAGCAAGTTTTGATGACAAAATTTACGGACCCGGGGGTAGTATCCATTCCATTTAAAAGAACAAGATATTTATAAACGAGAAGACAATAATGATGGCGTTCAAAGCCGAATAATCACCCATATTTCCTTTGTTACGCTTACATGCCATGCAGTAGTTAGGTAAGTAGGTAAGTGTCTGTCGTTATAATTCATTATGAAATACAACACATGAACTCAAATTTTAAGTGTCATGTTAGTATTGTAAATTAGAAATATTTCCATGTAATAAGATAATGAGCGTTTCCAAGTTAATGTAGCGTGCAAAGCCGCTCTCCAAAACGATCTTGTCCTAACCGTGTGGTAATTATAGTTGCGCAAGCTATTTTAATATCGCAAATATTTTGAATCCTTGTGCTAATTTCGTGGGCAGGTACCCGTACTGATTTTATCGTCTCGCAGTTATTTTAAGATTTTATCAAATAAATAATAAATGTCATGTAATCTGCGTGCTTGTCTGTCTTTTCCAAGTGATTGTAAAAGCACTTTATCTATGAATAGGTTTACCTAACTAAATTCCATAAATCCTTAAAAAGTTTTTTTTTTTACGGAATTGCCAAAACGCATTATAGCTAAAAGATTTAAAAGCCGTCTGGCGTTATTTCAATCAACTCCCAATAAAAACATTTTACAACGGAATGAAAATGGCGTCTTTGCAAAGCCTTGGCCCGGGCGGAAATTAAGAATATCCTTTACGTTGAACCTTTATGCGCTGTCCGGGCGAGCTTGCCGTTAAATTACGATCGTTACCTCTATAGCAGCTATTTATTTTCAATCACACATTACACCAGTGCTTTTGGTGACTAAACCTGCATTCAAACAAGCTACTTCTCCAATGCATACAGAAACGAAAATCTAATATCCGCCAGTCGGCGAAAGCATCGTTATATTTGTATGTAAATTACAAATGCGACCCTCCTGTCTTCCAGAATTCCTGCACTTGCATAATGCAGTTAATAAATTCCAGTTCCTTGTAATGCTGGCTCATTTCCTAGCTAGTTTTATTACATTCGCGACTTACCCGGGGCCCGTCGCAGACCGGAGGAGGTTCTCCTTGAATTTCTTTATTTCGTCCCGAGGGTCGTCGGTACTGCGATGCCGCTCGCCTTTGGGCATCTTAAAAACATAATGGAATTATTATATCACTGCTGCCAGTTCATAAAACGTTGGAGCACTCTATTTTCAAGCTATAAACCGGTTCAACTTTTGTAGAAACTTAATTTCTCTTCAGCAGACGTTAATTTCACAGATAACGGGCTCTCCGGAGCTCGAAACGTGAATTATGATATTAACGTAATCGAAATGAATAAAAGGTTGAAACAATGTTATTTAAATGATTGCGCATAAATTTCCAACTGTGGATAATTGAATGTAAGTGCTGTAATTAAATGAAACGCACGGTAATTGTTGAAAACAAACAAAGTGATAAATGAAGTACGATAACCACAAACAAAATTAATTTAATCTTTTAAAATTTCACGAGTGCCTTAGGCATGAAACCGCCGAAAGGCGAAAAGAAAAGCGGCGCTCGAACAAAACAAACTTACTTCTTGTTTCGCTCCGTTGTTTTGCTCCGCCATTCCCGAAGCCCGAAACTATCTTATTTCTCCGATATCTCGTATTTCTTAAAGCACCCTCCCAAATGCACGGTTTCCCACGACTGAGCGGTGCACTCGAGAAATTATTGCGCGTGGTAAAATTTGTGGTGATTCAAGATGGCATTTTCGCCCACGGGTATAATTTATTTATCTCAGTCAGTTGCACGCTGATTACGAGATTAGTCGAGATGTTTACCCCGACTAATTAATCTTTGGGCCGAGACCGTTGTAAGATTTCCAGGTCGTCGACTGGCTGGAGGCCCGTTTACACGTTTCCGCTCGCTTGCCCGAGAGCCGTAAATTGTTGCTGCTCGACCCTCTGTTTGTTTTGGCAAATATGCTCACTTAACGGAATATTGGGTTCCTGCAATTCTTGGCATCAGCGCTTAAGCCTCTGACATTACCGAAATGGATCGAACTTTACACAAAAACGTGTTTTCAGCTTGTTAGAAATTTGATTGCCTTTCCTTCAAGTACGTTTTTATATTGCTGCTTGTTTTTCATATTTAGCGCTGTTTTTTCTTAAAAAGCTGTTTGTGTACTATAATAGTTAAGATGTAATCCTAATTGTGTGTAATAATTTAATTCTATTCTAATCCATTACTTAGTCTTTATTAGATGTGGGGTGGAATAAGCTGATATTTCTCGAGTTTAATTAAGCAAATGCATCCGTGCATTAGATATTGCGCTTTTAGTGCGCGTGGAAGCACAGGTGTCGCAAGCGTGTGTTCCGTAAGCGATTAGTAATATCACGCGATACCTACTGTGCACGTCTGCCCTGAATCAAAATATTACATACTACTTCATCCGCGTATAACCGTTTTATCGCTATAAACATCCTTAGAGAATATAACACCGTCTTGCACATAGGTCATAGGTAAGTATAAATATTTATTTTGATTTTTTTCGCTCTTTTATTCTGAATGCTCCTGGTCAACAATGCATTTTTATTTTATATTATATTTACATACATACATACATACCATAAAAGTGCTTGGCCTAAACTAAACACCCAAATAACTTAATAATAACTTCATCGTAAGAAATATGTAAACATTGTATATTGTCTAGGGGACACGGTTTCTGTAGGAGAATGTATCGAAACTTTTTATGTAGTTGTATTACACCATCATAATTAAGTATAATTTTTCATAATTATTTTCTATTACTTACTACCAATTAGTTCTGGAGAAAACTCAGAGTTTTGACACATTTTCCTGCTCAACTACGCGTGAATACATTTATTTCTTATCGTATGTTAGATTCATTGTTTTATATAATGCTAGGTTAAGTTTTAAAATTGTACCTATATTTAAAAAACGACTAACTGTTGAGTTTCTTGCGGCGCTTCTTCTCAGCAGTGGTCTCTTGCGAAGCGCTGGTAGATTTTTGACGTGTAAAAGTGCCCGTGCGGCCTACTTACTGAATAAACATCTTTTATCTTTTATCTTTTTTTTTTTACCTTCACGTCTGTAATCCCAGAGTGGGGTAAGGAGAGCTGCAGAATTACCTACAATTTTAAAATAACACTACAACCACATTTTACACAAATAGGCTGAGATGTTTACTAGCACCAGTCACTAATAGTGACAGGTTGCAAGCCTATCGCCTAACAGTACTACTGTATAAGCCTATATTCAGAGTCCGCTACGAGATAACTGAACAATAGCGCCGCCGCCAAAGTTTAGGTAAATATAGATATCGGATATTCGGATAGATCTATCCGAATATCTGATCCCTGGTTATAATATATCTGCTTGCATCAAAGTACAAACCACATTTGACTTTAGTACGGCCAATAACACATAATCATTATCTCAATGACAGCAAGAGTATGCACACTCAACTATAATTTTATTGGCACGTAAGTATTACTTCAGTAGCGGACTCGCAACCAAATTTTTACTTTTGACTGGCAATTAGTCATCTTTATTGAAAAGACAAATACATTTTAATTTAAATTATACTTGTAGAGCATAAAGATGCTTAACGAAGTTCATCTTTTACCTATGGAAACAAACTGTGGCTAAGGAATCTTACACTGCACTAAATTTGTCAACCCTTCTCTTGGAGTTATTTATTTCTGGTCTTGCTTTTTAAGATGCTTTTCGTATGTGCTCTAACCTTTTTAATTTAAAAGTTGGCGTGGGTAGTGTAAATATAAAATTTTGGGAATAACAATGAATTACTTTTTGCGGTTGCGAGTTTTGGAATTAGTTACTGTCATTCATGTTACTACACCATAGTTTTTGATCTTTAGTCTTTGTCAAACTATGTTTCATTGTTTTCTTGTACACTTTTTGGTGCCACATTTTGAAATACCTATTAATGTAACTCTTAAAATGTATATCTACATTAGTTAATACTATTTCAGCAGTGCTTTAATATTTTAAGCGCACTCCTGTCATTTAATTGATGTGTTATTTATTTTCATTGCAGCCCAGAAAATTGTTTGAAAATATTACTTAGATGAGTAATGAAATATGAACGAGTCTTAACGATATTAGTTGAAGTCTTGCAAATATTAAGCTAATTCGACGTCAACGTAATGCGCGAGTATTAGTCATATTATAAATTCAAATGATGTTTCAAACTAAATTAACAATATTCATGTTCACAAACATTTTATTGCGGTATTTGGTGAAATTTAATCTAGATAGTGATTCTCTGAACATCGACGGTCGGACGGACGGACGAGTGAATGTCCAAGCGGCGAGTTTAAGTAGTCCCGTCAGTGCGAACAAAACATATTTTAGCGCGTGCATTTTCAATTTAGCAGCATGGTTTCTACCCATGGATCGAACGTATAAGGCTGCTAAATTGAAAATGCACGCGCTAAATGATTTTTGATTTTTGATGCGAAATATGTGTTTTGTTCGCTCTGACGGGACTACCTAAACTCGCCGCTGCGATTTCGCTCGTTCGTCCGCCCGTCAGTCGTTGTTCAGAGAATCACTACCCTGCAATCGTTCTGGCGTCTATTTTCTATATTTTGAATGACGTTGCCATATGTTAATAAAAATAAAATACAAGGCTATTCTATCGGGTAAAACCATATTGCCTTTGACATATTATCGTATTGTAAACGTTACGATAGCTCTTATTTACTTGACAGTAATGGCGGACGAGTTGAAAACGATACGATAACGTGTCAAAGGGAATAGGTTTTACCCAGTGAAATAGAGGCCCTGGGGCCATAGACAAGATGCATTCGCCGTTCGTTATCGTTATCTAAAATATATAGGATTCACGTAAGCTGTCAGACGGTCCCATCGAGCGCCTTCGTCAATTCTATACATTATGTCAGTTTTCGAAAACCGTTAACGTCAGCGTTAAGCAACTTATCTTGCCTCACTAGTCGGATAGTATAGGTTAATAATGACAGCTACTGGCACGCTAACTGCCACGCGGAAATGGCGCGGTAATGGTATATTATTTAATTACTCGTACCCCTAAAATTGTGACTTTTCTGGTACCCTTACTTAAACCCCTTTGGTACCTTTTGGTATGTACCACTTATCTCTTTAAGGGATCTCTTTCAGTTATTACCGATTGGAATAAATTAAAAGGCAAAGGTAAATTGTTAATTTTGTTGATTAATATTTATTCAAAGTTTATTACTATTTATTTGCCCGAATAAAATTAAATAAAAAAGTGGTCTCCTAGAGTGAACTTCGCGTGGGGCAGGGCAGGGATTGTAACCGGTTACAAATAAACCGGTATTTATTTAGGTTAAACCGGTTAATTATTTGGGTTACGTTCCAACGAATTGGTTACGCTCACAGGGAGCGAAATGCATTTACCGGTTATAACCGGTTAGAGAGCGCTTCCGTCATTCACCCTTGTCTCGGCTCACACGGAAGGAGCGCTCTCTAACCGGTAAATGCATTTCGCTCCCTGTAAGCGTAACCTTTATTATGGGTTAGGCTGTAATAGTGTGGCTTTAACCGCTACGGAAAATAAACCGGTTTTCAATCCCTGGGGCAGGGATCGAGTCAGTAGCTGCCCTTACTGACCCATCTCAATTTTCCGCCATGTATGTAGTTAGCTTTATGAGAATCGGATCCATATTAACCACGAACGATTACCTCGAATTGGGTTTGGCACTGGCCTGTTAGAACCTGGCCCCGTATTATAATCTCCGTTATCGCATTGAATAAAGCATCCGTCACTCTCGCACTTACACACTGGTAAGATAGTGACAGATGTTTTATTCATGCTTATCCATATAGATAAACGCGACCATAATACCCGCTGTGGTGATAATCGTAATTATAAGCATCAAGCTTGTAATTATTATTTAAAGCTGGCTAATAATGTGTACAAGTAGTTAATTTACTGTTTGAAAATTGCATTTATAACAAAACAGAATTAGTAGTTAGCGATGAAAATTTTAATAGCTGCTTTACTTTGTGGCTAGGCAAATTACGTTACTTATTTAAAACGGCTAAAATAACCAATAATAAAATTATTGTGATGTGAATTACTAACATCAAAGTTCAAAATATTAAGCTTATATAAAACCTAGCTATATCATGTCCGGACGTTATTTTTTTGTAAAAAAGAACAACATAAATCAGCATCCTTATTCTTCTTTGTCCTTCTCCCATTGTTATTATATTGGAAACACTACGATAGCTCTTCTTATTTTGACAGTAATAGCCACCAAGCTGTCAACAATACGACTGGAATTTAGCCCAAGGTAGGTATCTAATAATAAAATAAATAATCCAAATCATAAAAAGGAACACCGTCATTTACTCCGCAACATCCTACATAGGCGGCATTATGAAAATATATTTCAATTTCTCAACCACATAGTAGACACACTATCATTTAACATTCATTATACTTGCTTGAATTCTACGTATCTGACGACAAAATTATTTATTACATGGCATACTTATTCTAAATTTACAACCTTTATTATAATAAAACAAAAATATTTTTACACCGTCATTGTACACCAACCCAGCCTAAGCCAAACATGACAGCTACTCAAATCAAACAACCATCGAAATAGAAACAGTGAACAGTTTTCTGAATCCCATACTAACGTTACGAGAAATTCGCGCTAGATTTTTAACCAGCTACAACGCTTTCGATAAATTTAAATGCAGTCTAGTGGTGTGCTAAGAAATTGCGGCGGAGAGAGTTTCGCAGGCATTCGGAACCGCAATTTATGAACGATAAAATAAAACGTCTCTCCGTTGGAGATTTAGATCGTAACGTGATTTTATTGCATCCGGAGAGTCTAAACATCAATTAACGTTATTAAATAGTTACTAAGACGTCATTGGGTGATGGTGCTGCTAAAAATAATAAGTAGAAAAATATTTGAAATTTTTGGGGCGGAAAATGTCGTCAATATTTTGTACGTTTTATCGCAGAATATATTCGCTTTCGTTACGTAATTTTCTACTTTGAGCTTTATTTTGATCTCTTCTCACATTCACACCCATTTAGATCTGCTTCATAATTATGTTGTAAATCTTTCTTATTGATACAGAAATACGCGTTCAGTTCCGAATAAGGTATTAGGAAACGTTTTATGAAATAAACGTATATTTCACCCTTTGCCTCTCATATTTATTGCCGGTTTGAAGGTATTAGGTTTTTCTCGAGCATTTCTTTATTTAGTTGCTAACAATGAGATAAAAAAAGAACCTCAAAGACGGCTTATGAATAACGTGAACGACGTTTCATATAGTTTGCCGATTTTGGCATAAACTGGACAGCTTCGGGTGCCTTTGAAGGTACGTTTCTTTTTCTTATCTATTTTATTCACTCGTCTACGCTTGATCGGGTTTTCAGCTTACTTTTACGTTGTGACTATTTGATGTTCAACTCTTCGATTAACAGACGAGTGCTTTTTTATGTCGGTTTGTGAAAGTAAGTAAATGATAATAATACAATTTCATTATTTGTGACCTACTCTTTAAAACAAGTCATAGTACACGGTTTCATTTTTTTGTTCTGATTAACTGAATCTAGTTTTGCATCTTTAGTTATTTCAAGGAGTTTTTATTACTTAAAGAGTGAAATGAAACATTTCATATCAATTTATCAAATGATCTCATCCCATAATAAAGTCCGAAAATTTCAATTTACTAATTGCACAATTGTTATAAACCCGATTCGGACGTAACGATCCTCGCTAACAATCAAGATATATGACACTGGCAAAATTATCCAATTAACCTGCGCTCGCCAGTGTACTTATATGTGTTTTATAATACCACTCCATACAATCGCTTAATCGAAACTATTATCCCGTTCTCGTATGCGGAAAGTTGCCGCCGTGTCATTTAACGTAATTGTGCAAGTAACAATCGCTCGGAGGCCGTTTTGCCTACATCTGCCATCGCAGCTAACTGGCCACTTAAATTAGACCTGGAGCATCTGGAACAAATATCTCTTCGAATGCTTCACATAGTTCGGCTTGTGCGGGGGGAGCAAGCTCTTCCGTAATTGGTAGCACGACATTCCGTTTTGGGACGATGCCGTTTCCCTACTCATTATCGTTAACAAAAGGGTTGAACTCGATTTACATTTTCATCGTAGTGTTCCCCCGACTATCATGTTCTTTTGAAAAAAAAACGGCTTTTGTAGCAATCACTTTTATAGCCACTTTGTAACTCAGACACTAATTAATGATGTTCAGCTTTATTTCACAAAAGGAAAATCAAATAGAACTTGAGTATTCGAAAGAGGGCATGCCGTTCAACATAACCTTCATTCTAATAAACGTCGGGTCGTGCCGCCGCATACGGTACGTACAGAATAATATTAGAAATTGCTACTTCTCCGTTCGTAAGACAAACATTCATCTTCATGGGAATCAGTAGCGATTTATTCTGCCTCATATTACGAGGACTAAGTATATTTTATTGACAGAGGAGACGGATTACATGGCTCCAATTATGCAAAAGTTCGTTGAATGAAAGGCTTAGATCAAATCGAACGACGATATCCCTGACGTCTCCGTGATCTTGAATACGAAATGTGTTTTTCTCTTTTCTCTCCCCTGACCGGAAGATAGCAACTCGTCCCCAGTTTTTCATAAAGCATTGTACTTGACGGGCGCCGCTCGGTTTCAAAGAGAAATATATCTCTTGTTTCCATTACCGCCGTCGATTCCTACAGGCGCTATGATCGATGTTCATATAACTCTTTTGTTACATTATTTATGGTATCGATAGATTATAAGCCGTTAGGACTGACAAGGGCGCACTAACTTTTGACTCGGGTCCAAATTCCAGACGGGATCTGCTAATGAGTTTATTACTTTGTAATTTATGACTTGTTATTCGGTAAACAATGCCAGGCGGTCGTTTGTTTGTTGTCTTTTGTTGATTCAGCAATACATTTGCTTCGAACGAAATTGGCAATAACATTAAAAATTTAAAAGCGCTGCGGCGACTGCGGGGCCTTTCTAAATAATTGGCTTTTTTCTAATTTCTAAGCCGAAAGCGATTTTCGTTCGTTCAGAGATCGTTTAGCTCCATTCAGTGCAGCTCGGAGAGGATATATCACGGCTTATAGTCTGGCTCCCTGGTGTGACCTGTATAAATACTGCGCTGTACTACGGAACGGATAAAGCTTACCTCGGCACAACTAAAAATATTTGACCGCCTGAACTCGCAACCTCCCAACTATGAGAACGGATTCAAGGAATAAACCCGGACGTAGCCGGGGGAAATGGCTACTATTTTCAGACAAGTTTTAAACCAAGCGCTTAATGCTGCTCTTACTTTTTACCGCGTATTAGTTCGTATAATCCACGGGAGCAGAATGGAATTACGCTTTTTGTACAAGTGACAAGTCGCGACTTGCGAGTTTGAGACGAGTTTATTTTATATTAATGTCACTAGATTTTTCCTGTTTTTGCATTCGAAAAACTTTTCATAAGGTGATGTTTAACATTTATTAGGTCCTTTTAAAGTTCAACTTCATTTTGAAGCAACAATTTTATTTCTTGTAACATGATGTTACATCATTATGAACTTTGCTTATCAAATTGTGTACCTATTACAATAATACAATTATAACGGTATTTTTCATACTAAAATTAAATCCATTGTGGATTCGCACGCATTGTTTCAAAACAAAAATAAAGTAAGTAGGTAGGTACAGTCACGAGATTTAATTTGGTACCCACCTTAGGTCCAAAGTCAATCTGACATTCTACAACAGTAAGGTTGAGTTTCCAAAAGTAACAAATGACTTGACATCTCTAATGACATTGACGATTTCAAGCATATTTTTCTTGAAATGGGTCCCAAATTAACGCACGTGACCGTACCTAAAAAAGTTGTAAATTATTAAGTTTCATTTTATTTTTGTAAATAAATGACATTACAATAATCTGATTCACAGAGTTTGGTGTTTATTCACAAGTAATTGGTAATTCAGGAATGGTTTCCAAGCAGCGGTCCCCCAGGGTGTGATTCTCGCCGGCCTCGATTACTTCTCAAAGCGATCCCAATATTGCAATTGAACCTTTATTCGGTTTATGTTTTCACTTGAGACTGACTATTAGTTTTAATAGGTATAGATTAAACGATAATTTGTTTTCAATTCGTATTTAAAAATATTATATTGTAGGGTCAAGAGTTTGCAGGTGGTTATTACAGTAGAGTTATTTCGGCTTTAGCTGCCGAAATTACTTTATCATCCGCACTAAGAGTCAGTTAATTACAATTAATTCGTTCTTCAGTGACTAAATATTTATAATACGCAGCATAATATTATACAAGTTCGAAAAATAAATTAAATAATTGCTTTCGAAATGTCACTGACGGCAGTAAAAGTTAAAAATACTTACACTGTATACGTTTCCTTACCTTGACTACAATTAAAATTGTTACTTACCAGAACTTTACGGTCAACATTAAATTCGTTTATGTTGACTATTCTAACTATTGTTTGTTACCGTTCAGTTTTTGCGGGTGGTAGAACCTTGTGCAGGGTCCTTCTGGATCGCTACCACCATCTTATCCGTTAACCTACCGCCAAACAGCAGTGCTCGCATTTCTGTGTGCCGGTTTGGGGATAAGACAGCCGGTGAAATGACTAGCATAGAGGCATTCCATCTTAGTCCTCAGGGTTGGCAACGCATTTGCAGTCTTAGGATTGTATTGCAGTCTTGTGAATGCGAATGTCTATGGGTCACAGTTTCTACTTAACCATCAGGTGGCCTGTGTGCTCGTTTGTCTTCTCTATGTGATAAAAAAAGTTCTTCTACTATTTCAGTGAATAACTTGTTGTGACTCGTGTCACAACCCAGGAGACTAAACAAGCGAATTTTCGCGTATGTAATTTAAGGTGACTATACAATCTAAAGAGTACATACATACATACATAAGCTCACGCCTTTATTCACAGAGTGGGGTAGACAGAGCTACAGAATTAGTAACAACTGTAAAAACTTGTTAATAATTCGGTAACCACAATTTGCACCATTAGGCTAAGATGTTTTTAGTAACGGTACCATTATTGTTTTGAGATGTGTTATTTTAGCACCACCGGTGAACTTATAACAGCTTTATTATAATTTTCAAAACTGAAGTGGGCGTTCTTAATGTTCTTTGATACGCTAACTCGCGTTATCATAAAGGTAACCTAATTTTAGATTTGTATCGTTAGATTGTTCCGTTCTGTTTGATCCGCATTGTTCGCGAGTAGGCGGTTTAAAGGTAAGTTGTTATATTTACCCAAAATAGAATATTTTAAAACTATATTGGAAGCTTAATAGTCGTTATTTAGAAAATTATGATGCCAGGATGGTCTATCGTGACTAGGTATGCGAATTAAAAATATAGTATTCACATTTATGTGTAGATTTTTACCACATAATTTAAGAATTTTGGTTTTTTTATGCACTTGCGACAGCCTCTTATGATTAACTAATACATGGCAGTGAATATCAATCAAGACAAATAATGAAAACGAAAATTTCCACCTAAACTCCAAGACGCAAACCTCGAGTAATATTTTTCTTTAGCCTGCACCGCGTGGTGTCCATTTAGTTTTATTTACACGCCAACGGCTCCACTCGTAGCCAGATTGTAATAAGAATCTGGTATGCTCGGCAGTTTAGCGACAATATGTACCTCAGAAGCAAAAAGCTTCAACTCTAAATCTACAGCACGCAACTGAGAACTTTACGAACCAAAGAATAAAACTCCAAGTGAATTGTCCTCAATATAGATTTACTGTTCTATACTTGTGAGGTACAGATGTATCTTTCTTCAGCCAAAACGTTATGAGACTCGTGTTTGATTCTTATCCGGGTCTTGTGATGAAAACTTCAGAGATAGCGTCAGGCGAGACTCGGGTATATTACGACGGTAGTTTCTCTCAATGGATTTTAATAACTCTCAGCTGTTGCTGAAAAAGTTGACTACATTTTCGCTTTATGACTAGAATAGAATATAATAGAAATCGTTTATTCGGTGTTATAATAAAATGAAGATAAAAAACAACAAAAACATTATAAAAAGTAGAATAATACAAACTTGTACTTAATCTAAAATTAACACCGAAAAGGTTGCCACTCAGCATGGTGTCAGGCTAGTAAGCCTTGACGCTGGTTTTCAGCGGCCTATAGGTATATTTACACTGTGTATTAAATTGGTAACGCATATTTCACGCGCGATATTAAGTACGTTATATTTTGAGTGACGCGTTTTAAATTATTAACTCAAATAACGTTTAACTGAAATGCAAAACTTAGTTTACGATGGAAACTGACAACAAAGGTTTCGTGTTGTTTCATCAGCATCAACAGCATCGTTTATTAATTCTCTGTGTCAAAAAGTGCAAGAGCGATCTAGGTTAGGTTATTCAATTTAGTTTGTATTATAAATATTATGTCATGATTACTTATCTGTCCTGCTAGACTTGGCTATGACAGTTAGGGAACCAGCATCTATCCTGCCTCCTCTTGGGCACTTCAAATCCCTGGGGAAAAATATACAATAAAACGTTTTTGTTATGTAAACCGATGATTAGGCCAAAACAACTGTTATAAACTGGATGAAAAATACCCAAGACCGTAAAGTAGGGGGTGCAATGAATGAAATCTATAGTCAGCGTCCGGTTACAACAGGCTGAAGAACAACATTTTAAGTTTTACGCATGGTGTGATGGCCTGTTATCGGGGCAACAATTTTTTTGAAGGTTTGTTTTGTGATTGCAATATTGTTCTAATTGTATATCCTGTTGGCAATCCTTAAATAAACAATTCATGAAATAAATTTATGGCTGGTACGAGTGTGACTTTATAATAAACATTCTTTGTATAACTTCGTTCGACATCATTAAATAAGTGGCTTGTCAATCAACTGTATACCGAATATATTGTCTGATTATAGGTGGTCGTTCTTCGGAATAAGAGTAATCAATTTATCTGCGTTTGATGTCGTACCTTGTCATACTCAGGTGAATTTATTTTTTCTTGTCATAAAACGTTTTACAGATAACGCAGAAGCTCTAGGGTTTAAGTGGCATTGCTGTCGCTTTAATGAAGATGGATGATACTTCGCGCTTTTATAACTGTACCTTGTTCGTACTGAAAGACAACTGCTCTTTTCTAGTTTAATTTCTGACAATAGGTATAAGTAAGTATACTTACATTAAAATTTAAAAGAAACGTGCTGATTCAACTTGAAGTGATTATTCAAAAGCTCATACAATAGCAAATTAAATTTGGTTTGCCACACAAAAAATACTTGGCAAATTACAAGGAGGAAGATGTTGCAGAAACTGAGGCATTAGAAATAGAATACAGTTACAAATAATCAAAGCTCCCTAAGCTTAATTTGTCATGTTCAAATAAATCAGCACTAAAGATAATATGCGAATATATAGTGCCAATATGTGTGACTTACAGAAATCCCTGGGGCCGGCCACAAAGATGGACCCATTAATACCGTGACTGCTCTCGCCTACTACATCGTTAATCACAACTAATGACAGAGATAAAAATATTTCCAACATACCACGGTTGCGCAACGCTACTCATGACCATTCCCGGCTTTCTGATTGCCTCGAAATATAATCTTCCATTAAATGTTATGTATTTAGGCCAACCGCACAAACAATTGTGTGAAACATTATGATAAAAAAAAAAAAAACTGAGACCGGTTGCGCTTTTAGTTAAGTTGAGTTGAGAGGAAGGGAGCGGTGATAAACAAAAAACGATCAATCAGATTGTAGAGCCAATGTATGTATCAATGTAAGAATTTGGTTTGCTCGGACAATCTGGGGACCGACTTTTTCGTTTCAGAAAATTGCTGAAGTTATACTAACTATGTATGTGCCTAGCTTGCCCTAATTGGTAATTTCTTGGTTGTCTCAGCTTAGCTTCTATTGTGTGGAAACTCACTTTTAGTGTTACGCACATTTGAACATGCTAAAATGAAAATGCTAGCGGAAGTTATTAAATATGTTCAATATATTTTTATGCTATCATTTTTCGTGCTCAAATTGCGTATACAAAACTATCTTCAATAACAAGTCGGAATAACGAGACGCGGTATTTCTCCAAGGGAAAACTTTCGTATATTTATTTCTGAAAATCACGTTTACGGAAACCTAATATGGCACAACAATAATCAAACACAATTTTACGAATGGCACACAGAGATAAAGGGAGGGGAGCAAAAGCTATTATTTCCAGACGATCCCCAATAAGGCTTTTAGTTTTGGCGGAGAAATGTCAACAACAATAAATTGCTGGTAACGTGAGAACTTGAATGCGACTCATTTCCTTGGTCTGAGGTTTGTACCGTTCGTTATGGATCATAATAGCCTAATTGACGCAAATATGTAACTTTTCTTTTTGGTTGTTTTCTCATTATTATTTTCTTTGGCATTAAGTAGGTAGGCAAGGTATACAGAGAACCTACCTAATAGAAACTGAGATAAAAATAACAAGGTCATGTTCTATCTGAAATACTTTCATATTTTATGTAATGTACCGTTTTAGTAAAAAAAAAAGTGAACGTACCTAAGGTACTTCATATGTGTTCATGTGGATAGATTTATTAAAGTAGTATGTACCTACGGTAGTCCTAACTCTCGGTCTTCAATAAATCATCGGTGATAAGACGCGTGTTATTTCCAAGTTTTGTGTGGTTTCCTGAATGCCTTATTCCTGGATTTCTCACGTACCAACGTCCGTAGGTACCTTTACAAAACTACTTGTTTTTTGCACGCCAGTGTAGATGCATCAAACTAGTCCTTTACAGCACAAGTGCAGTTCTTGTGTACAAATGGAGACATAACAGAAGCGCATTGTGCTGCGCGCCAGCTTTGATTACCTGCTCGTACCGGGTTAAAGGGATTATACTGAGGACGTACCAGTTAAATCAATTGTTAGTGATTTTAGAAGTTATTAGTTATTGTTGTGGCT
Source organism: Acleris laterana (assembly GCA_963966035.1). Classification (NCBI taxonomy): domain Eukaryota; kingdom Metazoa; phylum Arthropoda; class Insecta; order Lepidoptera; family Tortricidae; genus Acleris; species Acleris laterana. The sequence continues at coordinate 8,589,100 of OZ014448.1, read as the reverse complement.
CATGAAATTAAAAATGGCGGATATATTTTTTTACGTTACTTCCTAATCCTAAACTATAGGTACTATGAAGCTAGCGGTCCCGAGTCGATTCGTATGGCCAAATATTTGTGGGATGAGCGCGAGTATTCCATGTCAAAATCCCCGTGATATTCATTTATTTATTTATTTATCGGTTCATATATAACCCCCTTTTTGATCAACGCACAATAAACAGTATTCGTGGTCATTTTCTGTCGAATTCAAATGTTAAATTGAACAATAATTACAAAGTATACTCTGAGCACACTTTAGCTATCGTTCATGAATAATAAATGTTGTAGTGTTACTGGGTCGAGATTCTAGGAGTTAACAACCATATTGTCTTTGACCAGCGGGCCTAGTAAAGTTGCGTTTATCACGTGGCAAAATGTGGATCAAGCATCCGTCACTCTCGCACTTTTATAGGTGTCAAAAAGTAACGGATGATTTATTCATATTATATCACGTAATATTAGGCCCCCTGTTATCGTGTTGTCAACGTTTTGATACCTCTTATTTACTTGACAGTAATGGCGGCTGAGTTAAAAAACAATACCGTAACAGATCAAAGACGATATTGTTTCAACCGCCTAGAATAGAGGCCCTGTGGGGTTATTACGACGTATCTGTGCAATTCATTTTACGCTGAGAGAAAAGGACAGAGTTATGTAACTGCTATAGCTCCGTTCTTTACGCTCACCGTAAAATGAACTGCATAGCTATGTCATAATAACCCCCCTGAACCATTGACATGACGTGTTTTGAACATTTTTTTTTCTCAAAACTAAGGAATAATGTTGAACCGAAAAACCCTTTTAAGGTGTAATTTTTTCACAGCACTGATGTCAAAACGCGTGAGCCGCGGCCACTAAAAGTCACCGCAGGTGGAATATCTGCTTACATGGTCCAATCGCAAAGCGGTCGCGACCTTGATATATCCAACATTGGCTAAAATTTTTTATGGTTATTCTGAGTTCTGACGCAATTTTCTACTCAACTACGCATGATATTTTTATTTAATATTCATTGTTTTACATAATGGTAGGTTTTGTATTACAATTTCCATAAGAAATATTTAAAAAAATACTGCTTGTTGAGTTTTTGCTGCGTTTCTTCTCAGTAGTAGTGTCCGTTTGGGAAGCGCTGGTAGATTTTTGACGTGTAAAAGTGCCCAAGCTGCCTATTTATAAAATGAAAAATCTTTCATCTTTTTGTCTTTGAGAGGGATGAAACTCCTCTCAGCAGGGTGCCTTACCATCATTATTCATTCCTCAAGGGGTTTCATTGCTTTATAAATTGCAACCTAATTTTTTCGAAGCGCATTACCGCTCTCGGTTGTCCCGTGTGTCCAGACTATGCGCTGAAAGAACGCAAGTGAAAACAGGTTTCATTTTTTCCAGTAGTATTTACGACACCCACGGGGCGAAGCCTTCTCGGTGCGTTACTCATAACACAAACACCCACACAAACCCTTCTACACAAATAGAGTTGTACCCACGTAAGTAATTTTACACGCACACAACAAAAAGCCTTACACAGATAGGATAGCAACTACGAGTATAACACATAAGGTCTTTTAATTCGCATCAAGTTCTATTATTATTTGTGTTTCTAACGTAATGTTTCGATTTTCTTTGAAACCTTTTTTAGGGGGTTTTATTTTAGTAACCTTTACTTAGAAGTAGTTGTAGTTACATTTTTAGTAATTTGACCAGTTAAGTATAAAAGTGAGAATGGTTTGAATTTAGTATTTCTATAACTGCGACAAGGTACTAAAATGTACAGCTATCTCTGAGTTTGACTATACCTAACTTACACAAAAACCTTCCAAATATAAAAAAAAGATTTTAGTTTTATAGGCATTTTGCGAAAGTAGTTACATAAAATATGATTATGTGTGACCTTACGTTATGTACAAAAATAATGATGTAAACCAAGAGGCGCGATATATGATAGGTATATATTTATTATACTCATCTATGTCTGAGCCCCGTTTAACAAATTATCTCCAAGATTTCTCTCATAAAAGTTAGGGCAACAATCTCGATAACTGAGTTAAGTTCTCATGAAATCGACGTAGAAAGCATATTAGTGAGATTGTGTTGGCTAAAGTTTCGCGTCGAAAGGAAACTTTGGTAAACAAAATCGAGTTCAGTTTCGGTATGCTAAGTAAAAGGATATTTTATAAAGTATAGCTATTTATTTTTAGAGAAAACTTTAATACTGCGAAGTTTGCCTTAGTTGAAATAATGACCCCATGTTATGTTTTTTACGGGGGCAGGGCGCGTCATTTGAACTTAGACAAGCTCAAAACACAGTAAGAGAATCGGTTGTTTTCGCATTCATCAAGGAATGTCTTGACACTTGCGCTTGCGCTGTGTAGCGACACTAGCTACACTAAAGCCTACATTCTATTGCAGCGCATGCTATGCACGCTTCGCACGCACATGTGGATATTAATTAGTTACATATCAATAGTACATTATTGCCTAGGCAGTGAAGCAGGCAATTGCGGGCCGAGGATTGGTTTAAACGGACGAGCTTGCGAGTCCGTTTAAAAATACGAGGCCCGCAATTGCCGTACCTGCCGAGGCATATACAGGGTGTCCCAGGAAGTAGTGTCAAGCGGAAGTCCAGAGGTAGAGCACCTCAAGGGGCATCTGAATCACCCCCATGTATGTTCAGCAATTGTTATTAGTTTCCGAGATATTAATCATTTTCATCGGATTTTTTGTCATTTTTCCTTACATTACAACTTTTTGAGTAATCGCACAGAGTTACTTTCTCCATACTAAGGGAACCCCGCGTTTGTTTTTCACCAAGTATGGAAAAATAAACTTTGTGTGTTTACTCAAAAAGTTGTAATGAAAAAAAAAATGGCATGTAGCTTTAAAAACTTCCTTATTTCACAGTGATTCTAATCATGCAAGAAAACACTGAAAAAAAAGTGTATAAATACATGTATTCAGGGGTTTCTCGTATCACGGACATAAGGAAAAATGACAAAAAATCCGATGAAAATGATTAATATCTCGGAAACTAATAACAATTGCTGAACATAACATGGGGGTTAAATCGATAGCTTATGAGCTGCTCTATCAGCCCTAGGCGGGTAGACGTTGGTTTCTGGGACACCCTGTATAGTGCTTTTCTCAAAAATCGCAAGAATTTTAATTGCAAACAAACAAGCTTCACATAACAAAAAACTATTACTCTTTACCGCCTTTATGTTTATGACAAGGAGAAACGCAAGCTTTTTTTTAATACTACTCAAGCTATTCGAGACACAGATAAAAAAGTTATGTTCCGAACAAAATTTGGGTGTATAAGATCTGTGCCCTCATTTTAATAAGGCCGTTTTCACTTTTTAAAAAGTTAGATACTAGATAGTAATGAAATTTGTATGCAACATTGCGTGCTTGTGTAGCGAGTACGCAATGTTTTTTTTTATTATTTGAGATCTGTCAGTAAACTATGTACTTCGCATCCCAATATATAGATAGTAATGTCAACTTTTCCTGTCATTTTTGAGAAAAATGTATTTAGATAATGCTACAGGGGCATACCCACGAAATTACGTGAGTAACCGCCTAGAACAATAATAATTGATGCACATGCATAGCGTGCGTGTGTAGCGTGCGTCTAGTGGAATTCTGGCTTTAGTGTCATGTAGATGATAGTTATCTACAACAGCGCCACCTACTTCAATAATAATGAACTTCGGTCCTCAGGCATAAGTCTCATTATCTACTGGCCTCTCTTCCGACGGCTGTATATGTACTCGTACTTGATGAAAAATATTGTGCATATGCCACAAATAAATCGCAGGACCCAGAGATTGTAATTATTTGTCTGTAAATTTGGTTTGCAAGAGCCCAATAGTTCACTTTAACATTAAAATAACCAATGTATTTTATCCAAAATATGTTGATAGAAATACGTGTGAAAGCAACAAAAAGTCAACATGTTGCCCCGTGGACTGCAGATTTATTTCCCTGTACAGGATTTGGTCACACGACGAGAGCGTCCCTGAGTAATATCTCCGCTTCACACTGGGACGTTTTGTTAAGGTTGACTGATTTTCCCGCAAACTTATTGTTACCCGATCGCGTTGTTTGCTCGTGAAGGATGACACGATATCATAAAAAAGGAGATAAAGGGAGACTTTTGTGTTTACTCGCTCTAGCGTGGCATTATTGTACGAATTACGCTTAGCTATACGGGGTGCCAACAAATTAGGTGCGGATTATTTGGCACCTCGAAATAACGTTTTCTACATCATACTTCTATTAAGTAATGTTAATCTTTATTTTCAATATTTGTTCTTAAGATGTTATTGTTAATTCGTTTCTTTAGCAAAGACGCATTGGTTACATATAAGCGTCGTATTGTTTTACAAAAAACGCATGCTCTTTTACCTGAAACATTAATAATCAGTTAAAAGGACTTAACGTAATGGAAAGTTGTAAAATTAAAGTGTCTTAAGATTCAACAATTTGCGATCTCCTCGCTTTTTTGTTCACTTCCCTTTTAACAAGGACCTGGAAGTTTCAAGTCATAAATTAAAGAAAGTTTTAACACATAATAACGAGGCTATGTAAATCTGAGTCTTTGAGATGCAATAAAGGAAAATCAGTGGAGAAAGTTTGTAACGAATGTTTTTTATGGAAAATCGGCTGAAACTGGGATCTTATTTGTTTATTTACTACCCATCAGAAAGTATTTATTTATGCGTATTTTGCTTTACATTTACTTATCACCATTAAAATTAGAGTATATTTAATATCATATGTACTTATATCTAAATTGTAACAATAAAAAATCTAACTTTATAGTATGTGTATTGTTAGATACTCTGCCAATTTAAGGGTTAACAAATACAGCATATAAGAGATAAAAAAACAGGTTAGGGCAAATAATCGACGGAAAAAAGCTATGTTTCTCATTAAAGTCAAACTTTCCTTTTAGTTCTTATATTCTATTTTTTTTTTTTTGTATAATTAATTAAGCTCTTTAGTGATGTTTAAGGATTAGCGAAGAGTATTTATTAATTAACTTTTGCAACTTCATTTATGAAACTTAAATTTGTTTACAAAGTATTTTAAGTTATGTAACACTCCTACCCGAGGCTTAACAGAATCGAATAAAATTTCCTACGTTGTGTAATTAATTAAATTGGCCAAAATTCAAATCATGTGATCGTCTAGATTTTTTTAAAATATAACTAAATTAGGACCCTCTACGTTGTGTAAAAAGAATGTTATAACCAGAATTAACCTTAACTATTTTAATCAATAAACAAGCTATAAACACAGAAACAATACAATCAAGATAACACAAAATAAACAAACGGAAGTTATAAAATGGAAACGACTCACCGAGAATCTGCCTAGACACCTGTACACCCAGGAATTGTAGTATCGAATAACTCTCCGCTACTGCTCAGCTCGAGAGGCCCCCGTATGCGTATTATTTAAATGTACTTACAAATAATGATAAAATAAAATAATATTCCCTACCTGTACGTGTATGTAATATAATATAATATTTGGCTACCTAACCCCAACCGGGTTACGAGATCGTATAAAGCAAGAACTTCAATGACCTTAACTTCAAATTTACTTCTTTAAGTAATTGGAATAATTAATTGAACAAGAAAATTAAAATCAAATTGGAACACTTTGGATGGGGTCTGATCTCACTAACACTACCGGTCATGCTATCGCTACATAAATTCCTAAGTAAATTACCCAGTATAAATATATTTAAGCACGCTCATGCAATTATGTTTATACTATGCTCTTAAAACTATGATTTTACGCGTCCCTAATCCGAATTACGCAGCCGCGGTTTGTGACGACGACTAGGGGGTGTTGTCGGCGTGTTCAAGATAGTCTGAATATCATTGAGATGAGTTTAACAATTACTGAAGTTAACCCCATAACAAAGGTTACAATATTGACCAAACTTCACACTAGGCAGTTAGCCCGGGAATTGTTTATAGCCTGTACCTCAGGGCTACTCGTAAAGGTTATAAACACCTAAATGACCCAGGTCTTGAGTGAATATCTAGTGTTCGTGTAGTGGTGTGACGTTATCAGTGTGTTAGCTAATGCAAGTGGATTGAATTTAAATAGTGGTAAAGAATTGAAATGGAAAAAGATGAATTCCTAGAGCTTGCAGTGGAATTAGACAACCAGAGTCGCAAGACGTTCCAGCCGCTATCTGGGCTGACCCCACGTGTGATGCTTGTAAGAGTTTAGAATAAATGAATGTATAGTTAACCACAAAAATAGTTTTTTGTTATTAATCCTTAGCTCGTCACAAACATGAAACAAGAACTTATTTAATAAAAGCGCTATGACACACTGAATAAAACAAAGGTAAAGCAGTATAAAGATAATGAGTGAGATAGGACTGCTCTTCCCTCTATTTCATAAAGTCTGAAATAACAAAGCTCATAATCAATTAAGCAAGCATAAAAAAAGTTAGTAATATTCTATTTACCTAATCTAATTTATTCACAAGATGAGATTAAATGATACTTAACGTAAACCTTCCCTCTGATAACTAATTTTTGATAACTACTTGAAGAAAATACTGACCCTACAAATAATATGAAAAGACACAAAATACTAAAAATCATTCGCCCCTAATACTGAAAATACATCAAATTAAACTTACCTAGACACAATTAACCAAATTAACATTAATGAAACTAAAACTATATACTTAAGTAACTCGACTAAATAAAATATTCTAATCACAAACACTTATTGTCTTTAAACTTAAATGTCCATAAGTACTCTATTCACAAAACTAAAACACTGAATCTAGTTTTAAATATTTAACAAAAAGTGAGACTTAGGTTTAACCGTATGCGTACGATACAACTCTCGATATCTCAGTTTCGCGTCCCGGGGGTAACTACTCAGTCTATATCATCTATGTTTCCCAAGTTTCAAATCATCCCTACTTCTTACAACTGACGCTATCCTAATTAACCAATCAGAGTTAAGTCCAGCCAAACATTCTTTTCACACGCAACTTTAAGCACAAAAAATATGCAAACGCCAAGTGGGTGATAAATACTAAACACTTGTGTGATTTGTTCGTTATTGCCACAAAAACAGGTCATAAAGTTACACAATTTATATTGACATAATAAGTAGTGTTCAAGTGATTTTTTTTACAAAAGTTGTCTCGCTTAGATTTGTTTTGGCGCCACTACAAAAAAAATATAGATAGGTATTATTTATTTTATTAACGGTTGATACAAGCGTGTTACAGTTCGCCCCTTTGATTTTGAGAAATTAAGCGCTAGAAGAGTGTTAAATTTTGAGAAATCAACAATAAGATATCCTTACTATTTATTTAATAATATAAAAATAAGTTTACCTATCTTTAATTTAAAATGTTGTATTTTATTATTTATATTTAATTATTTAATTTCACGCCCCTAGCTCTGAGTAATGTTGGTTGATATTCTTAACGACACTCGCAAATATTCTCGCTATAATGTCAGTAGGTACTTAATGAAACTAACTTTTTTTTAAATTACTATTTAAACGAATGTCAAAACTACCTTTTTACTATTCAAGTTTTTTTTTTTTTTTTTATGTTTTTGCATCCCTATACAAACATACTTAGTACACATACTTATGACAGACGACATACATACTTACACATTTATCAACTTAAGGTGCCCTGATTGAGTACCGTTGCAAAGATAAGACAGGACAAATATTAAAAATAACAATTTGCAAACGGCAGTCAAATAATAAAAAAAAACTTACACTGCAATTGTTTTTTTTTTTTTTTTAAATGATCTATTAATTAATCTATATTATGCTATTTTATTTCTTATTTTTATAATTGATACTTAATGTAATTTTTTTTTTTTAACCTTTTTTTTTTTTTTTTTTTTTTAACTTTTTTTTTTTTTTTTTTTTTTTAAACTACTATGTACAATTTGTATAATATTTCTCCAAATTATAAGCATTATGATTCCCTATAATTTTCTTTGTAGTTGGATGTACCAAAGTGTATGTATTTTGATATGGTACAGCGCCAATCAAATAGGGTCCTTCGTATTTTAAAAATAATTTTGCGGCCTCATGTCGCAGCGCATCCGATTTTGGATGGGTCCTTAATTTGACCATTTGTCCAATGTTGTAAGTAATTAGACGGTGATTCGCATCATAGTATTTAGTTCTTAGAGTGGCACTTAGTTGCAAATTATCTGCAGCATGTTTACGAGCTTCTTTTACTGTTTCAGTATGATTTTTATTCTGTAACTCTTTGTTTTCAATAACCGAAACGTAATTTTCCCCATTTAACAAAAATATTGGCGCGTACCCGTTCGCTAGGTGCACTGTGTTATTATGACATTCCTCAATGTTATGCAATACATGGGTCCATTTTGAGTGTGAATTTTGACAATGAATCCTTAACATATTCCCCAATTCCCTATGAAATCTTTCAGTACTGTTTGGCCTTGGATTGTAAACAGATGTATGTGTTGCTAGTATTGACAAATCTTTAAGACCATTTATCCATGTTTTGGATGTAAATTGTCGTCCGTGGTCAGTAATTATACACCGAGGTTGTATTACTTCACAAAATTTTCTAACACAGCCAAGCACTATGCGTGTTGTTGCTCTTTTGATGGCATACAGTTTAACATATTTTGACAATACGTCTTGAAGTACAAATACAAAGTGACATCCTGATCTCCCAGTAGGTAGCGGGCCATATAAATCTGCCATTACCTTTTCGCCTATTTCTCTTGCAATCACCGGTTTACAAGGTCCAACCGTATTACAATTATTTATTTTAGCTAATTGACATTCGTGACATGTTTTTATTAAAGTCTTAATTCTTGTCTTTAAAGTATACCAGAAATATTTGTTGTTTAATAATTTTATAATTTTATAACTCCCTGAGTGACCCAATTCTTTATGATATTGCCATATGAGGTCATCTATTATTTCTTCAGGAATAACTAACTTTTTGAAATTATCACTAACGGATACATATAAAATACCGTTAATTAATTTAAATATACCTTCCCCTCTTCGAACGTATATTTTCTCTTCGGATTGTTGTGTCAATTTTTGTATAATTGGACCGAGGGTCTTATCGTTATTTTGGTGTTGTAAAATATTTTTAAAATATTTTTTTAGTTTCTTGTTATTTTCAGTAGAAAATACAACTATTTCCGGCATATTATTTTTGTCTTCTTGTACAGCTTTTGCGTTTCCTGAATACCTAGATAAAACGTCTGCTGCCTTATTAGACTTCCCCGCTATATATTCTACTGAATAGTCAAATTGATTTAAAAACACGAGCCAGCGAACTACTCTGTTATTATGCATTTTCCAAGTTCTAAGGAACGTAAGTGAATGATGGTCTGTTCTTATGACTACTTTCACTCCTCTCAAATAACATTCAAATTTCTTTAGACAATATATAATTGCCCACATTTCCTGTTCAGATACCGTCCAACGTTTCTCCGCTTCTGTCATGCCCTTACTACAAAACCCAATAACTTGATGATCCCCATTAGAATCTAATTGGTACAAATAACCACCTATCGCATACCCAGAACTATCCGTCTGTAAATAATATGTTTTGTTCGGATCAGGGTATTTCAAAATGACGCTTTCAATAAACATTTCCTTAATTTTTTCAAAAAGTACTTGTTGTTCTATTCCCCATTGCCATCTGACCCCCTTTTTCAAAAGCTCGCATAAAGGTTTAATTGCATGCCCATATTTGTTTACGAATCTTCTATAGTAATTACATAGACCTAAAAATGCCCTTAAATGTTTTACTCGTTTTGGAATGGGAAACGTTTTAATTGCACTTATTTTATCTTCATCCATCTCTATTCCATTTGGCGAAATTACATGTCCTAACATCTTAACACGTCGTAATAAAAATTGACATTTCGAAAGATTGCATGTAAATCCTGCTAATTCGAACCTTTCCAAAACCTTGTCTAAATGATTCATGTGATCTACAAGTGAGCCCGTCGTATAGCAACATACATCATCTAAATAATTAACACAAAATTCTCGAACATCTGATCCCAAAATTGTATCCATTGCACGTGTAAACCCAGAAACTGATGTTTTTAAGCCTTGCGGTAAACGTAAATAAACATAAGATTTATTATTGAATACAAATCCCGTATATTTAACACTATCTTCGTGTAATTTAATTTGGAAATATGCGTTATTAAGATCGAGTGTAGAGATGAATTTAACCCCATGAAATTGTTGTAAAATTTCAGATATAATTGGGGGTTTCTCGGTTTCCCCTTCAATTCGTGTATTTAATTCACGTGCGTCTAGCAGTATTCTAACTGATCCATCTTTTTTAAGTGTATAAGTCAATGGACTAGCGTAAGGGGTGGCAGCTCTTTTAACTATTCCTAACTGTTCAAACTCACGTATCTTGTCTTCAACTTTATTTCTATATGCAAAAGGTATCGGATAAGGATATTTAGTGAACGGTGTTTCATCTAGCATATTAATTTTGTGTACATACATATGTGTACAACCCGGGTTGGGTGTAAATACTGCCTTGCGTTTTATAAGAACCCCCTTTAAACATTTTTTTTCATTTTGTGTTAAGTCTAAGTTCTCGACATATTTGCAAATATCATTTTCTGTTAAGTCTTTTGTTTCACTCATAATTTCGAAATTGAAGATATCTTTTGTTGACTCGTAATCATTTTGTTGAACTTGCCCTACGTTGGAATCATTTATATATACTTCTTTATTATTAAGTGATCCTATTAAAATTTTGGGTTCTGATGCACAATCTATTACAACTTTGTTATCTTCAAGCCAGTTATAACCCAAGATTATTGGACGTATTAATCTTTCTACGACCAAATATGGGGTGTTGATTAGACTACCATTTATCATAATGGGCAAAAGTACTAACCTATTAATTTTAGTCGATCGTTGTCCTATAGCTCCCTTAAGTGTCAAATTCGCTATTGGTACTAACGGAAATTTATTGCCTTGTCCTTCTAATTCATCTAAAGTCTCCTTTGCGATGGCAGTTACTTGTGACCCGGTATCAATTAAGCATTGAACTGAAATATTATTGATTTGAGTTGTTATTTCAGGTAGTGCGGGTATATCACGTCCAATACTTCCATTTTCCTCATACTCATGCTCTTCAAAAATGGATGAGAATCCTAAATCAGCTATTAGTTTTTCTTCTCGCAGTTTCTTATTACCCCTATCATAACTAATATGCTTAATCACATCATCAAAATACAATTTAGAATCCTTTTTAACTTCTTTGAAACCTAATCCCCTTTTATTAATTTGTCCGCAAACAGAAATTGGATTTTTAATACTATTCTTATTTATACCTAAACAATTTCCTGGCATCCATCCCATTGATAACATTATTTTAAGGCCAGAACTATCCTTTATGACTCGTTTTACACCCGCCAAACCCTGAGTCAGACGTTTAGCGGCATTTAGTTTTCCGCCTCTTTAGAGAAGGTTGAAAGTGATCCTTCCAAATCAATAACTTCATCTCTTTGTGTGGATCCAGTAGTCCAAGCATTTTGGTATTTTTGCCGAAGCTCTTCTAACGCGGACGTTCTAACGACTCTAGGTTTTTCTTTAAGTGGCACTGATGATCTTATCGGTTGCATTATGTCAACATTTTTTTGTTGTGCATTTATTTCATCTGATCCCATATCCATTTTCCGTAAAAATTGTAAGGCGTTTTGCGCACCTCCACATTCACTATGGTACCAAATTCGCCTTACTTCTTGAGGAAAATGTCCCATTATCTCGTTAATAATATCATTTTCATCGCAAACTTTTAGCATTTTAGCTTCTTCATATAACTCTACAAAATGTCCCAGCATTGATTTTCCTGAACATTTAGCATCCCATGTCCCATTTGTTATTTTCCTTCTTATTTTACTTTGTGCGGCTCTTCCCCAATATTGATCTAAAAAATCTATTTTAAACTCCTCATATCCCTTCCATTTCCCTAATAGAATCTTAGCCCAACCTTTGGCCTCCCCATTTAAACAATCCAAAATCATTTTCATATCATTTTTATCCGCATCTAATCTGGACAAATATACTTCTAAATCCTCCAAAAATGTTATAGGATGTTGGTTGCTTCCGTTAAATGTAGGTTTTGTTGGAGTTTGTACCATCACCATGGTTGTTTTAGTTGGTCTCGGTTGTATTTCTGACGTACTTGTTTCTATGCAATTACTACTGGAAGTCCGACTATTTTGTTCCAAACTGTCCAACCGTTCTACAATCGGAGCAATTGTGGACGAAACAACATGACGAAAGGCAGATAACATATCTACATTAGATTGAACGTCTGGTTCTATCGTTTTCCGTTTACGCCCTGACGTAGCCCTGCCTGTCTTATCCATTATTATTATTTTACGCAACTACTACGAATTTACTGCGAATTTAAATACCCAAAGTTCTTTTAAATGAGTATTTGAATAAAATAATTATATTCAAATTTGAATGACTCAATATCCTGGTCACGGCACCAACTGTAACACTCCTACCCGAGGCTTAACAGAATCGAATAAAATTTCCTACGTTGTGTAATTAATTAAATTGGCCAAAATTCAAATCATGTGATCGTCTAGATTTTTTTAAAATATAACTAAATTAGGACCCTCTACGTTGTGTAAAAAGAATGTTATAACCAGAATTAACCTTAACTATTTTAATCAATAAACAAGCTATAAACACAGAAACAATACAATCAAGATAACACAAAATAAACAAACGGAAGTTATAAAATGGAAACGACTCACCGAGAATCTGCCTAGACACCTGTACACCCAGGAATTGTAGTATCGAATAACTCTCCGCTACTGCTCAGCTCGAGAGGCCCCCGTATGCGTATTATTTAAATGTACTTACAAATAATGATAAAATAAAATAATATTCCCTACCTGTACGTGTATGTAATATAATATAATATTTGGCTACCTAACCCCAACCGGGTTACGAGATCGTATAAAGCAAGAACTTCAATGACCTTAACTTCAAATTTACTTCTTTAAGTAATTGGAATAATTAATTGAACAAGAAAATTAAAATCAAATTGGAACACTTTGGAAGGGGTCTGATCTCACTAACACTACCGGTCATGCTATCGCTACATAAATTCCTAAGTAAATTACCCAGTATAAATATATTTAAGCACGCTCATGCAATTATGTTTATACTATGCTCTTAAAACTATGATTTTACGCGTCCCTAATCCGAATTACGCAGCCGCGGTTTGTGACGACGACTAGGGGGTGTTGTCGGCGTGTTCAAGATAGTCTGAATATCATTGAGATGAGTTTAACAATTACTGAAGTTAACCCCATAACAAAGGTTACAATATTGACCAAACTTCACACTAGGCAGTTAGCCCGGGAATTGTTTATAGCCTGTACCTCAGGGCTACTCGTAAAGGTTATAAACACCTAAATGACCCAGGTCTTGAGTGAATATCTAGTGTTCGTGTAGTGGTGTGACGTTATCAGTGTGTTAGCTAATGCAAGTGGATTGAATTTAAATAGTGGTAAAGAATTGAAATGGAAAAAGATGAATTCCTAGAGCTTGCAGTGGAATTAGACAACCAGAGTCGCAAGACGTTCCAGCCGCTATCTGGGCTGACCCCACGTGTGATGCTTGTAAGAGTTTAGAATAAATGAATGTATAGTTAACCACAAAAATAGTTTTTTGTTATTAATCCTTAGCTCGTCACAAACATGAAACAAGAACTTATTTAATAAAAGCGCTATGACACACTGAATAAAACAAAGGTAAAGCAGTATAAAGATAATGAGTGAGATAGGACTGCTCTTCCCTCTATTTCATAAAGTCTGAAATAACAAAGCTCATAATCAATTAAGCAAGCATAAAAAAAGTTAGTAATATTCTATTTACCTAATCTAATTTATTCACAAGATGAGATTAAATGATACTTAACGTAAACCTTCCCTCTGATAACTAATTTTTGATAACTACTTGAAGAAAATACTGACCCTACAAATAATATGAAAAGACACAAAATACTAAAAATCATTCGCCCCTAATACTGAAAATACATCAAATTAAACTTACCTAGACACAATTAACCAAATTAACATTAATGAAACTAAAACTATATACTTAAGTAACTCGACTAAATAAAATATTCTAATCACAAACACTTATTGTCTTTAAACTTAAATGTCCATAAGTACTCTATTCACAAAACTAAAACACTGAATCTAGTTTTAAATATTTAACAAAAAGTGAGACTTAGGTTTAACCGTATGCGTACGATACAACTCTCGATATCTCAGTTTCGCGTCCCGGGGGTAACTACTCAGTCTATATCATCTATGTTTCCCAAGTTTCAAATCATCCCTACTTCTTACAACTGACGCTATCCTAATTAACCAATCAGAGTTAAGTCCAGCCAAACATTCTTTTCACACGCAACTTTAAGCACAAAAAATATGCAAACGCCAAGTGGGTGATAAATACTAAACACTTGTGTGATTTGTTCGTTATTGCCACAAAAACAGGTCATAAAGTTACACAATTTATATTGACATAATAAGTAGTGTTCAAGTGATTTTTTTTACAAAAGTTGTCTCGCTTAGATTTGTTTTGGCGCCACTACAAAAAAAATATAGATAGGTATTATTTATTTTATTAACGGTTGATACAAGCGTGTTACAGTTAGCATTTTTTTTTACATTTGGGCATTTTAATCACATTAGTAATCATTATTGCTGCGCCCATCTTAATCCTAAATATTAGCTCTATAAACGGCCAATAAAAACGGTGATAAAAAGCAGAATTTATCACCAAACTCTAGCTGTTTGTGACATCTGGAGTATGTTGGTCTCTCATATAACGAAATTATCTTTATCGAAAATCCTATAAAACCTCTATGGTAGAGAATTCAATATCAGTTAACGTCAAACATAAAGCATTATGGACACTGATTTTACGAAAGTAAGTTCTTACTAAACTTTTCCGCTACATTTTTTTTTAAATTTATTTGGATCAACAAACAGTCACAACAAGGAATTAAATTACAGAAACAAACTTAAAGAGTAAGATAACATTTGTGTGACCAACACCGTTAACCACAATTACATATTTGATGAGCTTTTCGCATTACAGTGCCTATACTAAAGTATATTTTTTATATAGCATACTATACTAAGTATATTTCATGTCTAAATATAAATAAAAGGGCGTGAACTGTACAATCAGCGTACATAATTCAGCCAGTTCGGTTGTCTTCCTCAATTATCGGGTATTCTTCGCGGGTGAGAATTATAAATCAGAAGGTTCCCAAGGACTCGCTAATTAAAATTATTTGACAAGCATTTGGCAGGGCTTTCTGAGTTGTAGCAGATTGGGTTATTAGTGTAATGAGGCAATTTTGTTTCAACCGACCTCGCCCCCATTGTTCTAGAGGGAACTTTGAACTACCGTTTCAATGTGCTTGCAGAAATGTTTCATTCGTAATATGGGTATGAAAACTATTTCCTTGTTTACTATTTGAAACAAATGATTGAGAAGGTAATTGTTTACTAATGTATAAATGGTATCTATTTGTTAGTAAATTATGTTATGTGAGAATGTAATGTTTATGTTAAGTATGTTGTTTGTGACTTTCCGGAGCAGCTACTCACCAAGCACGGAGTCCGTCCCCATGACAGATTTTGTAACTTGATGTTCTCTGATTTTATTTTTATAACTCTTTTTATCTTCCCATGAGTACTTGTTGGAAGTTTTTTTGTGACAGTAATTGTTTTTTCTTCCATATTAACTCTTTCATGTTTTGATGATCTCAGTAATTTGATCGTTCCATTATCAGTTTCTAATGCAAAGTACACGTAGAGATTTAAGTCCTACAGCGGCTTTTTTTACAATAAGTTTCTGTCCCCTAGATGGCCAGAAGGACTCTCAAAGCGTCCTTTTAATAGTTCTTTTCACGACCCTTTTGTTCCGCATCCATTTGTGACGGTCACTCTCTCTGGGGAGGATTCATTTCGTGTGGAAATGCTAGCCGTTTTCCACGAATAAGGTAGGTAAGTAAATCTTTTAAAACGTTACCAAGTTGGGTTTTACCTAAATTGTGTTGACTTTCACCAAAGTGGCAGAGAACACAGACATTTAATATATTATTATTATGATTAGATATATTCTTAAAAAAAAAGTTAAGTTATGGGCAGTGAAAGTATTCATTCATTTTATATGAAATATTAAGTGCTATTATATTTGTAAAAGAAAATGAAATGTATGAGTAGAAATTTCAACCGAGCAAAGGCTAAAAAAAATGAAAAATAAGAGGAAACTTTGCGATGCGGTGCAGGGCATGGTGCAGTTTTTACAAATCGGTTTAAATTTTATAAAGTATGGTGCTACTCTGAAAACGGCTTTTAATTAGTATGGGAACGTTCCGCTCTCCGTGTGTTTACGGCTAAAGAGCGTTCCCGCACTGCTTTTGGTCTGATACCTACCTACTATAGAAGTAGAAAATCTGGTAGGTACATTGTACATGCTACATCATTCTCAGGTAGCTTTTTCTTGGGCTTGCCAAACTCTCTTAGGTATCGAATAAAAGCTGACCTGAAATTCTAAAATCGCTTGTTCATGAAAAGTATAAAACTTTTCTTACTCCTCGGATTTGAAGTTAAACTTCTCATGAAATAAATTCGTACGACGCGAACACTATACCAGCAGTTTAGTACGAGTAGAGTGTACAGTCAACCAATTTGATTTCTAGGCCACTTTGGACTATGTTAAAGTGACGTTGTCAACCAAAACGTAAGAGACTCCCTATGATTTGGTTTACAATTACAACGTCACGTTGACAAAGTCCATAGTGGCCTAGGAATCAAATTGGTTGACTGTACATATTTTATTTGCATGTGTTTCGTAACGTCTCGTTACATGATGATCAGCGGGCCTAGTATGGCTGCGGCTATATCACGTGTCAAACATGGATAAAGCATCCGTCACTCTCGTACTTATTTACGTGTCAGAAGGTGACGGATGCCTTATCTATACTTTGTTTCGCGATAAACGCAGCCATATTAGGCCCCTAGGGCCTCTATTCAACACGGTGAAAACAATATCGTTTTTGACCTTTCATCGTATTGTCAACGTTTTGATGGCTCTTATTTACTTCACAGTAATGGCGGTTGAGTTACAAACAATACTATAACGAGTCAAATACGATTTTGATTTTACCGCCTACAATAGAGGCGTAAGTAGGGGTCGCTCTTTTGGTGTAGATGACGTCAAAATTACGAAAGTTTGCCCACAGGGTGCTTTAATGTAGCCTGCTTAGATATTAACTGGTAGAAAATAATAATAATATATGTAGAATAAAAACAAAAATCTATCAGAGTTAAAGTAATCAAGTCGCTATCGAAATGCGGATTACAGCCGCAGCATAATTCCTTCTCCATTTAAGTTTAACTAAAACTGGCTTAACTAAATTTGGGTTAATATTATTTTATGAATGTCGATTCGACCAGTATTGTTTAAAATACGAGTAATTAACTTAATACCAGAATAGTATTTAATCATACAATTGGATATTACGCATAACAACAGTTTATTTCAAAGTTATCGTGATGCTTTTGCTACTGTCCATCTCAATATCAGTATTGATGAATTCGGAAAGTTTAATAAGGGTTATGCAGAACCGGCTCCGCGATATCTCGACCAAATTTAAATTTTTAATTGCTTGTCTTTAAATTTAATCAACCCTTATGCAAATTGACGTCTTCATCGGTGTCAAAAGTGCAACCCCTGCTGATGATCTTAACGTAAAGGACGTGTCATAATTAAACATTGATCTTATGCAACCGCTAGAGATAGCAAGTGAAATTACTCACATGAATATTTCAATAGGTATTGGGAACGGAATCTAACAATAATGATACCTGATTGCGTCCGGAGATGTTTTTTGGGTGTACATACATGTATGGATTTTGACACCTGAGATTTTATTACATGCGTGATGGTTGGGGAGTGCATAGGCTAATTATAGTTTCATATTTTCAAAGTAATGAGAAAAAGTAGAGAGAGAACGGTTAATTTTTTTAATATAAGAGTATATCTAAGACAATATTTTTTTTAATCTAAAAATGCAGTCTGGTTTTTGCAGCTTGGATTTTACTTGCCCCACCGATTCATAAAAGTTTATTTTGATCTCGCAAAAGAGGAAGTAAAGTAGTCAATATATCCTATTACATATCAAGTATTTTTAAGGTTTCCTGATAGGTGGAGTGAAAAGCAGCATGCGTCCAAAAGCTTTTTTTCTTGGGCGGTATCTCTAGAATGCCTCGCTACGCTTAGAATTCAAGATTTTAAGTCCCTAGCGTAATAATTAAATATTACTACCTAGTAACATCGACGTAAACAAATTACACTTATCCTTTGTAGCAGAATCTTCATAATTTTAGTTAACTAAGCCCCTTGTTAAAAAATACCTAAAAGCATTAGCAAAAAGTGCTTTACCTTGTAATTGTTAATGCTCAATTTTTGTAATAAAAATCTATGTAGATTTGCTCTTTAAATCAAGATATACCTGAAAATCCACTAACATTACAAAAACTAAGAATATTTATAAGCAAGTAATACATTTTACTTTGTCTTGACACATCAAATGAAAATTTATATTATTTCAACTTATTTTAGCGAATATTTTTCTTTTTTACTGTTAACAGTCTGAATGCTATGGCAAGTAGTCGTGGTTACGTGCGATAATGGCCGTATGGGGATACGTGAATAATAGAATGGATATGATAATAGAATGCGTACGTGGATCGAATTATGCGTATTATGCGTATTATGAAACCCTTCAAATGTTTTAGCCGTGAGTTAATCAAATCTTCCCACTCTATTAGATTCCTATTTTATCATAATAATTGGTTTGAATAGAATTTTCGTACCCTACTGTCAACACAGTAATTTTAGTATTACGTATCAATTGTGATATAACCTAAAAATTCTGCTTGGTAATATAGTATTGCTTTTGACATGTTATCGTAATACTATTTACCCGGCCGCCATTACTGCCAAGTAAATACAGGTTATCAAATCATAACGTTATCATGTCAAAAGCAATATTATTTTACGGAGTAGAATTGAGCTCCAGTTTAAGTTTTATTTGCAAAAAAGTTTGTTCCACTGGAAAAGTGGTAGAGGATTGTTGAATATTAATACAGATTAAGAAATAATGGGCTAAAAAAATGTTGATCTCTATGTATTATGTGTACCTATGCCGTTATGCAGTTGTTCTTTTTAATAAATAGAAAACTCGTTACTTTTCATCGGTAGGTTTGTTTTATGTAGTCTGAGGGTGCCTTCGAAAACTGCCCTCCTAAGCCAATAAGCAGTATTTTAAATTCAATCACCAAATCATATTCAATTCTATAACGTTAATAAAATGGTTGATATTACTACAGGAGGTTTATCTTAGTTACAGCGTTTTTGCTTAGGACGGCAGAAAACTAAGGCTCCTATCCGGAATTGTAGGGTGTAAATAGTAAGACGCAAAGTAAAGAAAAAGTGTTTTTTACAACGGATCTACAAATTCAACCCTGCATTAAATTAACTGCGTCTGACCTATAACACTTGCATAAAGAACAAAACGTCGTTATATACTTTACATAAATAACATTTAACCCCCATTTGAGTAGATTATTCAATGGATTATATACTTATAACAGATCTCTCAATCACAAAGTAACCTTCTTAATAACAAATGGCTCCCATCATCTCCTGTATTTGTGCACAATACTCGCCGCCGGAACGACATTAATATTCCAATAAAGCAGAATTATTCGGCCGCTACGTAAGCTCCAATAATTTCTTCCTGCAGGATTTATTATGCAACACGTTTGGCTACTTAATTAATTAATCTGCCTCTAAACGTGATGCTAACCGTGCTATCTAGTGCTATAAGTAATATTACAACGGGTTGTTGTTTGCAGATAGCTATACAAGTATCACGAAGATATAGTGAGTAATGGGTTGGCTAACTAGAATGTGTGTCAATAACCCTTAAAATATACATAAACCTATTCCTCCCAATTAGTCAGGTCTATAATAAGAGTTGCCAGCAACGCGGCTTAAGCCCAGTTTATTATTCATCATTTCTTACCAGGGGTTTCGAAGCGTTTTTGATATGACGTAACAGATGTAAGTGTCCAAATTATGATATGATATGTGAAATAAGTACGGTCAGAAGGGAAAAGTCCTTGTAACCTGATAAAAACTGTCGAGAAACTTAAGGGATACTGATGAACAAAAAACCTTACGTAATAAAGGCTGAGCTGTAATATACTTTGCTTCACTATTGTGAGCCGTTACAATATGTGTCAGGCGAATAAGCTACGGCCAGGCTTCGAAAATGCTCGAAGAGGGAATTGGCTAGAAATTACCTGACCTAGGCCCCCGACCTAGGTACACTTTCGCTCTACATCCAACATTTGCTGAAATTTTGGTTCGAACACGGAGTAACTGACAGTGCATTTTAGATTTAAAGCTGTTCGTACAGAATACATTTCCTTTAATGATAAGGGGCGTTGTAACAAAATTAACATATCTTTTTCGTAAATGATAATTGCATTTGTAGTTTTTCGGAACGTGTCGGAAAATAATTTCCAAAATAAGTCATCACAACTATTCGCTACACTACAATATCTTAAGAAAATTCGAGTAATAATAATATGTAATGCATCCAGAAGCAAGCCATCGGCAATCGTGTAATCGTTCGGCTAACGCGCACCAAGTTGCATGTATCGTGCGATCTTTTGCCGCTCTATTTTGCATTTTTCCTCTCTCGTTCCATTTTAGGAATAGTATTACAGTTTCTGTGTTGCAAGCGTACTTCAGTTTTTTATTGCTAACAGCTGTCTGTGAGTTCGAATTTGAAAACACTTTTGCATCTAGTGTGGAAACTGGCCAGGAACAAACTTCAGGGGGGTTATTATGACATGGCTTTGCTGTTCATTTTACAGTGAGCGTAAAGGACAGCGCTATATAGCACTTGTATAGCTCTGTCCTTTTCTCTCCGCGTAAACTGAACTGCCAAGTTATGTTATAATAACCCCCCAGGGGTTGTATCCAATCACTTTTGACATGTCATCGTCTTGTTTTTAATCCGTTTATTTGTCAAAAGTTAATTAAATGGTTTTACTGAAAAGAAAATAAAAAAGACATTAATGTTTGCTATGACAAGCCCGAAGCCTTGGATATATCTTTTGAATGAAGTTCTTGGTGAACATCCCTGGGTGCTTTACATAATGAATCTTACATTAAACCGCTTAGTTAGGCTAGAAGAGAAGAGACAACGATGAAACCGGTTATTACCCATCGTTACCAAATGTAATTTCATGTTTGCAAGAATTCTTCAACCTACGCGAAACTTTCGACCCTTATCATCCACCGACGATGTTCTGAAAGGGCGCTCAATTTAGTGAACTTTCAATAAAGATCTCATAGATTTCAATAGGCAATAATGTACCCATGACTTTATGTTCGGGTCTTCTCATATTTTCTCCAATTTATAGGGGTTCCCTTTTGCGGTTTTTCATACAATTTCTACGAATATTCGTATCCAATTTATCTACCGCAATTTTTCTTTACGCGTAAGACACTTGCTATTATTTAGAATAGCCAATAGGTATCGAACAAAAATAATATGTAAGTCATTCTCTTCGTATTATTTGTGTGACAGCTGAATGAATGAAATCAATAGCCTAAAGTAAAGATGAAAGTTAATACGTGCCAAAGAAAACAATCTTTGATAATATTTATGCCGAGCAGATATTTTTCTTCGCTTCATTTCCCAATAATTCGTTTTCAGATAAAGCGCAAACCGTCGTAAATTTTAGTTAGCCTTGACTGCGGCTGTGTGTACGAAAATTAATTGTTTACTTCTTTGCCTTTTTCTTCATTTCAATTTTACTTCTGTTGACGATTACTAAAGAACATTCCAGTTTATTTACACGTTTGATAAAAAAAGTATATTTAGTACAAATAAAATTTCAAATTTTAGCGCTAGTTTCAATTTATGCAATATAAAAAAAGTTAAGTTCTAATAATTACATTGTGTACTAAAATTAAAGGCGATACAAACGAGATAGAATTTATAACAAGTTGTTAACACCAAAACAATGCAGGGTAGTGATTCTGTAAACAACGCCGGTCGTGCGGACTGTCGAGTTATATTCAAGCGGCGAGATTAAGTAGTCCCGTCAGTGCGAACAAAACACATTGTAGCGCGGGCATTTTCAATTTAGCAGCACGATGGGTCGAACGTATAAGGCTGCTTAATTGAAAATGCACGCGCTACAATGTGTTTTGTTCGCACTGACGGGACTACTTAATCTCGCCGCTTGGATATCACTCGACAGTCCGCACGACCGGCGTTGTTTACAGAATCACTACCCAGTAGTACCTACCCATACAAACTAAAAAATGTATTAAACAAAAAACAGCCACCCAGTCTATATACAAACAATTTTTATAAAATTGTCCTGCGTGTATACGTAAATTTTTTCTGGATACTACAGTATTGACGGACGTACACTAAGGTAAAATTATATTAATAATAGCACCATTTTTTGTGACGTATCTGTTTCTAGTTATATCCTCATAATAATGACGTTGTTAGAATTGTTCTGTGAATTCATAACGGTTTGCTAAAGTCTATCCCACAAGTAAGACTATCCGGTTACTTAGTCGGTAGACTACCGATATTTACTGCAAGCGACGACGTGTAGCAATTTGTACCTACGTATGCGTATTACACACGATGCTCAGTAGAACTGGGGTATTTGCGAGGAATGTATCCGAACAGAAAGCTTACATTGCTAATCTCATTACGTGGTCGCACTATTTGTTTCCAAGTCATGAATGTTTTCTACGTGTTTTAGTATTATCAAGCTCTAGTTGCTTTAGTTAAATTATCAAGTTCTACTTGCTTAAGCCTTAAGCTAGATTCTACTTACATTTCCTTTAGAATTATTTATTTGATTTCCTTTCATTGAGTTTAGTAGAATTTAAAAACGTCAAACATGTAAGTTAATTTTAATTAAAATACTTTTAAATAAAGGCAAATAAAAACGTGGTCTTTTTATTTTAACATTATTACTTAAGCAACTAAACTAACTAAAAGCTGTCCCAATAGATAGTATTAAACGTGTTTTAAATTTAAATTAAATTTTAAGAATAAAAAACATCATCTACTTGCTCTGTTTAAAAATAAGACTAAAAATGGGATCGTATAGCTTCATTGCAGTAACTACCTCTTATTCAGGAGTTTTATGACATTATCATAATAAAAGTTTATATACTGCATGTGCCAGCGCCACCCGAGTGATTACATGAAATATGCGCCCGTAAATAGCTGGTTCTGCGACACCATAAAGCGGCATAAAGAATAGGCAGATGATCCCATAACTTAATCACAATATTTTTACTGGAAAAAGTCCTGTGTTCAAGAAGAATGCAGCAAATAAATTGGATTTTTCTGAGTTGGGTCAGTATTTGTCTCATTCGTACCTCCAACGCGCTACAAAGATTAAAGAAGCTGAAGAGACTGAAGAGGCTTCTGCCAAATTATCTGGAGTTTATTCCAAGATACTTTGCAAAATATCTCTGCACCAAACTTATGTCAATGACTTGATTCGTCTGGGTCACAAAAAATAAACACCGACAGACAAGCAAATGAACAAACATTCGTTTCCATTTCAAATACGAGTAGAACTTCTCTTTCAATATATTCCTGTTGAGGTGCATAATTTTGGCATTAGTACCTACGCAAAAGATGTGGCCGTTCATAAGTTCGATTTTTTTTATAAACAATAAACTGAAAATGAATTGTATGAATTGTATCTCATGTAAGTGAATTGTATAAATTCTTATGGGAATAAAGAATCTTTAAACTGAAACTGAAACTGGCCCCAAATTATAGAGGAGTTCCGTTCACTATCGATATTGGGCACACTTCGACCTCGATTGAACGTTTGTTGGATTATTCCTTCACAATCCTCATCTTAAGTAAACTCAAAGTAGTTCATTTTACGGTGAGTGTAAAGAACGGAGCTATAGCTACATAACTCTGTCCTTTTCTTTCAGCGTAAAATGAATGGCACAAATAGGTCATAATAACCCCACAGATCTAAATGGGACCTGACATTTAAATTATTAAAATCGGTTGACAATTGGCAGATAAATCGAGTAACATCACAAAAAAGGGTTCAGGCGAAATGAGAATTGCTATTTTTAAAGTAAGTTACACGAAAGTTGCTGAACGTTACGTGTTGCAGTGTACAGCCACCCGAAGCGATCTCGTCGAGAATGCCGAAGTCGCGGAGTTCCGACGTCGATGGGTGCATCGGAATGTTGGTTACAGCCGCACGGGGCCTGGATTTTTGCTTGTTGCGCTTGCAAAATGTTAATACTAAGCATATTCTTTGCATAGCTATTTAAAAATATGCTAACGGTATTTTGTTAAGCTTTTGACGTAGCTCAAACTCAAACGGTTTTTGAACTCTTATTAATTGTGTATGTTTAGGGATAAAATAGATAATGAAAGAAGACCAAAATCAAAAGGTTACTTTTTAAATTTTTTTATTCATTACCTAGTAGTATTTATGTTGACGATCTCGGTGTAACTTTGTACTGTAATATTGCATAGATGAAAAATTAACTAAACTAAACTATTGGCGTAATATCCCGTCATAAGTTATAATTATTATTAAACTATTGAACTAGAGAAGGCTCAGGCGACTGGTACTGCTTAGTCTCCAAGTACAAACTTCCTCGTAGTTTTTCGTTTACAATTGTTGGAATTTGCTCGAATAAACATAAGAACGTCGAGCAAGCTTGCACGTGGAGACCAAGCATAACGTAACAAAACAACCACCTTCTAGGATTTAAGAGAATTCTGTTTCCCATTATGACTAAATCTCGTATTCTATCCTAACGCTACAAATCAGAATATGTTTGCTGACATTGTTTGCATGTTAATTCAGGGCAGGTTGCACAACTTGCCCGCGGTTTGTATATCGCTTGGTGATTCTATCTATCCCTATCTAACTCGTTTATAACGAAAGAGACGCACTGAACGACAAGCGAGATACTCAATACTACTCGTAGGTACTCAAATGCTTATGACATTCAACAATGATAGTTTCAGGATGTTAGCTTAACTTACGAGTAAGTCAGATAAAACAGTTGCCATATAGAGGTAAGCAATGCTTGCCGTACAGTTGACCACCAGCCTTTCATTCTACTTTAATATTTTAAAAATAAGTTTCTAAAAATCCTTTGTAATTCACCTCTACACTTCTACGGTATAGCTACTATAGCTACTATATTCCATGAATCACATTTCTACGTTAATTAGTTGCCTCTGTGGGTTTCAGTCAGTCAATCACCAAAGCCTTTTCTATTATACACGAAAATTTTCCACACAATTGATTCGTGAATCGAGTTCCCAAGTAAGTAGCAAGATGTCGAATAATTTAGCCACAAAGTGCACCTGAGTGTTTCAAAACTACATTAGAACCGTGTAATACTCGCGGGGAGCAAATTTCATCGCTGTTGCCGCACTTAAATGATAGTGCCAACCGACGTCGGTAATTTGACAAAGGTGTGTTGGAACACAACCAAATGGGCTAGACATAAGCACGCTACAGAATGTTGGTAGGTGTACTGTAGGGTAGACGAGTGTCGTAGCGGGTTTTTACATTTTGTTGAGAAGCATTGCTTTTAAACTTTATACAACTAGGAAAAGAAGTGTCAACCTTTTTCAACTATACTATAAATAAGTAACAACTTGTTCGTTTTTAATTATTGTTGGCGTCTCGGTGTTTTAAATACGATCTATTAGGTGTATACGAGTATAAATAACGATATATTCACCTTGGTAATTAAGTGTTTTTAACACGTTTTTCTAGCCATCTTATCCAAATCTATGCAATAAAGAAATGTTAAACATTATTGTCTACCGATAGGGGCAAGTGCTCTACCTGTGGACGGCTGTACCAGTGGACACCATAAATTTAAAAAAAAATACAAACCTTAGACTTATATAGTGAATGCGCCCGTAAAGTGTTTAATTCAAATAGCAACACTAGCTAATCGTCATTTTGATCGATTTCAGAAATTGTGTCATTAGTGACCGTGCAAAGTTTTCGTCGTAAAAAGTAAGTTTTTTTTGCTTGTTTTGATCTTATTTAACTTGAGTTTTTTGTCATTTATGATTTCTTTTGCATTCATAGCATTGAGTTTGAGGATCCTTCGTTGTTTTGTGAGGTTTTTTGTTGTTCTTCAACAGTTTTTGGTGGGAGTGATGACCGTTTACTTTTAAAATGTCGAATTTGTACCTGTGGACTACTTCATGATTGTACCTATGGACTGTCCATAGGTACAGCATCGTATGTTTAAAATTGGACGGTTGGAAATTTATCTTTGTTTGCTTTATTTTCAGTGCCGCGTAGTAAAAATGGCATTGTTCTTTTGACCTTACCACCACATACTTCGGATAATTTACAACCGCTATGTGCTACAGGACAATTCAGATGATGATGATTCGGATGATTCAGCCAAAGATTTATATAGGGAATATTAATTTATTTATTTTTTATTTATTTAAACTTCTTTGCACAAAATACAATAAAGTAAAAATTTCGGACTTAATGCCCAATGGCATTCTCTACCAGTCAACCAGTAGGCAAAACAGAAAAAAAAACTAAGGTCGGTGCGAAGAAAAAAGGGTTTAAAAAAAAACTGTTTCAATAAAATATATACAAGATACGGGTGTATAAAATATAAATATACGTAAATACAGATGACTAATAAGCATATAGGTACTCATACTTAAATAAATATAATAATATATAAACAGATAAGGCGATGTGTGTTAAATCGATTTACGACTGCGCTTGTTCCAGCAGATGCTTATGAAGCATCCGCTTGAAAGCTAACTTGCTTGGGGCTATATTGTAATGCAAGCAAGTAGAAAAATTATTAGAACTTGCGGAACGACGGCAATCATAGTTTTTAAGTAATTACGCATTTTGTTAACTTTATTTTATGCTGTTAGAAGCTATATTGTTGATTTATGTCCATAGGTATGTTGCTGTCCACAAGTACATTTATGCTGTCCAAAGGTACACGCTAAGGTTTTACCTATGGACAAAAAGAGAGTTTTTTAAAATATAATTATAACTTTTTTAAGGAAACACCTAAGAAAACTAATGACTGTTATATTTGATGAGCATTTAATTATGTAATAAAAACAATAAATAAGTTAATAATAAACTTACAGTTTTTTTTTAAATAATTATGATAACTCAAAAACTGGAAAGTGTCCACATGTAGAACACTTGCCCCTACCTAATTCTAATTCATATGCACTTTCTCATATATTCTTTAAGTTCACTTTAAACACTAATAATTCACACTTGTTAAAACAAGCCTCAAAATATCCCGCTTCAATAATATTAAGATTATGATGTTAGATACGTGAAAACGTCCGTAAGCACAAATGTAGAAGTATTAACTTAGTTTCCCGTATTTGAAGTTATTGAGGCGAAAGAACTTACTCGGTAGTTCAGGAGGAAAATCAAATCAATTCTGGGAGTTTTCAAGTGACGCGCAAGTCGGGCAACTTGTGTCTTGTGCACGGAGCACATCCAAGATTGATTGGCCAATTACGAGCTTTTCTGAGTTTTCCTCATTAGTTCAGTAATTAAGGGAACGGTTTTTAGGTGTCAATATTTCAGTCAATAGTTAAGGCTAAAGTAGTAATATGAACCTTTTGGTTTTGGTTTTTGTTTAAGTAATAATGTATGTAATTTTTTGACTAGATCTGCGCTGTGGCTACATGCTGCACCATTTATGCTGCTGGTCGCCCTTTTAGTGTCGTCAGAAATAGAAAAGAAAGAAAATAAATAAATTGATTTACACAAAAATGACACGGTTCACAATAACAAAGAATTAAAACGATAGCATAGTTTTATATGTGCCGTACGTTGCGTCGATTACCCACTGGACTCACTCAGTAGGCACTATAAATATGTAGATGTAAATATACTGGTAAAAGTAGTTTGCACTTTGTTTGTTAAATGAATGATTTTCTTTCTTGTTTTCTTTTTTTAGTTGCATGTATGTTGACCAGAATTATAACCGAATTGATTCATGAATACGCGAGCTGTAATGATTTGGTAAGCACTTGCTAAATTGTTAATAATACCGCACTGATTTTCAAGTCAGTAGTACGGCCCAACAATAGTTTTCTTTAATGTAATGAATACATTTTTTATAAAGTGGTAGGTACCTACACCATTATGTGATCACACAGTAACAAAACGAAACCGTTCATTTTTTAACCACGTAAAATTCAGGGTAAAAACTGTTTTACGTGGTAACATTGTTTCAAAGAATCAATTTTCTTTGCATAACAATACACTAGCGCCGCCATCGCGGTTATGTCTACAGTGCTGTAAGATTTCCATATTTTATTTATTTATCAACAAATCCTCGCTTCATTTGGTTTATAACTTTTATAAGGCTAACAATGCCACTAACTAAACATAATAACGATAATTGTGTTAGTGTTATACATCTATATTTCGTTACTTACAACATACGCCACGAAAACGTAACCATATCCCCGAGTAATACAACCTCATCCCGCATTGAAGGCAACACGATAATTAATTACCTTTATCCTGCCATAATTGACGTGAAACGCCATGTAACGTTATTTTCTGCAACTATCATTCCTAGAACCTCCGCCGCAACAATTATATGCCGGCTCCCTTACTACGTATAATTTGGAATTTCTACAAAATAGTACCGCTTTTCAGGCTATCGCTTTAGGCCATTTACAAACGATCGTTTTCAACTAAGTTACTGCAACGGGCGGACGTGCGGCCCCTAATTTGTGTTTTACGACTGTTAGTTTTATCGGCAGTGTTTAAGAGCCTTTAGCTTTAAAATTTATTTTAACTGCAAGAGTTTTATTTTATTTCAAGCCGGAACATTTGTACAGTGAGCAGCAAAAATTGGTGGAATCTTAATAAAATACTCAATGCCTATTTGTGTGCCAATATAGTACAGCCACCTCTCTCATTAACAAACGCCCAATACCTAAAGTGTCCTTGAAATATGCCTTGTTCTTGTCTGTCGTTATGACATTTGAATTTGACAGAAAGTGATAAAAAATACTTTCACTAAAATAGGCTTATTGTGGGTTTATGAATAATTTTAAGACTAGATCTTGACAATTGACTAGAACTATAATTAAAAATAATCATTTACAATACAATACAAAACACTTTATTGTAAACCAAACAAAAACATTACAGAGAAACAGCACAATTAAAAACAACACAGGTAAACAACAGGCGGTCTTATCGCTGATTAGCGATCTCTTCCAGACAACCTTACTAGGGATAAGGTGTCAAATTAAAATATTTTACGAGGTACTTCACACGAGCAAGAACAAGAAACTATGTAAGTTATTAAACATGAGTATTAAAAAACTAATAATAGAAAAAGTGATAATATACGCTCACTATACTAATAAATAGATAAGAAAATAAATACATAAACAAATAAATACAATATATATATGACTTACATAAATAAACAGATAAATATATATAAATACATAAAATTGAATATCAATACATCCACAACAGGGAAAACAATAAAAAAGCTTCTTGCTAGGTATATATTTTTTGTATATTCAACAATGGCTTCATATTTTTCTTACAAACTAACTAATCTCTCAACTCGGTAAATGTTCGTAAACTAAAGCAGATGCTGTAGGATCAGCCCCTAAATACCATAATTTTACATACCAATTTATACATAATTGCAGTAAATTCATGTGACAGTTACTTTGCTACTTTACTTGGCAATATATATGATTGTTCCACATGTTCCAAGTCTTACTAAAACTATGTAAAGTAGATAATTAATTTATTTGTTTAATCCTACAATTTTCCAGATACTTAATACCTCAATTCTAACTGCATTGAGCAGCACAATTTGTGCATAAGAATGGCTTTTCTCAAATAAAATTCCGTTGTCTCATTGCAACACGCTAAACCTATTTAAGTGCGCTGTGGATACAGTCATTTCCGGATATTACGATTCCAACCGGTAATGGAATTCGGTAAATCAAAACTGGGTAACGCTCGGGCGATGACGTCACCGGGGCAGGTGAATATTAATGTCCAAGGCTCCCCATTAATACATTACATGCCTGATATAATTCACCAGTAATGTTATAATGGTGTTAATAGGAACATAATAATATCTATCCCCTATTATGGTTCTTTAAGTGTTATTGTGCTTATACCGTTTGGTTCCATATTTAAGTTGTGACCTGATAACCTGATCTGATTAAATAAATAACTCTCTTACTCATAAACACGCAATAACTAAAGTGTGCTTGAAATATAGTCCGTCCTTATCTGTCATCATGAGATTCCAATTTGACAAAAAATATTTGAACTAAAAGAGCGTTTATGAATGAAGGAGTAAATCTTTGTGGTATTCATTGCGAATGCTGACATTAGTCTGGTTATTAGGTTTCAGTATAAAACGGATCAGCATTAATTTGTTAATTAACAAGGAATTGGAAAATAAGCTATGAGTCAAGTCAAAATTGTGTGTAATACCGTAAAAGAGATTAAAGCTTGTTTATGAAATTACTAAATGTATGATTTCCTTAAAATTCTGCTATTAATAATAATTCTCAAAACCCTGTACATTTAAAGATCTCTCTGTACAGTACAAATTCTAAAAAAACCAGATGTAACCTTTTTAAAATCATAGCACTTTACACTTTACAACCGTTGTCGAGTCCCACTTAACATGCGGGATGCAGTGTTCCCAAAAAAATACAAACATTTTTGTCGCGAGCGCTAAAGAGTACCATAAAGCTGGGGCAATAACGTTTTTGTGACTAAAATGCCACCTATATTAACATATGAATGAACTGCAAAATACCTGTCAATAAAGATGCTGATACTGAATATGAGTATTGACAATCACTTAAAGATTGATGAGCGATGAGGATGACATTACATTGTGTGAAATAATTTACAGTATTCCACAGTTTTGTATTATTCAAGTTTCTACTTTTGACATATTTTTAATGGGATATTGACCGCGATTATCTTTAAATATGGTGTTAAGTTTCGTAGATAAAAATGTCTCCGCATTTCAATTATGTTATAGATTTAGACCGTAAGTCAAATTAAATAAAAAAAAACTGGTACTCGCGCACCGAGGGTTCCGTACAAACCTGTAGGTATATAAGTAAAAGTTCACCCATAACGTCAATAGAGTTAAAATATGTGATGTAACTAAAAATTTCATGCTTTCGGAATTTTTCCTTTACAATTATGTGCTATAAAACATTGCTTCATGCCAAATTTCAAGATTCTAGATCGACTGGAAGTAAGTACCCTTTAAGTTTTAATTCCCTTGAGAGTAGTTCCGAGTTTGAAAATATGCAGCTCTAATTACTGTTTCCTTTGATTGCGTTGACATAGAAGTTTGATTTTGTTACAGCTTAAAGGTATTATAGACCTGAGTATTTGATACAAATTTCAGCTTGATACCTCCACGCGTTCCGGAGAAAAAGAGTCTTGACAGACGGACGGACGGACAAAAAAGTGATCCTATAAGGGTTCCGCCTTTTCCGTTCGAGAGCGTGGAACCCTAAAAAGGGTTGGGGTGACATTTAATTTTATCACCTAATTTTATTTACTATTATAAAAAACTCGAGATGTTTTGATTCAGATAATTATCATGGACAAAGTCGCGGGCAGAAGCCAGTTCAAATAGTAAAAGAACAATACGAATAAGTACATATACAACATATATAAAAATCTAACACAGCCAACTGCGGAGCAGGGCTAAAGGGGTGGTTAAGGCACAGAGAGGAACCTCCGGACAATGTGCTGTGTGGAGGAGTACTGCTTTCTATATCTGGGCCTTGATCCGGCCATCTAA
This sequence comes from Acleris laterana, assembly GCA_963966035.1. Lineage (NCBI taxonomy): Eukaryota > Metazoa > Arthropoda > Insecta > Lepidoptera > Tortricidae > Acleris > Acleris laterana. Next base: position 8,556,986 of record OZ014448.1, on the reverse strand, counting down.
CTAATCTCTTAAGGTGTATAGCAAGACTCTTTGTTATGAGACCGTTCGATGAAACAACTATACTTATACACATACATACATACATACCTTCACGCCTGTAATCTCAGAGTGGGGTAGGCAGAGCTACAGAATTGCTTAAAAACTTGTTGATAATTCAGTAATAACATTTTTCACAAATATACGCTAAGATGTTTACCAGCGTATTAGTGACAGGTTGCAAGCCTACAAGCCTATATTCCCTTTGTCGCCTCTTACGACATCCACGGGACGACATGGAGTGGCACTATTCTAACCCGGCAATCACACGGCCAACTATACTTATTTTCATCATAATTGATGTTACTTCACGAACTCACAGTTAATTTACACATTACGGCTTAAATTGTACATCGCAAGCGATATCAGACCTAACTTCATCACGTACACCCAGTACGTATAGAAAGACAATAGCAAACACTAAATCAAACCGGACTGTATTTACACAACATTGCATCGTGGCGAATACTGCATATCAATGCACCGGCGGATTCGAAGCTAAATTGACGCTTCTAAATAACAGACTATGAATGAACGCTGGACAATGAAAGCTAATAAGAAATATTGCCTTTGACGTGTTATGTACATGGCTTGACCCGGCAGAATAAAGGCCATGCTTTGATTATTCAAGAGCATTTTTTGTAAAAAAATAAGTAAAGTTAACTTAAATAAAGATTGAAATTCCTTTTTTTTCAGTTAACTTTTTAAGTTTGCTCTCTGTTCGGTTGAACACTCATAATATCAAAGAATTGTAATTTATTGAATTGATCAAAATTCCGAATTTTCGTAATTCCGGCCGCAATGTTATGATTGAAGACTTTATTTTTTGGTTTCGCTTATAAATTAAACATTACCTTACCTACGTACGTTGAATAAATTATATATTTAATCTAAATTTTAACATAACCTAATCGGAAATATTTAAAAGATGGTTACCAAAATGAACGTCGGAAAAAAAAGGAAATTGAAAGTGTTACCCGGTTAAACATACGCAATTGTTTTTTTTTAAGTATGTTATATTTTTAAATTTTATTCCTAAAATAATAAAAAGGTAATTTACACTACAGTTACCTTAGAAATTACTCTTAAAGACATTAAGTTAATAATTAATATACATACATAATGTTCAATGCCTCATTGCACTATTTAAAAAAATATACTCTTACCAAGGGCTATACTAAGGATGCAACAGTCATTCCAAAAGTCTATTAAAATAATTGCAATCTATATTTTAAAACGGCGTTTTGTTCCGTTCGTTTTTATGTCTGGAATGTCCTAAAGCAAGATGGATGCCGGTCGGTAGCACTTCGGCATAATAAAAGCGGAATTCCTTCATTAACGCAAAGAGTTTACTCGTTTTTATCTTTAGCCTGCGGATGGACCGCGGGCGGCTTTAAAAAGTTCTAAGTTAAACTATTTTAATGGTACTTTAAAGTCGTAAAGCAGGAGTCATGGTTTCCTTTGAGGAGCTATTAGATATTTATTCTATGAATACAACAATTGTTTTCCCTATATTGGGTTTATTGCTAAAATCTCCGGATATTTATGTAAAATTTGTGAAACACTTAGATGATTAGAGACAAGTCGGGAGCTCACGTTGGTCATTTATATACTGGTGCTGTTGCAAGGCAAGCATAGCAATCCTGACGTATTGCGACACGTCACGCTGCGCCCCCGATAGGTACAGTCAACCAATTTGATTCCTAGGCCACTATGGACTTTGTCAACGTGCCGTTGTAAACCAAATCATAGGGAGTCTCTTACGTTTTGGTTGACAACGTCACTTTAACATAGTCCAAAGTGGCCTAGAAATCAAATTGGTTGATTGTACGTGGAGCGCAGGCGGCGGCCGCTGCTGCTAGCGCTGCCGCGCAGCCGCACCACGCTGCTGGCGCGGGCGCCGTTCACGCGCGCACTCGCTCCTCTCAACCGTATAGCCATAATAATTGACTTGTTCCATTGCACTCTGAGCGAATTCAAAAAAGTGGCCTTACATGTAATATGCTTTAATAATTAATGGGTTTGGTTTTTATCGCATTAGGTATTTAATCTTTGATAGAATAAGTTGATGATAGTAAATAAATAAATAAATAATAAATTTCAGCCCATTTTCGGTAGCAAGAGGACCCTTACATACAAACTGATTCACTGACCAGTAAAAATAATAAACAGCTTGTTGAAATACTAATTCAATGGATTGATTCGCAAAATATACTTTATTTGTAGGGCATTTTTTAGATTTAGACGAGTAATAGCCATACTCACATATAACTCAATATAAATTATTGAATTTTGTTAAGATATCCCAAAAACCACCAATTAGAGCCATGAAATGATTTGTTATGTTTGACATAGAACTGAGATGAAAACATTTTGTTATGTGTTAGCGTTGGCTTTTTGAACGTAATAGGCAATTAGGTACTTTGCGGTTTTTTAGTTTCGAGCATCGAAAATTCAATTTAGCGGATTCGAGAATACAACCGCATTTTAGATTTCACTCAATTTACAAATTCACCTACTGGTTTGGACTTTTCGTTGTATATTCTGGTATTTTAATTTAAACTTCAACAGAATGATTTAAAAACAGTCATGATTTTGGGATGTCAATGTCAAGGGAAATTCAAATCATTCTTACACTATCGACCCGCCTCACTTCGCTTCCTTTTTGTGATTTTACTGTAATACCCGTACAAAATCCAGAATTTATTACACACTAACCCTCCTCTTGAATCGCTCTAGTATTGATGAAAGCCGCATTAAAATCCGTTGCATAGTTTAAAATGTCTAAGCGTAGGTACATAATATATAGGTACGGACAGCGAGAAGCAACTTTGATCTATACACTATGCAAAGAAGATTATTCATCAGGATGTATTTCGCCAATCGGGGGGCTGTACTGTCACTAGGTCTAAACAAGTTTCAGAATGTTTTAATTAAAAATACTTAGTTAATTATGATGATATCGGTGGAAAGACGTTACCTGCTGAAATTAAGCCTTTTCAAATGATCTCCACGACGATCGGTTTTCAATACCTACTCGTAATCTTCACCAGGGGTGTTATTATGGCATAGCTAGGCAGTTCAGTCTACGCTGTTAGAAAATGACAGAGTTATATACCTGCTATAGCTTTGCTTTGTCCTTTACGCTTGCCGTAAAATGAACTGCATAGCTATGTCGTAATAACCCCCCTGGTCGTCGGTCGCCCTACTGGAAGGCCTCCCTTTACTTAGGTAAGTATAATTATCATTATATTTGCCATTTTTTTTACGGTTCCGGTACGTCATTTGTCGTAATGTATCGTTTATCCGAATTTCCGTTTATGCTAAAGCCATTTTCGCTTAAATTTTAAAACTTTTTTGTGTTCTTATAATACTATCCTTACCTAACCGAACCGCAGATGTAATTGAAAAACTTAAAAAGTGGCCTGACTTATCCGAAAACCAGTTTAGGGCAAATGAAAATTCGAAAAACGATGTGTTAGGACAAACGTTGATAGGTATTGTGAGGGACCGGTTTTTTACTAAACTAACTAAACTAAGATCCTTGACAAGTTCGTAAAAGTGTGTGAATACAGCCTCTCTCTAGCCGCACTATCTCCATTAACTCCACCTCCGATGTTGATTATTGATCCTGCCGTCCGTCACAGCGATATGGAATTTTATAGACGATCGTAATTTTCATTTTGCTTGCGGTATGCGGGGAATTGTTTCATGCCACAGAATAACTAGTTTTAGTTTTACCTGTAGAAACTAGAATTCTGGGTACAATGGCATGGAACGCTCCCCGCAAAGTAGCCGACCGCAATGAATTGTTGGTAAACTAGTTTCAAACAATGAAAAGTATTAATGAGTCAAAAAATATAGCTTTGTTTCTGGATTCCTATTTTGAATTAATAAATTTACCTTCTTATTCATAAAAGTATCTTTAATTTTGGCATTTGAATTTGAAGAAAGTGACTAAGAATATGTACCTACTTAGGGGGCTAGAAAGAGTACAAACTGATGATGAACTTTTTCGCTTATTTGTAATGTGGTAATTTTTTTTTTTTTTTTTATGGCATAGAGAAGACAAACGAGTACACAGGCCACCTGATGGTAAGTGGACACTGTGACCCATAGACATTCGCATTCACAAGACTGCAATGCAATCCTGAGACTGCAAAGGCGTTGCCAACCCTGAGGACTAAGATGGAATGCCTCTATGCTAGTCATTTCACCGGCTGTCTTATCCCCAAACCGGAACACAACAATGCGAACACTGCGGTTTGGCGGTAGGTTAATGGATTAAAAAGCTTCATAAATTTCATTCTATTACAAATAGGTCGCGTCAAGTATAATTTAAGTTTATTTACGGCTCCTTGGTGGTTAGATTTTTCCCGCAGAAGATTGCGAAAATAGCAAACCCTCGAGAAATAATTTCTGTTTACTCCGGCTTAATCCTCGGAATCCTGAGCTCTGATCGAACGCCGCGAGATTCGGCCTTATCCAGTGTAACTGACTGGATTTATTGGGATTTGCTACGTTTTTTGCAAAACAAAATACTTCAATATAAATTGTTTCCATGCGCGAGCAGAGAGAGATTAAAATATACTTTACATGGTTTAAAGTTTAAACTTCGTAACCAAATTTATTTTACGAATTTATGGCATGATTTTTTCACTATTTCTACAATGTATCAGGTTGTAGCTGTCGTTTAAGGCTTTCCAATTTGCGAATAATAAGATGATGAATGGTGTTCGAATTTGTAAAATTGCATATTATCACATGATGTATTACAGTATTTTAATTTAATTTTGTTGAGCTTGACACTTTAATATGTATGTTTGTGAATAATGTAGAAATTTCTCTATCAAATTACCTTATTTTTAAATAGCCCGCACTACCTCACTGCGGGTTTCTAGGCAACCATATCAATGTTATCATATATGTAGATAGAATGTCGCGTCATCAACTTTGAGAACTAACATGGTGCTATCTCAGTGCTAGTGAATTCACCAGCTTTAATATCCTCACACCAGAACAACATAGTGATGCGAACACTGCTGCTTGTCGACAAATAAACGAAAAAGATAACGTTCCGAACGGACGCTGCAAATAAATATTAATACTTATGCCCTTTTCGTAATAAGCAAAAATTGTTCCCTGACATTTAAGTAAATCCCGTAAAACCTGGCGGTTGCTACCTAACGCCATCGTAAACTAACTTTTAATGATTCAATTTTACGTTTCAGTTGTTAAACTACTTGAAATACGTTATTACCTATTCACTAATAGTGAGTACCAAGTACCAACAATAACGATAACGATGTCATAGAAAACCTTAATACCCTAGTAACCCGTATTGTATTTATTTATTTTTATTCTCGACACTCTGCGCTCAGACGTCAGAAGACATGTTGCTTAACGGCTTAAAATAAACAGAGTTCCTAAGTGTGCAGTATTACTACATGAATTATCTTGAAATAACATTACTACGCTGACCAACAAAACTACATCCTAATCAAGCCAAACCTCGCAAGGTTACAACTCAATTATTCCCCTCCCATCTGACTGAATGCGATGATTAATTAATGTAAAACTCCTCTACTTTTCACCATCATAATTGGCCTACCGGTAAGGGCCCCCACAAATTACTTTTTCATTAGATACAAAAGATCCATTATCCACTTAAATTAGCTCCCCAAGGAAGTCGTTAATATTAATCAATGTTTGAAAGGATCCATGTTAAACCGGCGGTAACCAAAAAACGATCAGGTATCATGCTTGCCTAAATGAGGTGCGAGTTCGTCGGCCAAACGAAAGGGTGTAGGTATTCAGCCGTTGGGTCATTATTTGGGCGTTTGTTCCGTATCACTTTCGCTGTCACATTTTTGTACAAGTGGCTGCAGATTTCGATTTCGTTTCTGGTTAGGTATCTAAGTTTACCAGACATCTTACAAATATCCAAAAACGGCATCAATATATATGCCAAATTCTTCAAAAATATGCTCACCAAAGTGAGGCGGTTGAACCGCTCGAATAATGACCCCGTTCCTTATATATTGATTTTGTTTGGTAGCTGATAGGGCCTCTATTCTAGGTGGTAAAAACCATATCGTCTTTAATGTGTTGCCTGCTTATCGGTATTCTTCGGGGTGTGTGCAAAATTAACTCCACTAGGTAATACCGCCATCTCCTTTCTACTATCGGACTTCCAGACGCACTGCGGGATTCCATCCGTACATGAGGGGCTATTGCTTAACGCTCTCTCAATCGCAATTGTTTTCATTTTGAAAATGGAACGCTTGTTGTTGATATAAAATGAAAACAATTGTTCCGCTTTGGAGCCAATTGAGATTGCGAGTGCGTTAGGCAATAGCGACGCTGGTTGGAATTCCACTTCTTCAAACGAAGCGCTTTGCATCATCATTTATAACACGTACTGCAAAAGAGTGGAATGCGCTTCCGGCGTCTGTATTTCCGAGTGCATACAATACGAACCAATTTAAAGCTTCTTCAAAGGCGTGTTCTGGGTGAACTGGTTTCATCGTCAACAAAATCTTTGCCCTCCAGGGGCAAGAGTTAATCAAGAGAAAACCCATCTTCTTAAAAAAAAACAATTCTAATAAAAGAGTCATCAATATATAGCTGCTCGAAATAATTAATTCATCAAGGGATTGTGATTTTAGCGCAAACGAAATTATTCTAACCAAAAAACCTATATTTATTTAAACAGAAGGAATCCCTTTCCCAAGATTTTATTTAACTTGATAAAAAAATATCTTCTTCAGTCCAGTTGGTTCCACTGTCTAAGCAAGTTGTGTGCTAAATTCCATTTTAAAACAATTACGAGTATATATAAGTAGTTTCTTTTGTCGAGTTTATTTAATAATCAAAATATAAATTAATGAATCGATGTTTTTATAAACTAATATACGTCATTATCTCATAATGTATGCTTTTCGCCGAAAGTTACGCTCGTCGTCCACTGTACAGTGTCGCTATTGCCTAACGCACTCGCAATCGCAATTGGCTTCAAAGCGGAACAATTGTTTTCATTTTGTATGCAGACAAGCCTTCTTTTTCAAAATGAAAACAATTGCGATTGCAAGTGCGTTAAGCAATAGCCCCTCTAGTCTGGCATATTAAAGCTCTAAAGAAATTTTAAGTGAAAAACGGAAATCCACAAGTTGGACAATATACGGTAACCCTCTCAAATATCAAAGTTTCAAAACGTTAAGTAAACGTAGTTACTGAGAAGACGTAGTCAAGTGGTCATAAAAAGTATACCTACCTATATCCTACCCTGAATAAATAAAATGACATCCATTTTTTTTGATCCTACGTCATATCATTATTCTTTAAAAATATACTTCCTCAAACGAATTCTTAAAAAGGGATGGTTTCCTCAGAAACTGATCATATGTGTAATTCTTTGATCATTTTCATTTCTTCGAGAAAGTTAACCCGTATACGCTAATAATATTGGTATTTTAGAGCCACCTTCAAATGTTCTAATTGATATAAACTCAGTTGAGATCGACGCAAATATTGTCCTTAAATATTTGAGTTAAATTTTACGGTACCTACTAACAATTAATTACGGAAATTATAGGTCTAATTTAACGTACCTATACATGATGGTATTTATCACCGTTTGTATCTTAGTTATAAAAAAATACTGGGGAAGAATTTCAAATTTAAATTTATTTTCTCATTTCTATTGCAATAACGAAGTGCATTCCCAGTAAAACTCAAACTCACATCATTTATTTGAGAAAAACACATTGCAATTTTGGCAGAAAACGCTAAAAGGTAATTAAACAAAACATGGAGATATTTATATACAAGTAGCAAATTAAGAGACGTGACCCTGTAACTAGTGTGAGGCCAAAAAGGACTCAACTCAGCATGTAATGCAGCCGGAGCCACAACATGTAACGGCTAGTCTTTCAGCTTAGACCTGATGTTTGCCCAACATTTACCGTTTTCCAGCTGAATTCCTCGTAAAAAAAGTAAGCACTAAAGTGGTTAGTAAATTGGCAACATATGCAGGGTGAGCAATCCAAATGGGTCAGTACTTATAGGTAATTGGGAAACTATTATAATACTCGTAAGAGTTAAAGTCGGTAATCTGTTTATAGGGACCAAGGCTGCGATTTAAAAAAAATGCCGTAAAAGATTTATAAACAAAACATAAGCACTAACCGAGAATCGAATCGAGAAATTTCCATTTTAACAACATATTTAACTTTTGAGGCCTTGGTTCGTAACATCAGATTATTTACCGTAACTCTTGTTTATAGTTTACGAATTCCCTATACTGTTATTTGAGTAGCTTAACTTCAAACTCGGATATGTCCTTGAAATTTGGTATACAAATTTAAAACTTAACTTGATTGAAAAAAAAACGCAAATTCCGTTGACTTTTTGCATGGACATTTGCAAGTTTGAAAATTGTTTTTTTTATGGCATCGATTTAGCAAACGAGCACACAGGCCACCTGATGGTAAGATCTAAAACCCGTAGCCGTAAGCATTTTCAAGAATACAATTTTAAGACTGCAATCCTAAAACCGCAATTGCATTGCCAACCCTGAGGACTAAGACGGAATGTCTGTATGCTAGTAGTTTGACCGGTTGTGTTATCCCCACATTGGAACACAACGATGTGAACTCTGATCCTTGCTCATAGATTAAAGAATAAGATGGTGGTAAGTAGTGATCCAGACGGACCTTGCACACGGTCCTAACAACACTCAAATAAAATACATTGTACAGTCACGAGATTTAATTTGCCACCCACCTTAGGTCCAAATTCATTCTGACATTCTGCAACAATAAGGTTGAGTTTCGTAAAAGTTACAAATGACTTGACATCTTTAATGACATTGACGACTTTAAGCATATTTTTCTTGAAATGGGTCCCAAATTAACGCTCGTGACCGTACGTAGTTAAGGATTTAATTGAGACAGGCTTTAACTTCCATTGCGTAACGAAAATTATTATTCAATACAGTATGTAAGCACTTAGAAGATGCTTCGGTTTTGTACTTCTCTCTCACTCGCTCTTAATAAGATCGTATGAGAGCGAGTGAGAGACTAGTACGAAGCCGAAGCCCCTTCTAAGAGCTATCGCACTGTACTTTGGTGGTTAAAATTAGTTATTTGGGTGAATTGCAAAAATATTGTACATAGTTAAGGGCTCAATTAAAAAATCCTTAACAGTCCTTAACTTTTTCCTTTGTGTAACGAAGATTAGTCATATAATCATATGGATAACTTTCGTTACACAAAGGAAAAACAATGGAAGAAAGTTAACGTTGTCTCAATTAAGTCCTTAACTATGTACAATATTTTTGCAATTCATCCATTTAATTGATTGACCTTAAAATCCCGAATAACTTTTTTCCGAATATTCATTTGTCCGAATTTTCATTTTCCTGAAAGCTATGTCACGCTGGAAGTATTTTAGATTTATAAGCGATTTATAAACGACAACAAAAGATAACACTTGTATAAAAAAATTGCGTTTGGAATTATGACTCTTCGGAATTATGTAGTGTACCCCTTAATCGCCCATCTTGGATTTTTATTTAGTAAATTATGTAATGCAGTGGCAATTTCAATGATAAATGTTTCTCGGTAGTGCAGTAACGGCTTGTCGGGAGCAGTCCGCACTAGAGCTGCGCATTAATTAATGAACACACATTTAAATGCCTAGCCTCTTGAACATGTACGGGAATGTTGCTGGGGGAAAAAAATATTTTACCCTGAAGGGCAGAAATATGGGAAAAAGGATTGGCCTACTTACAAGGAAAGGTGCGCAACTGTCCGGGTCCGATTTGATTTATTTCAATATATGTTAGAGAGCAGTCTAAAATAATAGACACGTATTTTTTAGATGCCCAATCTGAACCTATTGGGAGAAATCGTCCTCCAAAGTATTGAAAAGTGACGAAAATCTAACTTCTATAGATAGTTTGATTCAAGCAAATTGCTAGTTAATACTGGTTTGACTACCTACGAGTATATGTTTGAGAACATGAAAAAATAATGAGAATGTGTTTTTTTATATCGGCTCAAACTAATTGTTTCCTAGAAAAAATCCTTCAAATTAATATTTTTCATCGTTGATCATCGTTTTTTTCTCTTTTTTTTTTCACGTTCCCATACATATAATCAACCCAGTAATTAACCAGAAATTTACTTAAAAACAAAACTCTCTACAGAAGATAGAGGGTTTTGTCGATTTTCAGTACTCTGGAGGATGATTTCTCCCAATAGGTTAAGATTGGACAGCTAAAGAAATACGTATATATCAAAATAAATCAAATTGGAGCTGGACAGATTTTCCTTGTTAGTTTATAAATAAGTTTCATGTATAAAGTCCACAAAAAAAATGCATTTACAGAAAAAAGTTGTTTGCCCTGAATTACATGTTTAATTTAGCTATATTTAACTAGTGTTAAATTATGCCAAATCTCTCTCACGCTTAGAAACAGTACACAAAAATTTACCTTATGGTGTTATTTATACTTTTTCAGTATATAAGTAACATTTTATAATAATGTAGTCCTTTACTAACCACGTGACACACAAATCTCTTAACAACCTCCTTTCATCTAAAATTCAACGTCCTGGTAGAAACATTCTTATTACTACTATAATTTCAGCCAATCAAAATATTCAAATTCATAGACAATATAACCGGAAACGTGTCAGTGTTGCCACACGGGGCTAACGTTTTAGCCCCATTCCGCGCCGCCATAAAAAAGTTTCTATGGCACTCTCAGGGGTCGGCAACATTTTCAATTTAGTCACGTTACGTTCGGTGAGAGAGAACGTAACTAATTTATTAACTGAAACAGCGTCTCCAATTTTAGATTTTATTTTATTGCATAAGTTATTTATCGTCAAAATTTTAGTAACGGCCTCTAATATCATTATTGCCAGTTATAAACATTATTAATAATGCGAACGCTTCGTCGGAAAACCGATTGCAAAAACTGATGTACTCGTACATGTAGGTTTTCACTTCACTTACCCGTTGCCGCCGACTAGCTTGCTCTAGGGATTTCACATGATGCTGTTTATTTATTTGTACGTTGCAAGTTTTTTTTTAATTATGGATATTATTGCATTGTTGTCTAGTTTTAATTAAAGTAGATGTTATTATTTGTTTTTCTTTTATACGCATACAGCAACAGCGCTTAAATTAAATCTGTTATTAAATAATTTCTACCCCGAATGACATGTTTCATTCTAGTACGCTGTTAAATTATGCCAAAGCACTCTCTCACTTAGACACGAAATAAATTAAACTAATGGTGTTATTTATAAATTTTCAGTAAGTTTATAAATAACATTTCAAAATGAGTTTCTGTTTATATATCTTTCTGCTAATACGGTTAATGATTAAAAGTAAAGTTGTAATAATAAATGGAATTTTAAAAATAATTTTAATAATGTAAGCTTGAGGCTCATGTTGCGTATTTCTGAATGTTGAATTTAACTTTTGTCCGGATGACATATTCCCGTATTTCACGGTGCAACATTCAGATAACTTTGAAGTCGACTCAGATGAAAAGATCTTAATTCCGTTACGTCATGTTAGTTAAATGAAACTGAAATAGTACTTTGCGTAACTAATTTGTGAAATATTAATCTCTGATTCATATCTAGATATGCGACTCAAATGAGAAATTGATGAAATGAGGTGGGTTTCGGAGGTTTAATTTTCTATTGTCTCTTGAGAAAGACACGTCATATTTATAGTGCCTAGTTTCAAAGAAAAATGTAACCATATAAAAAGATAATATAATATAATATTATATAGCCAATATGTATAAGCTTAACTTGTTTTGCTTTAAGATTATCCTGTAGAGAGTTATAAAATTAAAAATTTATATTATATTTGTAAAAAATCGTCTGAGACCTTGGTAATAGAGTTTTTTTTACGAAAATATCAATGAAAAATACTTTGAGCAAATAAAAAAGTTCATGGACGACCATGAATGTTGTTTCAGAAAATGGACGAATTAGCCAAAGATTAGAGCAGTTTCTAATTAGCCCATCGACGATAGCGTAATCGGTTAATTTAGTCGCTTAATTTATTTTCTGTCCAAGGTCTTCTAATAAATTTGTATGTTTCTAAATCATACATTTCGAGTTTTCTACACGTCTGAATTATATTACGCACTTACGAACGGACCTAGAATTGACCGAACGTAAACAGTTGATCATTCGAAACCCAATTTACTACTGGTCAAACTAATTTCCAACTGGTATTATATTCGGTGGACTACGATTGGTTAACGAAGACAATCAACATTACGTTGACATCTCGGTTCACCTTAGTGGAAACTGAAATCCCTGCGGGCAGGTGAATAATTTGGGATGCTAAAATCGAGCTAGCTAATAGGTAGTTAATAGGTTATCTAGACCCATTTACAAGTCATCCAGGTCATTGTACTTTGTGTACTAGGTATACGAAGGGGGGAATAATATTAGCAATGTACAGTGGCGTTCAGAATTGCATGGACAATTTATGAATGAATTCATTCATAAACTGTCCATGCAATTCTGAACGCCACTGTACACTATTTCAAATGCAAATTTGTAAGCCAAAACAAATTTTCTAAATGACAGATTTGCAGAGCTCGACAGGGGCGAGCCTTTTTTACGTCATTAATGTCAACTGTAGATATTAATACAGACACCTTAAAAATAAATTTTAAAAGAAAATAAAACTTTTTATAAACTAAAATGACAATGCATTATGTACAAAACGCATACCAAGTATTTTTATTTATTCTAAATTTTCTTTTTTATTATAATAATTAAATTTTTAACGCATTTCTTCTTGATTGTTTCGATGGCGATGGCGACGTTAAGATCGTAGCAGAAAGGGAGCACAACTAAAATAATTTTATTAGTCATTAAATTACACCACATCTACCATTGAATGACAAGGTATGTCCATGTTATGCAAACTCTGAAAACAGCTCACCCCTGCCGACCTCTGCTGATTTGAGTTTAAAGCAGATTATTTTTTATTTTTTTTTGCGTTGAGAACGGTGAATGGTATAAAAGAATTCAAGCAATATAATTTATTTTATCTACTCTCATACCGTAAAGTTCGAATTATAAACTTCAAAACGAATTTATATTGGCATACTTTATAAACACAATACCGAAACTGAAAAATAAATAAATTATAACATTATTTCTCTAACAAAATAATGTTATACTTAAAGTATTTTTTTTACCATTACGATACAAGTTAATCCAAAAAGTTAATGTCACCAACAAGGTTCCATAATGAAATATTTTTTTATAATGGAAGGCACATGCGGTTCGCGTCATTTTTACAGCATTACAAAAAGTTTTCATTCCAATTATTACTTGTCTGTGACAGCACCCGCTTTAACGCATGCGCTTGGTTTTGGCGCCATACGTTTTGTTGTAATGTATGAGAGTAGATAAAGTATTGTATGAAACTGCACATAACTAGGTATTAAAACACTCGTGTACTATTGTACTATTAAAAACTTCGCCTAGCGGCTCGGTTCTTTAGCACACACTCGTGTTTTAATACCCTTCATTATGCAACAATTTCATAAACTACTATTATAAGTACATATTTTATGTTCAAAATCTTCTAAGATTTTATTAAGGTATTAAATTATTATTTTTTTTATTTTACAAACGAGAACATGTTTTAATCTCCGTTAGTAAATAGTTGTCAGTGTCAATGGTGGATTTTTAAATGTACTCGTAAGCACCACTTTAAAAATACAAATGGATACATTCAGACTCAGATTATTGCTCAGTATTATAATGGTAGAGCATAATTTGCTCAGCATGTCAAATTATTTACTATAAATTACATGTAAGAAGCTCAGAAAAAAATAACGTGACAAGAACGGCTTCATAAAATGGGACAACTGTAACATAATACGTTTATAAACTAGAGGCACAACATGGCTTTTATTACAAATTCCACCCTGGTAGAATTTGGGTTTGTAAAACTGACAAATAGGTACTTACTTATCCAAAAATAAAACTTTCCCAAGTTAACCCTAGAGGCACGGAAGTAATTGAAACTTATTATAGTATGGGGGACATTCCGCTCCCTCCCACTCTATTGACCTAAAAAAATAGATTACTTGCAATATCCCGTTTCTTGTCCGCATTTGTATAAAAAACTAAAGTGTCAGGAGGCGGTGACGATAGATGGTCAGTTTGATTGATGAAGTGATCCCGTAGGACTCTGGGCACTGATTCGATTGCAGATCAATCACGTGAGGAGTTATTTCATAGGCTAATTCCCTTCATATGATGCTTGGTTTATTTTCAATATGGGTGTTTATTTGTTACTTTTTCGGCAATCAACAAGTGTTTAACTATTACGTTACAAGTCATGTAGAGCCAGAAGTTTTGTTTCCTGTTTCAATAGTCAAATTTTCAAGTTAGTAATGCATTCGTTCTAGGCCTCTTTTAGGCGGTAAAAAGCATATCGTCTTTGAACTGTTATGGTATTGTTTTTAACTCGGTCGCCGTTGTCAAGTAAATATATAAGAACTATCAAAACGTTGACAATACGATAACAGTGGGGTTATTATGACCTATCTGTGCCATTCATTTACTCTGAGAGAAAAGGATAGAGTTATGTCACTGATATAGCTCCGTCCTTTACGCTCACCGTAAAATGAACTGCATAGCAATGTCATAATAACCCCCTAGGTCAAAAACGATATGCATTTTACCGCCAAAAATCACGACCCTGATACTGCACCTCGTATATTATCTAGGTAATAACCTTCGGACATAAGATAGGTAACCCTGGTAACTCCTTTGCAGTTAAGATAATCTTTATGTCTAGATCCGCTTTCAAGCTCTTTCCACTTAACAGTTATCCTTAAGATTTTGTGACGTCAGCTTACAGCTTTTCATATATTGTTCTTTATTTTTCCGTATCTCCTAGTTTCAGCTTCTCCTTTTCTTAATTTGAAAGTTGAAACATTGAGGTCCCTTTAATTGTCTTATTTTTACATTTGTAAAATGAGAGACAGCAAAATAAATAATCTTTTAGAGAAAGGGATTAAGATAAGGTTTAAAAAGCAACATTGCAATAAAAAGAAGGAAAATAAACTAACTAAATGTACGAACATTTAAAGGTTCAGAACGATAAGACGTACCTGTAATTAACACCAGCGAAAATTCCACCAAAAATCCAGTTAAAAGTAAATTGGCTCTTAAAAACGTGAGTGTTCCCAAAACCCCGTAAAAACTAAATAGCATCCTCGTAAAGCTCCTAAAGCAAGATAGATGGCGCCATCGTTCGGTATAATACAATTTTATTTTAACTTCCGGGCTTTACTCCGTAACTCAGAAGAGCTACTGAGTGGATTAACGGGATACGTTTTAAATATTTACCCTTGTGTATGGGGTAAATAATTAAAAGGCTTAGCAGCTGCGGGCCGTGTTGGTTGAGGTTCGTTGGGGCTGTTATTGAGATCAGTATTAAAAATACTAGCAATTTCTGGTACAGTTTGTGGACTAAGAAGATTGTTATGTATCAAGTGTATGTCTTTCATCGACTACGCTTGAACTTTTTTAAAGATGCTGCTGACTCTAGGTGATAAATGATGTACAACCTCTTATTTAACAACAGCTACTATAACATTTCCTGTCCGAAGTGCAAGTGTTTATTTTACTGGATATTATTTACTCTGTGCTTTAGGACAAAATTGTCCTTTTTATTTTGTTTTACTTAGTCCTTGAGACATTGAATCGAAAAACGCGATGTGCTGTTTGTAGAAGAACAAAAGCACCTGCCACGCTCCGCGGCTCTTTATTTATGTCACGATTTTACCAATATCTGTAGGTTTAGGATTGTTTCCCATTTAATCTACGCCATTTATTTAATAAAAGGCAAGTACGTTATTGCTTATGTATCTAGTTTTATATTTAATATACACAATTTTACACTTTTTTATTAAAAATACATTATTCTTGAAGCTAACGCCGTCGTCCTAATAGAACTCATAACGCACTCGTATATTCTAAAAAAAGAGTCAAGCACATAAAGCGGCCATTAAAATATCCAGGAAAACAAGCAAAAACAGTCAAAACTCAAGATCTCACACATAAATCCGGCGTTTAACTAAACTGCAACGGTGATAAAGTTACCCTTTCGGAAGAGGAATTGTAATCTATCGTTGAAGGTAAAAACTCAGGATGAATCGCTCCTTACCCAGCGGACGTTCATTCAGGTTCCTTTCAGCGCACAGATTTCCCAGTTGCATCGTTTGTCCTGAGTTTAACTGCGAAGCACCAGAGGCAGGGACACTAAAACCTCTCGTTTGTAAATCTTGTTGGCTTTTACTGGACTACTTGTTTGTGGTTTTTTTCTGCACCTGCTTTTTGGATTGATTTCTAAAAGTAAGGATTCTCGTTTCGTGGGGAAAATTGTGACCGACATTTTGTTTGGTTTCACTAACCTAACGGTTGGTCACTGCGATTTCATTATAGTAGTTTATGCAATAGTTGTATAAGAGAGGTCAAAATATATGAGTGGCGTGAGTTACGATGTGAGCCGAAGGCGAACATCGTAAAGGAAAGCGCCACGAGTGTTTTTTGACTTAGTTATACACCGTTGCATACAATACTTTTTCTACGACTAGGTTTCAAATGAAATGCAAAATTAAGCGAAAAACCTTACAAACGAACGAACGAAGTAAAGAACAACAAACGAGCGGGAAACAAGAAAATGACAAAATATGTGTCTATGGTTTACTTTGTTTTTAAATTGACGGAATGGAAAAAAGAATTATTTACAATTCCAAAACATTTTAATTTGACCAATCAGAATACTTCACTAAATTAAATCCACCAATCACAATACACATTGACTGTCAAACGGAACGATAGGTTCTTTTAAATAAAACTTTGTAATTCGTATCAACCAATCAGAATACAGCTATTTTAAAATCGACCAATCAGATAACTGAAATCATTTCTCAAAACATTAGGTGTTTTATAGTCCCTATTTCACAATCGTTAAAATATGATTAACAGGCTACACTTAGTAATCTGTGGCGTATCGTTAGGGCGACTTTACGACACCGAGAGCTGTTATGGGGAATAGAGTTATAGACTTTTCTGAAGTCATATTATCTATGTTCTTATAATAGTGTTCGTGACTATGTAAAAGACTAATAAAAGTACAGGAGTAGAAAAAAATATTTTATAATGCTGTTGCAATGCATGCTTTTGGTCATATCATACGTTACGTATATTGCAAAATTCAATTTGAGTATATAATTAAGAGCTACCCGCCCTCGATACCTTTCGATTTAATAAAATAAAAAAAAGCTTAATTTAGGTAGGGATAATGTAGGTTCTTATTTATTGTGTTTTTTAACGGTTATTTACTTCCAGAGATTATACCCAACATACAAACAAATGTGACTTATACATGGCTAGGGCTACGTGAAGCGAAACCTTCCCTAGAGTTGATTGAAGTGTTTCCAATAATGCCTTATTAGTTTTGGAACTAAAATTATGATTGACAATAACCCTAATGCAAATTATACTTGTAATATCAATTATTACACAATCAACAACATTAACATAATAGACCACAAATTAACTTACCTAGAAATCATTATTGTATATTTTGCTCCGAGAGATAATTTTCATACAGATTGCAGCACAATGTCCCCCCATTCTAATATCTGTTTCTCAGAACAATGGTAGTTAAATAGCAGAAACAGCGTCCGAGCTCCGCCAATATTAACCCAAGTGCTAACGACAGTTAGCCAAAGGAATTTAACAAGCATTTTGAAGACGCAATTACTCTATCGCACTATATCGCTCAATAGGTTTGTACTATCAGGGGATTTGAGGGGTTATTATGACATTGCTACGCAGTTCATTTTAAGGCGAGTGTAAGGGACCGAGCAATAGCAGTTGTATAGCTTTGTCCTTTTCTCTCAGCGTAAATTGAACTGCATAGCTATGTCATAATAAGCCCCTGAGAGCCCAGACAAGATGCATTCCGCTAACTATCGTTTCTATTCGTTTCGTTTTTAAACCAATCGCGTCACTGGCACATCACGTGACTTTTCGTATCACGTCATCTACCAGTGACGCGATTGGTATTAACACTAAACGAAGAGCAACGCTAGCTAGCGTAGTGCATTGTGTGTCAGGGCCCTCTGTTCTATTCGGTAAAAACATACTAATTATGTGTTATCGTATTGTCAACATTACGATAGCTTTTAATAACTTGACAGTAGTTAATAGTGGCCGAGTAATAATCAATACAATCACATTTCAAAAAGTACCGAGCCTTCACTACTCAGCCTTCGGCTTCGGGCTTCTAACAGACTCTCTCAAAAAAAAACAATTAGGTACATTATACCGCGAATTGAACCAAGTATATTTTCCAATTAACTCACATCGCTTTATTGCTGTAAGTATTAATTGATAGTGTTAGTGTTAAGGAATGATTTGAATTAGGGTTTGTCCTAAAATAAACAAAACGTCGAGATTTCTAAATAAAAACCGGGCAAGACCATGTCGGACCATGCTCAGTGTAGGGTTCCGAAGCCGTTACGATAAACACAAAAAACTATCTCAAAAGACCACGTATGAAATAATTTTCTATTTAAAGTTATTTGGTGTCTTAGATGATTTTTGGTAGGTATAAACACTTTAGTCGCCTGTATCTCAGAAACTAATCAAGTCTCCTTAGTCGTGATAATTTTCCTTTTAAATTTGTTAATGCGCTTTCATTTAAGATATTATTCAGATTTTTTGTAATTGTACATTTGGGGGGGGGGGGGGGATACTTGACTCTAAATAAACGGATCCTTTAATCGAAAAGTTGTCATAGACCCGCAATATTTTGGAAAGTCCTATCCAACGACACCCTACAAAATGGGGTGGACGAGAAAAAAATTACATGCCCACGTTAAGTGTAGGAGGAGGAAGGTACACTAAAAAATATTTTTTTCAACGTTTTTTTACCACTTTGTTGGCGTGACTAGTATGTGTTGAATACAACCCAAGTTACAGTTTTCTAGTACTAAGAGTTTCTGAGCTAAGCTGCGGACGGACGGACGGACGGACATGGCGAAACTGTAAGGGTTCGTTGTTAGACTACGCAACCCTAAAAAAGTACAGAAAAATTAGCTGCGTTTATATCCTTAAAGTCTGTGTTTAAATCTCTAAAGATGTATCTCTACAATTTGCACTCTCTTGGCCATTGGCATAAAACACGGTTGGAACACAACGCAACCACCGCCGCCCATTCGGACCTTAATTTGTGGCTTGCCACTACAAGAGGCATCATCAGTAGTTACACAGAATTTGCTTTGTTTAGCGTCGGGTTTTTTTGTTATGTTGTTATGTGTGTTAACTACATCAATTACGAAAAAACATGGATATGAATGAACAAAACAGGAAAATAATAATTTTGTACAGTATTCCCAGCTTCTTAATACCGTTCGGCTGGCCATCGCTATCACGCTTGCACTCGCAACTGACAGTATATTTGTCACTCGTGTGTTATAGAAAAACGAAGATTGCCGATCGGTATTAAGAGAATGGTTGCAATGTATGTTCCATTGTAATCTCTCACTGTACATCATGTACGCTTTTAAATAAAGGCAAACATAATAGTTTCAAGCGCGGTGGCATTGACTTTTTATCCAAGATAGATACAACAGAAATAGTTATGTAATTGAACATCAAAAGACAACATTAAACGCAAATAAACATAGTTATTTATTACTATCTTAAAAACAGGTTGAAAATAATAATTCAAGGCTTTATGTATCACACCGCAACACAACGAACATAGAAATCTGTTTTATTAGGGACTCCAGCTCATGTCCGTAAGTAAATGATTTCACTAGCATCATTTCTAATACCGTAAAATATGCCTACTTTGCTCCCCCATGGGTAGGTAACTATGCTCCATAGTGACTATTTCGTTTGTTACATTATAAGTCAAGGTTGATGACAAATTTTCTAAAAGTAATCGATGTATACATCCAGCCACGAACTGAATGAAAGCAGTATAATGATTTTCAATACAGATTACCTCAATATAACCATGGTGCATAATTACCCGTGGGGGGGGGGGGGGGGGGGCAAAGTAGGAACATTTTACGGTACTTTATTTAATCCTTGTAAAAATTTTCTAAAAAATAATAATCGTTTCGAACATTCAACCGCGAAGTCAGAAAAAACCATACTTCCGCAGTGAAATATTAGTAAGAAGGAGAATAAAAGATCAGTAAATTGATCTCATTTCTATGATAGATCCGTTGATTAACGCGGCATTTTCCTCATCTGCAAAAAGGTGAATTTTCTTTTAATATACTGTGCCATTTATAATACTAACGACTTTTTCTTCTTTCCTCTTTTGACTTGCCTTAATTCATATACATTTGCTTTGGTACTCAATAAATAAATTAAAAAAAACTACCCCATATGATCCCTCACGTACTTACATAAATCCAATTTAGTAGTTCTCTATAAAAAAAAACAATAAATTAAGTACTTTCTGCCCGGTACTCGAAGAAGAAAGATGAATGATATTCTGAAATACTTTTTAAATAGAAATTGACCGATGAACTTTCCATAAACTTTGAGGCAGACACAGACATAAACTACTATAAAATGAATAAGGATGTGTCTCACGCACTCGCTGCTCGAACAGTGCCTCCACCGAGCCACTCGCAGCGCTAGCGACCGGTAAATAATACATTTATTATTTCTGTTACTGTAACAATTCCATTTCTATTCTTATCTTCGTTTCAGTGTTTGTAGAGAATTGTACATCGTCTCTAAAAGGCATTTTACATGATTGGTCGCGTAATTGGTCTTGACTTGGTTGTCTGATGGCATTTATATTTTTATAATAATGAGCTTCTCAGAGTGCGCTGGAATTATGGGACATATTCGATTAGATAGGATGCTTTGGAATGCTAAATAAATTGAACGTTTAACTTGTTTAAGGAATAAAGTGAAATAAATGGCAATTTTACCACATCATTGGATTTTTATCAAACACAAGGTTTTTTTTAATATTTCAGTTATCCCTAACCTAACCTAACCTAACTTTAGAGTCATTGGAAGTACAGTCTTTCTAACTCAGATTCAACGATTTAATTATGAAATATAATTTACTTACCAAGTTTAACTGGAAGAGATCCCATATGGGATAAGTTCGCCTATGTACATTATTTATATTGATGCAAACATGTCTCGTAATGTGCAATAAAGAGTTTACATACATCCCCTACTCCATTGAGTTTTAACCTCTATAACATTCGTATAATTAACCACTCTGCCGCCTTAACGTCAAGATAATCAGAGCTATATTAAAAAGATAACAACGGGGTACTCACCTAAATAATATCGGGTTGTGATGTCTTTTGCATTAGGGGGCAAACGAGCTATCAGATCACGTGATATGAAGTGATCACCGCTGCTCATGGACAACTGTAACACCTGGATAGGTATTGCAGCTATGTGGCCGGCCGTCGAGGAAACAGTAAGCTCGTCTTTTCAAAGTCACCAAGTAGCATAAAAAAACAGGATAGCCGTTATTCTACAGTGGCGCATTCACTGGTTTCGGATTCAACGCATTATTATACGTCTTGATAAGGTAACCGTGTTAGCGAGGGAAAAGTATAATCGCGATGATAATCGTCGGTACCCTCGAGTTAGGAAAAGGTTTTGAATACTGCTCCAGTCAGTGGCAAGTGTGGACGCGTCTTTATCAAGTGACATGATTAGTTGTGTGCAACACTAGATTTGAGAATAACAATAATGAGATAAACGGGGGTAGTTTCTCGCCAACCATGTCGCTGGCACCGAGCAGCCGGGCGAACAGTGCATTGGCCTGCAGTGTTCGTCGTGCTGCGCTCGCGTGTGTGCATGATTAGGAGCCAGAAACATTTAGAGCGATTTTTAACATTAAATATTTACGTGAGTAACCCGTTGTGATCTCTTTAATATGTCTGAGTCTCACTGAAGATTTATTCTTCAAATAATAACAGTTATCGTAATGTTTACTCTATGATAACGTTAGGGGAAAAGACAAAGTGGAAGGTACTGAATAGTTGTTATAGACATTACCGCGATACAAAAACAAAATAAATAAGATGCAAAATACACCTTAACAAGTAAGTCAGTAAGGTACATATTTAAATTGTTAGTTACGCGGTAGTACAGTATTATCGACGATAGTTTGAGTTAGCTACATAAGAGACAGACCACAGCAGGCACCGGCTGTTGTCGTGCGGACAATCGGGCTTCGGCGATGTTGCATTCCATGTATATTGATCAACTAAAGTTGAGTTCGACTAGTCTCTATATAAATGCAGGCATCCAAGCATAAATAATAACCTAGAAATGAAAGCTATGTACCTATATGTATACGTAGTGGTCACTTGAAGGTATTAACAACCTTCAACTGCATAAATCGCATAAACGTATCTAAACCAATCACGACCCGTTTGTTCTAGTTCACAAATTCATTAAACTACTCCAACTACAGGATTTTTTTGTGAAATAACTCAAAATCTTTAGTAATTGATTTATATGTCACTTTGTTATGTTTCACAGACAAGAGTTTTTTAAATGCAATAATGATCATTTTCTGAAAACAGCGACTTTCACGGAAAGTGGTTTACAGTAAAATTAAATTCAGTAATTCAACATTGCGTTAAACTTTATTGTATGTTTATCTCATAGGGTAATATTTTTTTATTTTCTTCCCGTATACGCATACGTAGCTTATAAGCTACTTAATTACTTTAAAACGCACACGTAGTGCGTACACGATTACGAATAAACGGATTTTTTGTTCAGCGCCCTCTCTGAATAGGTTCGAACACTATAATGCATCAGCGGTTTGCAAACGCACCAGGCTATTGCAGCGGCTAACATTACAGTCTATTAATTATGCATCGGCTTACTATAGCGGCGACAGAAATGTTAATGAGTCATTCCATTATGTTAAGTAAGGCATTACCATTACTATAGTCTAGATATTTGGCAACGGGTGAAGCCACTTACGACCTCACGGAACATTGTTACTTTTTGTAAAATTATTTGTAATGTTCTCTCTTTTACCTTGGTAATAGTCTGAATTTCGGAATTTGTTATTAAAATTACTCGTTAGCTTTATTTTTAGGATTCTATTTGTACGCAAACAAGAAAAATCGTCAACGATTCGAGAAAGCAAAATATAATTAATGGGTAAGGACCAAAAAGTTGGCCACGCTAACTCAATCAATTGCGCTTAACTGTGGTCCAACTTTTTGTTCCTCACCCTAATCTCAGTTCTCAGTTCTCATGGATACTATTTACAAACAAAATCCGTGAACAACTCAAAAGTTTTATGGATGCTACAATTTTATATTTTATATTTTTTTGGGCAGAAACGGTACAATAAACTTACAAATTTGAGTAAACATTAACCAACAAAGTTCCCACTAGTTAGTTTGTCAATTATCTTAATTAGTTAATTAATCAGTATATTTGATAGCGTATTCCAGGCGTAACAGGGCACTAATTTTAACCTATTCCTCACCAAATTTCACACACGTAGGAAGAGAATTGACGATCAAAGGTTCGGCAAATGCCAGTTGGTATCAAAAGCTGATAATATAATTGGCATTTAGATGAGCGAAATGCCAAAAGGCACGTTATTTTATACGTTGACATACATTTGATGAGAAGGCCTCACGTAAAACAAAACTAATGAGAGCAATACGGAGAGAAGAAAAATGTTGCTTGTATTTTTGTATTTCAATTTATTTTAATAACTATAACGTAATTTTTTGGAAGCTTTAGATAAGTGTACTTTATATTTACACGATAATAAAAATAGCCGTCTCTTAAGAAAACAATGGGTTTTTAAAAAACAAGATGAGTTGGAACAAAGTGGAATATAGCTGGAAAAAGAAAGAAGAAGAAATTTTCATTTTTCACAACAAACACAAAGTAAGAAACAAAACAACGTAAAGACAGGCAGTTGTTAAAACGGTCCCAAGTCAGCATGGTATTGGCTGTAAAGTCTTCCTTTGAGACCATTTGGTGAGAACACGGAAGGTGGTAAAAAACAAAACATTTTATTTTAAAATAAACAATCACGAAGCAACAATAACAAAGACACAAAAAAGAAAAACAAAAGGAAAGAAATGGCTTCATTACCATTTGTGTTAGGTTGCTTCTACATATCGTAATAATAAAAATTAATAAGTCAAGAATAATTTATAATAAAATTATTAATTACAATACCGATACATAGTAGAGTAGGCTCTGCTGTTACTTTAAAAGAGTTTCAGATTATAAATAAAAAAGTATATCATTAGCTAAGGCCATAGACAAGATGCATTCGGCGTTCGTTATCGTCTTATCTTTATCCAAAATGAATAGGATTGACGTAAGCTCTCAGACGGTTGCGTCTGGCTCATACGTCAATTCCCTACATTTGGTCAGTCTTCGAAAATCGTTTATGTTAGCGCTAAGCAACTTGTATAGGTCCTATCAAATCAGCGGAAACGCATTATTTAAGTTTAATTTAGCTTAAATACTCCCTTTGGTCAATCATTGTTTTGTTGTCGAGGGAAATTAGTTTTTTTTTTTTTTTTTTTTTTTTTATGGCATCGAGTAGACAAACGAGCACACAGGCCACCTGATGGTAAGTGGAAACTGTGACCCATAGACATTCGCAATCACAAGACTGCAATGCAATCCTAAGACTGCAAATGCGTTGCCAACCCTGAGGCTAAGATGGAATGCCTCTATGCTAGTCATTTCACCGGCTGTCTTATCCCCAAACCGGAACACAACAATGCGAACACTGCTGTTTGGCGGTAGGTTAATGGATAAGTTGGTGGTAGCGATCCGGACGGACCCTGCACAAGGTCCTACCACCCGCATAGTGTATTGATAACTTTATATACGTTTTTTCCGACAGCTATCTGTATAAACTTATTCAATGCCAAATAATAAATACCACTTGATTCCATTTCAGAAACCAGAGACACTAATACCTACTAAATTTTAATGCATTAGAGCGCAATAAACGTAGCGTAGGACAGAATTCAATTGCAGAATTAACGGGAATTTAGCGAAGTAAATATACACGCATCGCTGTCGCCTACTACTAAACTTAGCCACGAGGCTATATAAATAAAGCTACCTACGAGTATAAGGTGCAATTATACATATAAGCAGGGGAAAAGCAGCAAAATTGCCCTACTTGGAAACTTACCAGTATGACTCTTGCTGCTTGTTTCTTATGTCATCTAGGTACCGATTTGTATGTAGGTATATTACTTCAAAAACGAAAAAAATCTACCCTCATTTTAGTTTACTTCTGGTTCGACATTAGAACTTCATACACGTGGAGGAACTAATTAGTTATTAAAGTAACGTACATAGTTATAAATAAGGTTAATAATTATGTTATTAACGATGTATGTTTGAAATAAATAACTGGTTTTTAAATAACTTTACAAACATTAATCACAAAACTACAAAACTCCTATAAAAACTTCCACAACTTTTATAATCACCACTATTATTACAGTGCCTAAACTGTTTTTATTTTATAGCTTGATTCCAAACGAGTTTATTATCTAAATCAAAACCACGTAACGCTTGACTTTACTCCGTTTAGCAACAAAATTGTTTAGTTGTGACTAAAACTCTGCCCTACTAAGCTTAATGGTGATATCTCAGACAAAACACCTGTAGAAATTGCAACCTAGTTTCAAACAGTAGAGAGTTGAATCTGCTTCGGCTTTTGAATTTAGATATTACATTTTTGCTTAGGAGGGCAGAACAGCTCTCCATCCGTTTGCATAAACAACAGAGCCGTGCACAAGCGTCGCCCGTCGAAACCTCAACGGGTGGCTCCGCAAACCGAATAGCTATCCCAACCCGTTACACCTGCGGCAAATACAACGTTGTCACTTTCACACTACAGTAAAAAGGAAAATAAGAAGTCAATCCTGACATCTGTCATTCTAGTACATTTGTACTAGAATGACAGATGTCAGGATGTCAGGATGTCAGGAGCCCTACAATGCAAGACTTTATATTTGCGGAAAAACATATTATTAGGATAGGTTTTTTATCGGGGTTATTATGTCAATTAGTTATTATAACTATAGAGGCCCTTGCCAAGATGCACTACGCTTACTAGCGTTTCTGGGTCTGGGTATAATTTATGATTTTATCTGATAATGACTAAAGTAGACCTGACGCCGTTTATGCGGATATGGGTTCAGCCAGAATGTTAGGCCTTAAAAGTGTTAATTTCTAGTATGTCCACAGCAAAGACGTGAACCTAAATCTGTGTATGACCTGTGACTTTTCGTATCACGTCATCTACCCGTGACGCGGTTGCTTTAAAAACTTAACGTATAGAAACGCTAGTTACCGTAGTGCATCTTGGCAAGGGCCCCAGAAAAAACATTATTAAGTATGAGTCGGCAATAATATTTTTTAGAAAAAATTTATAGATGTCGCTGCGTTTATTTTTTGGTTTACTTGGTTTACTTGGTTTACAACTTGGTTTACTTAGTTACTTAGTTGTGACAAGTGTGAGATGCGTTTTAGGGTTAGGCATACGCCCCAAATTTTCGAATGCTTTCACCAAATTGGATAATGATATTTTATTACGTTTTTTATTTTCAGGATAAGTTTTGTACGAAAGAAAAAAAAGAAAAATGCACCAGGAAAGTCGAAAATGGTCATAAATTTAACTAATATGACAGGTGTCAGGTTGGCAGAATGTCTTATGTTTCTTTGACTGTAGATGTACTACTGTACCTACACAAGATGTGATATTGCAATGCGTCATAGATATATAACTTTGTATAGTGACCAATAGAACCTACAAGCCTATGCATACTTTGGAAATTGGATAACTTGTGCGAAATTGGCCCTAATAATTTAATGGAATGCAGCCAAAAAGTTTGTCTGTTAGTTTTTCTAAAATCATATCGTACTTAGAAAAGTACAAATTAAATTTAAAAAATAATTTTACGGGTCAATAAAATAATTATTCCGGCTCTAGAGTTTTGCAAAAAATACGCATCAGAGCTAATACCTATTTCAAGGGGCATAACGTTTTAAACACAGTCGCCAAACTTTAAAAACGTTACCGTTTATACTAAAAAAAACATGATGGTAAAAAAGTGTAAATTTGTCCTTTTAATTATTATTTTCCAGAGGTTATAAAAATTAACGTATAATTTTTTTATGAAACTTGTTTTTCAGTTAATGTACCTACACTACGTTTTTTTAACACTGTAAACAGTGCGCGTAAACATTTCCTGATGACAATCATCATTCCGTATTAAATTTAACATAGTTGCTATTACTCGTATAGTGAAATTTAAACAGTAAATACTGTGACGTAACTGAGTGATATTGACGTATTTAGCGATTCCGAATACACGTTATAAAAGAGTTTTAAATTATACATTTCGAGAACTGGTTATGGGTAATGTATGATTATCATAGATAATAGTGGTTTTATAAGTTTTAATAATAAGACATACTTAATGCCGAGGAATCCTGTTTTTAGTGTTAAATTAGAATTAAAACAATGTCTTTATAGCTTAATTGCCTGAACAACCGTTTCACTAAATTCGGGAAGACACAAATATACAAAGTTAAACGTAAATTGTATTACTTTGAGAACGTCCTTCTAAGCATTCGAAAGACGTAAAAGTTGTAATTAAATAAATACTAAGCCACTTTGGTCCTGCTTATCAGATTCGATCTATCGTAAAATAAATTAACATGGAATTCCCTTTTTTTATTTTAGATTTTATTTTGCCTATTTTACTGCTACGCCACCCGAATAGCCCATTTTGGCACATGATATCGCAGGGTCGCAAATGTCGCAATGGTTGCACGATAGCACAAGCGATAGCCCGGCCGATTCCGAATCAGCCTGTTTCGACCTGTGATTTGCGATTCGCACTGCGTCGCATCGCAAATAGTGGAACATTTGACGTTCCGCTTTGTAATCGAGGGTCTATTTGGTGTAACGAACACTGTTTACTGTAGTGTGCTGTTTCGACGTTGCTGTCAGTGTTTCTGCAAATATCTTGTGTGTTCTTGCCAAGCGTGGCTTGCTCTTCACACTCACTTATTACAGTAAATACATGTAGAATATTACCGTAACTTTTGTTGAACACTTACCTACTTAATTGTTATTTTGTTTTTGGTTATTAAAAAATCTCAAAGATAATAACGTCTATTATCTTAACCTCCTAAGGCCCACCATACAACTATTATAAATTTTTTTTTCAGTGGAATATGAATCTATTGCGAATTAAATAAAGTAAATTTTCTAGATTGATCAGTAGTCATAATAACAAAAGAAATTTCAATTTACTTCCTTTACACTAAACCTTTATTTCAATGGCCGTTATATGTACTATTTTTAGTACAAGGAACCTGAGGGTTACCATAAAATTGACAATCTGACGCAAGGTATTCGTAAGTTGTATAAATAGAGATAGATAGATACAGTACCAAAATTAAATAGACTAAAACTATTACGTACGAATGTACGTATACTAAAGAACCCTGTCGCAGGTGAAAGGGATATTTTGGGGCCAGGCTGAGCTTAATCCGCTCGATTCAGTAATTCTGTATTTAGTTGAAAAATATAATAGCACATACAAATTAACCTCCTCCCAAACTAAGCTTTAGGCTAGTACAGTCAAAAGCAAAAATAAGTATCGAAAAATCCTGTCATAAATATGTTACAAATTTCTTATTACATTAGAATAAGGTGCATTGGGACATATGTTTGATATGTTCCGTTCTCCCATATTATTATTTTGACACTTGACATAGGAAACTTGCACTTTCGAACATCTTGTGTATGCAAGGTACCGCGAGGTTAGGGGCAGGGGGTGCAGGGTATGTAGGGTACCGCTTGCTTTAGTTGTAGGGTTACACTAGTGATATGAATCAGATCCCAAACACAAGTATGTGTGAAGGAATAAGCCCACGTGTAAACCTGGGTAGTGATTCTGTAAACAACGCCGGTCGTGCGGACTGTCGAGTGATACCAAGCGGCGAGATTAAGTAGTCCCGTCAGTGGGAACAAAACACATTGTAGCGCGTGCATTTTCAACTAAGCAGCCTTATACGTTCGACACATCGTGCTGCTAAATTGAAAATGCACGCGCTACAATGTGTTTTGTTCGCACTGGCGGGATTACTTAATCTCGCCGCTTGGTATCACTCGACAGTCCGCACGACCGGCGTTGTTTACAGAATCACTACCCTGAGAGCCGATCCTCTAATAGACCGTAACTATGTGAAGTAGGCAAGTAGGTCAGCCGCCGCCTCACGCTACGACAAATCAGCTATTTATACGTATTTTCAGAAGGCATCAGCTTGTTTTACCGTGAGTTTTTACCCTTATTTGTAGTGCAAATAAGGGTCAGACGTTTCGAATGTTTGAACTACTATCGAAGGATTTTCTGGAAAAAGAAATAAAACGCGTAGAGTTTGTTGTGAAAGATCGAAAAGCAAAAGATCAAACATTTACGTTAAACAAAATAAAATACATTGAAAAAATCATTCGTAAGCCAGCTACTGGGGCTTTATTCTACTCGGTGAAACCATATTACTTATCGTCTTGATTTGTTAACGTCTTTGTATTCTTATTACTGAATTTTACTGAAGGTTAGCATTCAGCTAATTATAGCAACAGATAATTCTTACTTATTTTACAGCAATGACGGCGGAGTTGAAAACAAAACGACACCATATCAAAAGCAATATGGTTTTACCGAGTGGGATACAGCCCATGTACTATCAATTTATTAATAGCTATCAGTTTTCTTCGTGTTTCTATCTTCAGTCCTGTAATCAGAAAGTATCGTAGTGTATTGTTAAAATGCCCATTTTCGGCCATTAAGGGCTTTTTTATGTTAATAGGCCGGATATAGACATAGGGTAAGTTATTCCCGAGGCGTTAGAACTTAGTACAAACCAGAGATGTTATAATATAATTATGATAACGGCTTCTTATCGATCGGTCAATCAAGAAACCTCACTCAACGGTTAAGCTAGCTACCTAATTAAGAACGCTTGCCGTAAAATGTAGTGTGTTCGCTCTGACGGGATAACTCAAATTCGCCGGTTAATAAATCGTCCGTCGAGTATTTAATAGAATAATCATGGCAGTTTCTGCGCGGATGGAGCCGCGGGTAAAATATAGTAATCTATTAAAACTGATACATATAATAACTGAAAGCTCTTGCCCGAGTAGACTTATTAAATACTTTATTGAGTTTTGCAACAGAAGCATTTTTCATATTCAATTTATATTCAATCAAGTAGCTTTGTTACCAGCCAGCTGTTTCTCGCAGTTCGCGTACAGTACGGATTTTAAGTTACATGTTTTATTTTATTTTCATGTTTTGTAATATAAGCTCACAAAATTATGTGTATTCGTCTTTTATTTGATGTTAAGCACCGACAGACGACACACCTATCATAGGGGGCCGCAGAAAGGGTTTTCGTACACTATTAATAATTTTTAAGTTTCAACACGTAATAAATACCTAGGTGTACGTAAGATCGTATCCAGATGTCCCCAGTCTGCTTTATAGTTTAAGTTAGTATTATTAGTTAGTAAAAACTTACCCCTTCTTGGCATTATGCTTAGCGGATTTTTGCAACATCATAAGTTTGTTGGATTTGCTATCTGTCTTTAAAAACGAATCATTACAACAAAATAGTAGGGTGTAGCCAGATTGCTACCGCTATATTTATCCTTTAATCTATCGACAAACAGTGGTGCTTGCATTGTTGTGTGGGTATAAAATAACCGGTGAAATCACTAGCATAGAGGCTTACGATATTAATCCTCAGAGTTGGCAACGCATTTGCAATCGGCATGCAATAGTCTTCAGAATGCAAGTGTCTATGGGCCTCAGTTCCTAGTTACTATCAGGTGGTCCATTTACTCGTTTGCCTTCTCTATGTGATGAAGAAAATAAAGGATTTTATCGAGCCGATTGGCACAGTCGAGCAGTCGCGATATTGCCTCAACGCTACACTAACTCCCGCGATGTAGGAAACTTGTCACCTGTCCAAAGGAATTCTGCGAGGAAGCTCCTTAAAAATGGCCTGTCACAACCAATGTGTGCCTTTGCCCGCTGTGATTGGATGACACACGAACCGAAGTACCTGGATACTCTCATTTTTATTGATATAATAAAGTAACGTTTCCGCTGAAACACTTAGGGCAGCTTGGTTTATTTTATCGAAGCAAAGTAAATATTATAAAGAGTGTTTCTGCCATTGTCTTTATTATTTATTATTATTTATTTATTTGATAAAACGTTTACATGACATTACAGTTTAACCAATACGTCACTAAACTTACAATTAAGGATTAAAAAATTCACAATAAGAGGTAACAAATCAAACAGTTATTAAACAGTTTGTATTATACCGTAATAAAAAACAGTTTGTACAGTTACCCAGTAAAATATTTAGCATACTAGAATCTTGTCACTGTGATATTCATCGTCATTGCCATGCTTGTCATCTGGGTTGACATTCTACTCGGTAATATCTTATATTAGATGCGCTTCCATATTGTCAAAGTTACGATAGCTCTTATTTATTTAACAGTAATGGCGGTCAAATTAAAGACAATATCCACGTGAACAGCAATAGCGTTTGACAAAAGAGAATAGAGGCTCAGATTATCAGTTAGAACTTTATTATAGTAACGCGTTAAAGTTCATTGATTTCAAATAAAAATAGTGTCAACTCAGTGACAACATTGTCAGTGATTATCTGATTTTAGTATACAAAAGCGTTATCGCCTGAAGTCATAATATTCACTTGCTCACGAATAAGTAAAATTTTTCATAAAGCCAGTCTATTAAATATTTATTTCACTGAAACTTTATTAGCTTGAGGACAAAATGCAAATCGAAGTGGCCAACAGCTTATACGAATATACAGGTGAATTTCATATTCAGTGCTCGCATGAATTATTGATGTAAATGAGAAGTTAACTGTCATTTGAGAGAGACAAATGCGCATCGTCGCCAGTACCATTATGCACTAGTCATTATGCAAAACAGTTTGCTGTTTTTGAACATCCTTAACTTATAAAATAATCAAAATTGATGTTACGGAATGTTCGCGTAATTCAAGCTTTGGTATCAAAACACTTTGTAAGGCAGCTTTTGTCAACGTTAAAACTTAAATAATTTGTTTGATTTGAAGAAGTCATTGGTTAAAATCCGGTCGGAATATTATGTCCTTAGCAAGTTTTTGAGACACAAATTTAACGAAATACGCAAATGTATAGCGCAATCTGTAATTTTAAAACGAGCCTACAGTCGTTTATTTAAATTTGGCTTGATTTAATTAGGCCTCTATAAAACGACTGACTGATTTAACGATTTATCATTGTTACGTATTGGCTCGTCCTTTGTTTGGTAGTCATTAAATGTACGTGGAGATAGATTAAGAACAGGCGCTGATCATAAAATGAGCATTCTCTGCAGGATCACTGACTATCAGACCGTCGATTTGGTACTTTAGTGGATTTATGTTCGATTTTACTACTTTTATTATTCTCAAGAAATGTTATGTAACCATGGAGACGGATAAACCTCAGAATAACAAAGTAATAGACTGGGAGACGAACATAGTAGTCTTTTATTATTAAGTTTTAATAACGTGAGGCGATAAATAATGTTAGAAATTTCCACACTCAGCTTCAAAATGATATCATGGTACCTAGCAACCAAGCTTTCTAAAATTTGTAGGGATAGTACATACACACATACATTAAATACTGCCTGTTTCCCAGAGGGGTAGGCAGAGACCACTTATTTCCATTTGCTACGATCTTGAGAAATTTCTTTTGCTTCTCCCATATTCATACATCGAGTAGGGATAGTAGACATCTGAAAATTATCAATTTTTTTCCATACCTTTATTACCGAAGACATTCTACCAACCTTACAATGACCGCTATATGGTTATGGTTTCTGACTAATCTAATGTGCTGTTACAGCACGGTCACTAATAAACTATGCAATGAGTAAAGATGTAAAGCTACTAAACCATTTCTTTTCTATCACTCAAAATGTATGGGATGACAGTTGACCACGTTTAGCGCAACGCACGAGAATTTCCTCCCATACATTTCGAGTGATAGAAAAGAAATGGTTTAGTAGCGTTTGCATCTTGTCTAGGGCTTCAGACTGACACATTCTCCACTTTTCCAAGAATATTATCATCACAGCCTTTATTGCCTCGTGTCATACATTTCATTTTAAAAAATCCAGCGTGAGTGTCGAGCATATTTTCTCTTATTATTTTTCAATTTACTACACCTTTATTCTGAGAGTTGGATAATATTGTACTTGCTTCGCAAAAGGCTGTTCCTTTGAAAATATTAGGTGTCATAAACCATCGTTCACGACATTATTTCATAAAATTGAGACAGTATAACATCTCTTAGCGCTACCAGGCTTTCAATAAACCATTTTAAAGTGACGCTAATGCTCCGCTGTTTTAACGTTCGCTACAGCGCAGCGTTTTAGAACCCTTTAAATGGAAATTCTGTACACTTTTTAAGTCGTCGTTAATAGCCTGAAACCGCAGCAGTACCTACAGGAGATTTTTCCCTTAACTGTTTCAAGTTTCTGTGCTCTTGGCCCTGTCCATGTCATCCATTAAAAAATCTTTACGTCAACTTTATAACATTATAGTTTATAATTGTGTACTTATTACATTGACGACGCGTTGGCTTAGTTGATAGTGACTCTGCCTTCGAAGCGTGGACCTTGGTTCAATTCCCGGTATGGGCGAATATTTGTGTGTTGAGTGTATTTGTTTGAGTCTTGGATGTTTCCTATGTATTTAAGTATTTATTTCTTTATATAAGTATGTTTATTGTTGTCAAGTACTCATAGTTAGTACAGGCCCAGTGTTAAGTTTGGGACTAGGTCAAATTCTGTGTAATTTTATTTATTTATCACAATAATCACACTAATATTACAACCCACAAAATGTGTTTGTGTGAGTTAGTATGTTTGTTAGTCCTTCACGCTGAAACAGCTAGGAGAATTTAGTTGAAATTTAGAATGAAGACGATTTGACTGAATACACATAGGCTAACTTTTATTCTGAAAAAAAAACACTGTTCCTATAAGGTGACCGTTACTTTTCAACGTGGGCAGACAGAAGCTAGTGATGTTATACAAGGAAGACAACAAACGTTGACGTTATAGTCAGGCTAATCAACAAAATTTGTTCCAGCTGCATCCGTGGCGACTACCTGAAGGTGTACTGGGAGGTCCAGGGCCCGGGCCCGCCCGGCGCGGTGAGCGAGCGGTCGGCGTGGGCGCGGGAGCTGTGCGGCAGCCGCGCGGACGCACCGCCCGCGCTCTACTCCCCCGGCCCGGCGCTGGTGCTGGAGTTCCACACGGGGCCGCGGCAGAACAACGCCACCGGGTTCATCGGGACCTACAGCTTTATTGATAAACGTGAGTACTTAGATGTTAATGAATAACTAAATCACGGAGGATAGACTGTTAGGTGATAGTTGTACCTACAGTCGGCCTTATAAGTAGTTGCACAGTTTAGTCTTCTGTCATTTTAAAGTTAATTTTGAACTCCTGCACTAATCTGTCCAAGGTATTACAGCGACAAGGCACCAAAGTGCCAAATGGATGCAAAATGATTAGAGTAGCATTAAACCTCCCGTCTTTATAGAGGTTCTTGTGGAAAGCCACCATTCCCAAAGTGATGCCAATAGATAAAAGTAGTTCAAAACT
Source organism: Acleris laterana (assembly GCA_963966035.1). Taxonomy (NCBI): domain Eukaryota; kingdom Metazoa; phylum Arthropoda; class Insecta; order Lepidoptera; family Tortricidae; genus Acleris; species Acleris laterana. The sequence continues at coordinate 8,522,074 of OZ014448.1, read as the reverse complement.
GACCATCGAGGAGATCCTTGGGGAAGGCCTGTGTCCACTGGTTGATTTGATTATGATGATGATGGTACCACCACCATTGCCAACTGGATTAGAACAAAAAAAATTGTCGTGGAGATTCTTGTGGAAGGCTTAAGTCCACCGGTTGATATGATGTTGATGACGGTAGCAATAAAAGAGGAAATTTTAAACGCCAATAACAGGAGTATCACTCATTAACTCACAGGTAGGTGCAGTCACCATTAAATCAATTGAAGCATACAAGGTGTTTAAAATACCTGAACACAGTGAACGCGCTCTAACTCCTTTGTAATGAGCTTGAGTTAAACTGCTTTACAACTTTTCTATTCGCTATATAGCTATATGTATTCGATTGTGAGCATAATAGAGACCGTATTACGCGCTGTCAACCGAGAGGTTTAGCTAGTTACACTTTGTTTAAGAGATGTCATTAACATTCATATACAAAGCCTTTTCCTGCGCTGCTGTTGTGACTTTGTGTTATTTAAATTAAAGTTAATGTCTCTTTGCATTGCTATGCGCAAAGTTAGGAAGCCAGCTTCAAAAGGTGTGCCACAAGCATAAACTCTTCATCTCCCAGATTAAAAATAAACCATTTAGTACTTCTACGTAATGTGTGTAACAGACGCATGTGCTGCTAAAATGTTTGAACAACCAAATATATTATACAGACGCTATTCTAGACGACTCTGTTCTCAAGAACTTGAACTAAATGAATAGATTATATTTTAACCGAGCGCTATATAGTTACTCTCACCAACTTTTTAATTTAACCGATGCGTAGTGCCAGAACGTATTAAGTTTAACTAAACAGTGTTTATGTGTGCAAAAGAAAGATTTGTAACTTTAGCTACACTAAATATCATAATGACTATAGGAAAACGTCTGAGTGCCATAGACTATAACAATAATAATTATAAAAATGCCATACTAGTCGCACGACTTTTGATTTATACCTACTCATGACTTAAAAGTATAGTTTGTGTTGCTTGAATTGAACCAGTACAAACTATACTTAAACGAATTTAATATTTTCAACGGTTTTGACTTCTCTTCAATGATTAAAACGATATTTTTTTGTGTTACGATGTTTTCTAACTTGTGTAGAACGCACCCTTGTTTGTTTTAGTGAGTCTCTTTTCACTGAGGGGGGTTATTATGACATAGCAATGCAGTGCTGTTTACGCTGAGAGAAAAGGACAGAGCTATATAGCTGCTATAGCTCTGTCCTTTACGCTAACCGTAAAATGAACTGTAAAGCCTTGTCATAATAACCCCCAGTTTAGTAAAGAAACAAGTAATCTCTCTACGGCGATGGAAACAGGTGAGGGTGTTCTACAAATTGAACAAGACCTAAAGTTTACTATAGCGCTGGATTTACAACAGCACACATTTTTAAACAGAAATCGGCGACTGACGTAATTTATTCATTTGTTTTTCTGTTAGGGAGAGCCGACGGGCTAGCGGGCTACTCTATGTGAAGTAATCAATGCCAAGAGAGGAATTGCAGCTGCGTTGCTGGCCTTTGAGAGAGTATACTCGCCTCTTGAAGGTCCCTAAGTCCGCTAGAGTCCGAATATATGGGTGTGTCATTTGCAAAAAAATAACGTGGATAAATGAAATAATGCTACACGTTTTTATGCAAACTAAACGATGCCCTGGAAATACTCGTACCGCCGCAATAAGCTGATTCCATACCACTGTTTCGCTGTGCGCGGAAAAAGTTTCGCCCAAAACGCATAGTGGTCGACTGCCCTCCATCGACGGGGTGGGGATGAAAGGACAGCCATTTGCGAGTAGTACGGTAAAGGAACCTAGCCGCAGTACCCCTAGTAGTTATCAACACTCCTCGTGACATATGCGGTGGAATATGCAAAGATACGCAACGTCCGTCCCTCCGCAATGCATGTGAACTGAGTTGAACAGAGAGTATCTACCAGATCAAAGCAACAATAGCAGGGATAGCAATCGCAAACATTGACTTTAGATCAACAAAAAGAGCTTCACGGTTGCCTTAGGCCCCTAAGACATTCTCGAACCGCTTCATGATGAAAAATAACATCAGAAGTAGCCGTGATATTATTTGTAGTGGATACTTTTATCCGAAATTATAGTTATTTTATTATCACGCTTTTTTTCAATTTTACTTTCTGGATTTTTTTGTTACAATCTGTGTAATAGTAATATAACTAGATTAAATGTTACTACCACGTAACAAAAGAGACATGATTAAAATGAACGGAACGCCAGAACAGTGCAGGGGCGCCAACAACGAAACACGTCAACCGTTCCGGTTTTTAATAAGTTTGTACCGTTTTGTCATTATATTTAATTAGTGTAATGGTTGCTATACTCACGGACTTGACATTTAATTATTGATTATAAAATATGTTTTTTTTTATATCAAAGAATGGGAGGCAAACGAGCATACGGGTTACCTGATGGGAAGTAATCACCACCGCCCATCCCATAAACACCAGCAACTCAATTTGAGTTGTCAATCCGTTACCGGCCAAATAGGAAAACACAAGCTTTTGAAATGTTTCAAGCATGTTTCAAATCCAACACAACACGAAGCAATAACCTTGGAAATAACATTCCTATGCAGCTACCTGTCACGTGAACGGTTCAGTCAAAGCAATGCACTTTCAAAATTTTCATACAAATAGTTGGGAGTGATTGTCCGATTATCATATAGATAGACGGGGGCTCCGGGGAGCGTTACAATACCTCCATAAAGAAACAAAGCGTACTCAATCAGATTTGCATAGAGAAACTGTTGTGTCTGAATACGATGTGCGAGCCACATTTCACTGCTTGAACTTGTTCGTAGTCTTTGCCTTTAAATGCCTTATTGATCAGGCGTTCGTTCTATATTTCAAAAATTACATTTATTGTACGTTATTCGCCCTGCTTCTGCTTTTCTTTCGGCAAATAGCACTTAATTTGCATTGACTTTTTGAAAAGTTGCATTGAAGAATAATGGCATAAATAACTAATTTAATACCTCGTCTCACTAAATAGTACGTTTCACAAAATTGCCTGTCAAAGAATTAACTCATTTGTAGTTTTATCTTTGAAAAATTTATATTTCTACACGCACAAAGTCAAGGGCAAAAGGTAGTCTAGATCAAAACAAAGGTTAACTACGAGGTAGCAACCTAACCAGATTATTTGTAACTTGAATCCAAACTGTGCAGCTACTCCATTGTGTAGATCCCGTGAACTGTAAGAACACGTTCATTAGCTCTTAACAAATCGTTTTAAACTATCAAAGAATTTCTTTTAACTCCCTCGCTCCAATGAGCACTAACGAGGTTACAGCTTAAGACTTTCTGAAGAATTAGATCTAGCCATTTACAATATGTTTGAAGTTGGCCCGAGTCAGCGGGAAATCTTGTGTTTGTTCACCATAAAAAGGAGTTAATAGTCGTTCTAGAAATTTTGCCAGAATTGTCGAGAACTGCGTGTTCCTAGAAGTGAGATTCCCGACAATTTCTGAGATATCTGGGATCATATCTAAATATAAAGTTCAAAATACATATTAGGTCAGAACACATTATGGTCATTAATCATAATCATCAACCGAAACCGTCAACTCTTCAGAATTTTTTGAAAGGACATTGTAACAATCCTGTGAAGTTTATGGTTTCAGGAGAATTTTTTTTTTATAACCATTACTTATGACCCATTATGTATTTTAAACTTTATATATTATGATACGATCCCTGAAATGTGCCATTCTCTGGATTTCTGGGGAATCTATCTTACCAATATACAATAAATTTTTAACCGATTAAAAAAGCTTTAGTATGTATTGTAAAATATCGAACTAATTAAAGTATAATGTAACATATTGGGAGTAATAAAACAATTACAGTGTGTATTTATTCTTAACCGAGTTCATTTAAGATTTAATTAACTTGAAGTCTGAGACGCCAAAATCTTTACATGTACTCAATCATATACAGGTGTTTATAATGCGAAGTAATGCGGAGTTACAATGTTACTACTACTTGTTGTAGGAGATTAAATAAATCATTAACTTTCTTCTCGTGTTGTTACTTCTTAAACATTCAGGTCAAAGATCAACTTGAAGTTAGAAGGAACGAAATGACAATTTAGCACAAAACTATTTTATTGAGGTAGCTTTTCTTTTGAGTTCTTTTCGTAGTTGACAGTTATACTGTCAATTTGAAAAATGTGAGGAATGCTTTTCTTATCCATTTTTATCGGTGATTTTCAAATTATAATGAATTTGATTAATAAATAAGATGGGACCAATTTAATTACGACCTAGGTAATTTTAAAACACGAACTACTTACTATCTATAGTAAGAAGAACTGTTTCTGCGTCTGAATACTGTTTTTATTACGGCCCATTTTTATTTGAGGCCCTTGCAAAGATGCATTACGGTAACTAGCGTTTTTATTTCGTTTTTAAACCAATCGCGTCACTGTTAGATGACGTGATACGAAAAGTCACGTGATCTAGCAGTGACGCGATTGGTTTAAAAACGAAACGAATAGAAACGGTAGTTAGCGTAATGCATCTTGGCAAGGGCCTCTGACTTGTTAAGGAAGCGTCATTAGGCTTACCAATCTTACCATACCTAAAGTTAGATCTGGCTTCGCTAGGCGGTTTAAATCGTTTACCTTTTCGTTCGTTGTGTCATGTGTTGAAAAAAAAGGGATTTGAAACTAGCGGATACCTGAGGTCCAAAAAAAAAATTGGTAGCTTTTCTATGACTTACGATGAGCCTGAGAAAATGCTGATCTAACTTTAGTGTTCGATAGCCATTCACGGTTACCGACCGATCCCAAGAGCTGCCCTTACCATGAGTTGCAAATGACTGTACTCGCTAGCGAGTCGAATGCTCTATCTGTCGCAGTCCTCGCGGTATTCTTATAAAGTGCGAGGGACAGAGCATTCGACTCGCTAGCAAGTACGGTAATTGTAACTCATGGTAAGGGTAAAGCTCTTCAATAACCCTTTTTCCTCGCTATAGACAAGCACACACGTACACACTCCCACACAATGCTTGTCACTATTTTTTAAATTATTTTATCATTAATCTGTTTCTATTATGTTTGTATTCATTTCACAAAAGCAATAAAAATTATTCGCATTTAACTAAAAACCTATAGCATCACCTGTTACTGCTATTTGCATTTCTAGATTTCTCTGACCGCATATTAAAAGTTACTTCTCGTATGCCCCAATGCTTGTGCGCTTTGTGAGTGTGGGAGCCGCCGATAAATTGTAAATGTTCGTTCTTAAGGCTTTTCATAAACCAAGCATTTTTCTATCGTTTTATCAAATTGTAAGTGGGCTCTATTTCTCTCACCTAATAAAAAGCCTTTTCATTCCGACCTAAATATTAGTCTTAATTTAGCTGATGAATTTAGAAACCTCCTTTCAGAGCTTAATGAACAAGTTTCCTAGCTATTGAAAGTATTCGTCTGAAACGTGAAAGAAAACCGCGATCACAAGAAATCGAATCATACAGCTAACTCATTAACACGCTCCCTGCCCAGCCAGAACAGACTATTCTACAAACATTGTTAAACGCAATTAGACTAGTTGGAAGTGCCCACGAAGCAAGCGATTCCGGGTTCGACTCTCGGCAAATATTTAATTTTGTGTGATGTGCACGAGTATTTTGTTCCTGAGTCTCGGATGTCTCTTATATATTTTTCTACGTAAGTATATTAATGGTTATTGTAGTACCTATAACCCATAGTATGCCTAGAGTTTAGTTTGTTTGACTGTCCACGAAAATTAAAAAGTTTTTTTCTTAAACAAAAGGACTTATAGACACAAGATTTTCAATATATTCAAGCTAATCTTTTATGATTTTCTAATGTTAATCAATAGTACTGTTCTATTCGTATTTTTCTTTACTTAAGCTCTGAGGTATAAACTAAGTGATACTTAATGTAATTTAAACACACGACTTTTAAACTTTTGAAAAAGAGCCGTCAAATAAAAAATATGTTGAATTTAAATTTTGCAGTCGGGTCATTAATTACCTTATTTATTCGCTTCCATCATCGCTGCCCCTGTCAAACATATTTTCTTAATTATAATAGTTGTTTGTGCAAATGTTAAACTCTCTGGCTCTGCAACGCTGATGAGAGCGAGTTGAAATGTTTAAGTTGAATGAAAAAAGTTAAAAAGAAAACTACGGAAAAAAGGAAACTTGGTGGGTACTTGAAGACCAGATTAATGATTCGTTGTGTCCGTTTATGTAATAAAGAAAATTTTGTTTCAATAACTTATATTGGAAAATATCAGTGTCAGGTGTGTCGGTGTGTGGGTTGTCGAGGGCATGAACTTTTTGGACCTTGAACTTGGGTGGCACAGAAAAGGCAAACGAAAAATCCCCCTGCCAGAGGGTAGGTATGTAGACTTTGAGGCCTTTTCTAATTTGCACTCAATATTGAAAATGCGTCTCCAACCAGAGAGGCTATTGCCTAACGTACTCGCAATTGCAATCGACTTCAAAATGGAACAATTGTTTTCATTTTGTATGCAGACAAGACTTCGATTTTCAAAATGAAAACGATTGCGTATGCGTTTGGCAACAGCCCCTCAGGTTTTTTTATACATCTCTAGTACCTATTAATCCTTAAGAAGATTTTGAAGATGTTATAGATATTTTAAAAACTAAGTCTCTACTACGTTTCTAGGTTCTGTATACTAAGAAAATATGTATAGCAAAGAAACAAATAAAATTGAAAACACACAAGGCACGTTTTTAAAATAAAGAAAACGTATTCAAAGATTGAAGACATTGGACTTGATTTAGGGATGAGAAACGTTATCGCTTGGATCTAAATTTATATGGTTTTTTTTTACCGCTACGCGATCGCTTTACACTGCCTCACAGTCCTCCTTAAAGGATTTTATTAAATAAAGAAAGGAAAAATAACATTTTTGGAGGCATGGATCTCTAAAAACAATAAAATTTATAAAAACGAATGCAAAACTCCTTGGTGATTCATAATGGAGACATCTTAAGAGCTCAAACAATAAAGGGATGTACTTACAGGGATTCCCTAAGCCTTTTGTTCCCAGAAAATCGCAGCGTAGCCGGAAACGTTAGGCTTAGCTTTGGGTTTAGAGATTCTCTTTGTGGTTTCGTTTTAAAAAAATGCAAAAACGGCTAAATTTATAACAAAAAAAAAACCTATGAGTCACAAGTGTCGTGATTTATTATTAACATAAGAGGGGTACCTAATATCAGTTAAACGTCTGTATCTGTGTATACAGGGCGTCCCACGGCTATGCAACATGAAGGGGAAGTACCTTAAATATTGTAGATAGAGGATTTTGCTTTATGAAGACATTATTTTATTCTAAAAAGTAAGTAAGACTGCATTCAATGATTTTTGACTAACTGCTTGCCTCACCTGGGAATCGAACAGAACAAATATGAAAAAAATAACTTTCGGTATTTTTATGATGCCAGTCAAAAGGGTAACTGATAAGAAATAATTCCCTCCAAGTAACATTGTATCTAAAAATAAAGAAACAATGTGAAATACATTCAAAACTTAAAAATTACAATGTGAAGTTTAAAAATTTATTAGTACTTATGTTAAAACAGAAGTTTTTTTTTAAATCTTTGTATGCAATATTATTTACTTTTAAACATAAAATAAAGTTTCTATATAGCAAAGTCTCCTCCGGACCATATTTAAGGCACTTTCCCTTAATGTGGCATAGCCGCGGGACACCCGTTATAATATGTCTGAGTGTGGCATCATTCCCAAACGGGTGGACCAAGGTAGTCTAAATAAAGTTAATTGTATTGGGATGGTCCTTAGCTAATAATTCACAATTCATGAATCGGGTGTGCTATTTAATCATAGGCATCATAGCACTCAGCTCTGAAAGAAGGGTTTGCCATTATTTCGGGATTTATTTTAGTTATAATACTGTTGTATCTTATATTTTAGTTAATTAGCGGATACCTACACAAGCCATATAGATTCATTCACTTATCTTTTAATTTCATGTACCAAGAGAGCTCTCTTGCCATTATTTTTCTGTCAAATTTTTGACTGACTCGACTGACACTACATTAGCTTTTTGCCTTATTTGGCAAAAGTAAGTGTGTCTAGATTTTCCTTTTCCTCTTTTTGCTTTAACTTTGCCATGTAGATAACGATGACATGGTTTGAATTAATCTACAAAGCACGAGTCGATATTCTATTCAAAATAGATACAACAGCATTAAAATAAATCACGATTGGGTGATTCTGTTATTTCTCACATGCGATCCGCCCATTGGAATCGTTACTGTATTACTTCAGAATAGAAAACTTTCGTCATTAGGCCCTCGCGATATCTGCTCTATCGTTTTTGCTTCATGGGCAAGAGGGAAAAGTAAGCGATAATCGTGTGTTTTAATTATAATTGCGGATTAATATTGGGAGTGTTTGTCCGGTACCAGTTATACAAATTTACTTGTTCCTTTTTCGAATTTGTGTCTGAATAACCGTAACGTATTATTTATTTCGACAAAAAACACAACAATCATCATTGTCATCATTCTGACAGTTCATGTAAGGCAGTTTAAACATGACGTTAAATAGACAACACCTCGCTAACACGTGGCATTTAGATAGCACTTGAAAGTTTCTAACAGACTAGTGATAATGACAATGTTCTTCCTGTTTGAGTCGAGAAAAGGAAACCGATTAGAAAAAAAGTATTTTCACACATTTAATATATGACATTCGCGATAAACAATTAATATTTGTTCTAAATTTTTACAAGTCAGCCTATGTCTTGTACTTGAGAAAATCTACAAGGTACCAAGGTAAAATTTTCTTACACAATTGTAAGAAAATTTTACCTTGTCACCTTGTAGTAGGAGTTCAGGATGCTCTCTAATGATTATTTGAAAAAAAACTGCGTTTCGCGACACGTCTCGTAATAATTATTACGAGTAATTAAATGAATGACAATATCATTGACATTGACATTGATGTTTTTAAACTAGTGATCAAACCTAATTCGTCATTATGTTAAGACCATGTAGGTAATAATAATTTATTATTTTATCTTATCTGTAAAGACTCTTAGAAAACTTGTCTCATCACTAATATGTCAAGTGCTACCTAAATGCCACGATTCAGCGATGTACGTACATGGTACCAAAGTGTATACATATTTATGAACTCGACTGTACCTACACAAATATATTTGGTTGGCTGTACCCACCATACGATCTAACTTCATTATTATGTTAATACTGATTGAACAAAATGTACAAAAACTCGACTCACGACGGCGTTTTCAAAAGCGCCTCTGATTATGACCCCGATAGGCTCCCCCTTAATATTTGAGTAATTGGGTGATTTCCTGCTATCACTGGACTTACTGGGTATCAGTATCACTCATCAGTCAAATTGATCCTGAATAAGTCATAGATTACTCAGATTGATGGTCCTGATAGCAGTATGTTCATAGGTGGTTCGTTAAATCAATCTGAACCAAAAAAGCGAAGGTACCCATGTTAACCATGTCTTGTATTATTTATATATTTATTTGATATTTATATTTCACTATAATATAACCAACGTGTAAAGAGCACTCATGTAGCCAATTTGCTAAACTTGTTTTTTTGTCTTGAGTAATTCTTGAAATCCGGATCGGTGTTACGTGCAAAAACACTGTACTGTTCTTTCCATCTTTATTAATCTTACCAAGTAATAGAAAAAAACAATTTTGACTTTTTATTTCTCAGTAAATTAAAGTCGTGATAATTATTATGTTTACCTACCAATGATTTATTCTTATTGAAAATATAACCATAGTATATATCGCAGCCTACTAGTCTTTCAAACAAAAACAATTTGATATCATTAGCAAAATACCATGAAACCTCAGACCACAAAACCAAATTACATAAATGAAATGCATCCTACGTGAATGCACTTTAGTCGATATTACATCGTGCAGTTGAAGTCACCGGTGCCACGCGTGCCGACACGTGGGACGAATGGTAATCGGCACAAATCTCTTTACCGCGCGGATTTGCCGGCACTTCATTACGTCAGGTATCCGGTGTGCGTGTGTGGGGCTGGCGTGTGCATGCAATAATCCACAAACAACGACGCATCACATAACTATAACTAAATCGCTGGTCGCAGGTTGGCTTACATTCCCATAACCATACTTAGGGTGATGGCACCAGTAATGGACGAGGCACCAATAATGGACACTTGATTCTCATTTTAGAGAAGATAAGGGTTATTCATTTGTTTTCCAAACAATCAATTTAGGACCGTATGATATTTAATTAGGAGTGAAGTGTCTATTACCTACTGATGCTTGTCAGCTAAAAGTGTTAATCGTTAGTGCCGTCACCCTATGCGTAAATGCAGAGATGTGCGTGTATGCTAGAAACTTCGAGAATGACATCCCTTTGTAGGGAGATTTTTGGAGAATTCTCGAGAAGTTTCAAGAGATATGGTATGGCCATCATGGCTTAGTGGCTTAGGTTGACTCGTAATTGCAAGGTTCCCTAGTTTGAATCCCAGTGGAAGTCATAAAGGTATTTTCTTTTTCTAGCTTAATATCTAGAGCGGGAAGCAAATAGAGCCAATGATCATATGTGTCTCTTTCATTGACACGGGATCTGTATCTCATGTTCTGACAAGGTAGTGAAAATACTTCTCATCGGCAGTGTCCACAGCCAGTGATCAACTAACCATATATGTATGTATTATATTTTTATGAATGCTACGCTTCCTTCAGGATAATGATAGTTATATAATTGTAAGTTCATAAACTTATTTTCTAATCAAATTAATTAAAGTTCAAGGTGTCATTCTAAAAACTCTGTATTTTAAAAATATATACCTTTCTTCCTATTTAATAATGCTTAGTTATAAATAAAAAAACTAAAACAAGTTAGATTACTCCTTTCCTATCTGGTAACGAAAAAAACAAAGGGTAATCCCTGGGACGGATTTATTGCCCGGCAGCATTATCCGCACCGAGCGCCTTTTTGCTTCACAATATGTTGTAGAACCTTAAAAAAATAAAATTATGCAATTCACAGAAAATAAACAATTTATAGCGGTAGAGCACTTATATGTTAGATGAGCTTATGTCCGGCAAAGAAGATTTTTCGCGTTGCTGCAAATTAAGATGACGATGCAATGGTAAGATTCCAAAAAATCCTATTAATAATTAATATTACCCCGTGCCACTCCATGTCTTCCCGTGGATGTGGTAAGAGGCGACTAAGGGAATAAAGGCTTGTAGTACTCTTAGGCGATGCGCTTTCATCATTGTACATCTTAACTAGCCTAATTGTGCAAAATATTTTTCAGAATTATTAAGAAGCGTTTTGAGCTTTTACTTACAAATCTGTCAAATTTTCATCTTCGGGAAAGTTCGTTTTCAACCCGAGCGACGCAGGTATCTACTTTATTTATAAATGTGGATGCGTACAAGTTTGGAACACTTTTTTCTGTAAAAAACCCTGTTTTAAAACAAGTAAGGATGTTCTTTAAATGTATGCGACAACAAAGAACGTAATTAACGTGTTCTAATGTCATGAGACTCATGAGTGTCATGACGCAAAAGTTAATAATCGTCTAGCACTATTATACAACTCGGATGCTTCATATTTTCGCGTCCAAGTTACCCTTCTAATAGAATATTCCGTCTTGTCGCCCTGGACTGCAGGTGGCTTTAATATGCATGACGCAAGCTGCCCGATAAGCCGGCAAAGCCTGACCTGATCCTATTTGAGCGTCTCGGAGCGACTTCAAGCGTCTGCAAGGCGTCAGAGCTTACGGGCGATCTTTTGTCGATGTTTCCACTGAATCTGGCAGTAAATCTTTTTTATGTAAGTACGTATATGTTCCTTGTTATAAAATGTACCTTGTTATACAGGTTAGTATATTCCTTGTTAGTAAAAATAACGACTTTGTTACTACTAGGTCAGTTATTAATGTGTAAACTGTCACAAGTGCTAGAGAGTCCCTTAAACAGACAATTTTTTTTTGTGGTATTCTGGTAGGGATGTGAAATATTTTTTACGTCAGATTTAAACTAGTGAACTCAATAAAACGCAATTGTAGTGTGTTTTTGAACTAATTATGATAGAAATTAAAATGTGTACGGAGACTGTAGGTACTGATATCCCACCGAAACATGAATGCACAAAATAGGCCATGTACTCGTGTGCCACTAAAAGTAGTGATGTCTAAAAAGGTGTCAAGTTTGGGACTACGTTGTTTACACTCAGACTAATATAATTTATTGACAATAAATGTATTTTGAGCTCTAACTTGGGTCTGGTCTTTACGGTACGTTACAATATCTGAAAAAAAAAAATCTAAAATTCACTTAGTGGCAATTAGTTGGTCCGTTTATTTAAACAATTTATATCACTACTTGGCCTATTTTTACATTGATGTTTTGGTAGGATTATTAATTAACAATTGTTGTTGCAGTCGCTAGTTCCTGGAAGAGATTGAAACCGCGGCAGCTCGTCAATAGTCGTTAGTTTGTTATCAGCTCTTGAACGTTGACCTTTAGATAGCTTTCAAACAAATCAACTCAAACAAAACAACTAGGAAATTGACTATTTCATATCAGTAGCTTGTACTTAGTTACGCAAAACTATTACTTCAAGTAAATCTAGAAACTTTTATAAGGTTTCGTGCGACTGGCCAATAAAGAACTCTTCGTCAGTCATGTTCTTCTAACAATCTGTATGAAGCCTTTTTACACAGAATACCATGACTTTTTTTCCATGAATACAAAAAAATATAGAAGTTATGTATGTATATATATGTACATACATACATACATACCGTCACGCCTTCATCTCAGAGTGGGGTAGGCTGAGTTACAGAATTACCAACAACTCTAACAACTTGTTAATTCCTAAAACCACTTTTTGCACAACAGGCTAAGGTGTTTACCATGTGTATATTTATTATGTCACAGGTTAAAAGCCCATCGCCTAACAATACTACAAGCCTATAATCCCTTAGTCGTCTCTTACGACTGCCATGTATCTATCTATTTATGTAAAACACCTTATTTTACAAAACAAAAACAAAAACAATACAATGAAGATAAAAACAAAGAATGTACTGTAATGTTTGTACCACCTACCTCGTAAAATGTTTTAATCTGACACCTTATCCCTAGTAAGGTTGTCTGGAAGAGATCGCTAATCAGCGATAAGACCGCCTGTTGTTTACCTGTGTTGTTTTTAATAATGCTGTATCTCTGTATTGTTATTGTTTGGTGTACAATAAAGTGTTTTGTATTGTATTGTATTGTATTGTAATGTACTACAAAGACAAAATGTTATTATAGTGGAAAAAATCATTACTATGGTGCTCCCACACTTGCTGTTACAAATGTTATATAATGTTATAAAACACGATAACATCCACTAACACTTCATAACATTTTGTTACAACTTGTGAGACGTTTCAAACGCTCCCCCACTGGTAAAAAATTATAACATATTTGTTTGGTACTGTGTTGTAATTTGTTAAATACCATTTAAAAAGTAATATAACGTCATAATTATATCATCATAATTAATGTTTTTAAACAAATGTTTTATAACGTTATATAACTTTCAGCAAGTGTGGGAGCTTTATCAACGAAACATTGTTAATACTTAAAGGGTAATTATTTATTGTTCCGTACACATAAACGAGATACTTAATAGCTACAATGAAGTCACCGCGTGCTTCATCCTTTGAAGTATAACCATTCAAAATAATAATGGTGGCTTCTAGTTGGCTTTTATTGAGTTCAGTGTAATCACCTCGAGGTATATGTGCTTTAAATATCATCATGAAAGTTACTTATAATCAGGGCTCGGACAAGTCCTCGCAGAAACTGATATGGACATGGGACAAGACTATTATAGAGTCACGACTTAAGATTATTGTTTATTATCTAAAGCTGATTATATTATTATCGTAATTTATAATTTAACATTTGACCTTTTTAGTCGCATATTTGTCATGGATTTGTCAAAGTGGCATGCTTCAAACAGTTTTGTGGTGACAAATTAAACTAATACAATTATTTTCTTAATTATGGTTGTATCTAAATATTTTAAATATGGTGAATTTTGGGTTGCAGAAATAAATGTCATTGACAAATGTAATTAAATAATATTGTACATAATGCGATTCTATTAATCTTGTTCTATTGCCGTCTTACGATTGTTTTACGATGACTTGTCCGAGCCCTGCTTATAATAGCAGTAGGTAAGCTTAGTAATTGTTATTTATGTCGTTATTTTCGTGCAGACATAATAAACCTGAATAAAATCGATGACGTAGTTCCTAGAACAGATCTTCGTATGTCTTCTAGTTCTAGACTTTCCCATACTGACCGATCTAAATGAGACACCCTGTATATAGGTACCACGGTTTAGGAAATAATATTAAACATGGAATCGTTAGAGTATTTGAGTAATTGAATCGATGAAACTCATCGAAAAATAAAAAAGAATACAACACCATCCATGTAGTTTTGACATTTAACAATATTTTTCTAAATTATGTACACATTGAAACTAACTGTTTGTTTAAAGATTTTATTGTGTGGTCTTTATAACAATGTTATCTGAATAGCCTTTGAGGCATCAAGGAATTTAGGGTACAAATTCATATTGCTAAGGTAATGAAAAACAACAAATCTTCACAGGCTGCCAATGATCAATTATTAAGTCCATTTCGTGTGAAAATGAACAGCTGGGCACAAAACGCGTATTATGGCGTGCTAGTGCTGGTTGTACTCGAAATTGACTGGAACCTTGTTTGAACATCCTTTATCTGAAAAAAAAACATAGTTAATTAAAATTACGGTTTTTCTGCCAATTAAACTGCTAGTCACACGTATAATTCAAAGAATTGTGTTACATTAAAAGTAAACTAACTTTAAAACTACTTGCGGTACAGTCGACTGCAAAGAGATGTACCTACTCAATTTTTCACTTTATTTCATTGTAATAAGGAACAAAAGTGGACACATCTCTTTTTCTTCGACTGTACACATTCGGAATCATAATAAAATAGTGAGATCAAATAATAAAAAAGTACCCATTTATTGGTCGTTTTCTATAAACCATAACGAGCTACCTCGAGTTGAAATGGTATTTACTAGCTTCATTACTCTTAACACAATATAGAATATTCATTAATTCACTTCTTTTAGGTATCATATAAAGCCACAATCAGTTTATCTTCAACAAAGTAGTTTTTATTTTTTTAAATATATTATGGTGATAATTACTTCGGACGGACGCGGCGAGTTTAAGTAGTCCCGTCAGTGCGAACAAAACATTATTTTAGCGCGTGCATTTTCAATTTAGCAGCATGGTTTCTGGCGATGGATCGAACGTATAAGGCTGCTTAGTTGAAAATTCACGCGCGAAAATATGTTTTGTTCGCTCTGACGGGACAACTTAAACTCGCCGCTGTGATTTCGCTCGTCTGTCCGACCGTCCGTTGTTTTGAGAGAATAACATCCCTAGCGGTCTATTGCGTCGGCCACTTATGTCAACTACTAGTAATTTTTAAGAATGTCAACATTTTCCGGACGCTCTTTTAAGACACCCTTTATGTATTTATCTTACTTAAGTTACGAGTAGGTACAATACTGGAAAATACGAACCATCCCATTGGTGGTTTTGACAGCTGCGTCAAGTTGTTTCTTAAACTCGTCGGGGTTAATCACTTTCGCCGCCGTTTCTTGGAAACCTTTATACAATTCTCCAGCGGTTTTTGATATACTATCTAAGATAGTCCCTTCAGTGGTTGGAGCCTCGCGTCTCACAAAAGCATGAACCTGCAGAAGTGAAGTTATAAAATGTTATAAAATATACGAACACATCTAATCACTATTTACTTGGGCATCGAAAATAAACCTGCAAATACTTAGCAAGGTTGGTAATGTTTTTGTTAATCAAAAGACATACTTTTAAGTCATGTTAGGGTTAATTTCAACAACATATTTTTTTGTTTGGTGTAAATTAACACGACATGTCACTATTTTTCATACACACAAAAAAAAAATTAACTTTCTCCAAATTAAGTGACATCAGGGTGTCCTAAAGTCTGTTCATTAATATAATCAAGTACTTTCTAACCTCAAAATTAACCTTTTTTAATCTAAAACAGCTATTTTAAATAAAACAAAGCAATAATAGACTATGCATTAGCCAAGTGATGTTCAAAATGTTAACTCAGTTTACTTTAATTACCACAAAAGAGCTGTTTTAGCCAAAAAAAGGGTCAATTTTAAGGTTAGAAATTTGTTTAATATAATAAAAGTAACAATGAACAGACTTTAGTTATGTCGTACCTATATGAAAAAAACAATATAATTATGATGTATACAACTATGCCAAATTTCAAATTGACAACTTCTATATTTAGTTACTCAGATTAAAACAAATGTGTCAGTCACACCATAGTCAAAATATATAATCTCACGACTAGAAATATCACCCTGTATGGACAGCTTGTTCATGAAAAAGTATATTTTTTATTTTATACAAAAATAATTTGCCGTTGGCTATGTAAATTTTAAACTTACGCTGACAAGGCACACGGCCAAAGCGATGATCAGCTGTTTGTTCATGATTTATTATTTAAGGACACTTTTAAAGTTGACTGCGTGGCGCCAGCGACTACACTGAACCTTAGAGATGGTCGCCTTGGTTTTAAGTTCCGAACTTATCAGTCTACGAATTTGTTATCACCATTATTGACAAAGAAACCATAATGTCATTACGCCCAATCATGGTCGTTAGAAGCGCTGGACAAATATGAATCGAAAGTACCTAATTAGTTAATTTATTTACTACACAAAACGTATTTACACTGCACTCTCCCGTCGTAAATTACTGCATACTTCTTTTACAGCAGGGATGCCCAAACTGTCGATCGCGATCGACCGGTCGATGGCGAGAGGTTTTAAGTTGGTTTGCCGAGTAGGATTATCAGTAATCGACCTTAAAACTGTAGCTTTTTGCTGAAGGAAAAGTGACATAAAAAAAACATGAACCGCTGCGAGCGTACAGTTATATGAAAGTAATAAAATCAAAATATCGTACTCGGCCTACAAATGACCACCTGACAGCTTGCTTGCGTCTAGCTTTAACTGAGAACATTAGAATATTTTTTTTCTAATGACCTGCAATGTCACGATAATTTTTAATTTTTAATATTGTAACACATTTTTTTGTGATGTTGGATGATTAAAAATTTTATACAGATTTGACACTTTGCACCCAATGTAGTTCTTCTTTTACAAATTCTTTTTTTTGATAAATTATTGGTAGGTTAAACGGTTAAAATTTCGATCCCTTAGTCATAAATTTTTGCTAGATCGCTCTCTTTTAGAAAAAGTATGGGCACCCCTATTTTACAGCTTTGTAGATAAAAATACAAAAGGTCAGTCCTGTCTCAATTTCATTTCCATTTTCAAACCTTTGTGCAGACAATCAAAAGAGTTAAATTCCTAAACGGTTTATTAATCATTCAGTTTCTATGATATTCACACTGTGCATTCAACTATCGAACTATTCGTATCCATTATCCATTTAGTGAAACAATCATCATCGAATGCCGTTGTGAAAATTAAGTGAACTGTGAAATACAAATTATCTAAAGAGTCAGTTTCGTGAAACGGGTATTTTGCTCATACTGTTTATTTCACGGCTTAGCGAGTGACATAAAAAAGTTTCATAAAGTAAATCGATATATTGTTAACAAAAATTTCTTCGTGTCTACAGGATGAGGACGCGTGATAAGTGATAAGTGTGATAACAGGGGTGTGATTCTCTAAAAAAGCAAAGGTGAACGAATGCACGAGTGATGTCCAAGCGGCGAGATTAAGTAGTCCCGTCAGTGCGAACAAAACACATTGTAGCGCGTGCATTTTCAATTTAGCAGCACGATGGGTCGAACGTATAAGGCTGCTTAATTGAAAATGCACGCGCTACAATGTGTTTTGTTCGCACTGATGGGACTACTTAATCTCGCCGCTTGGACATCACTCGTGCATTCGTTCACCTTTGCTTCTTGAGAGAATCACACCCCAGGTTATTTTTCTCTTGCGGAATACGGACTGAAAAAGGGCCGATATAGATGAATTAGCGAGAGCGTGGAAATGCATATGTAGTGGTATTGTGTGTGTGTATAGGCAAGAGAAAGAGAGAGAGAGAAATACTTAAGTAAATAAATAAATTCATCTATGCAGACGGACAGCACTTGAACTGCAACCCAGCTATAAAACGGCAGTTCGAGTGCAGTTGACGTAGCTTGCAGCTGGCGTGCAGTCCTGTCGACCGACTGCAAGCTAGCTGGGGGGCCGGTTCCGACAGACAGCATTTGAACTGCCATTTTGCAGTTCAAATGCTGTCCGTCTGAACCGGCCCTTATTGTTTACCTTACCCTAAGATGGCCGCATTGCATATGCGGTTGCCAAACCAATTCCGTAACACTATTTGGTAAGATTTAAATGGGTCGCTTTGTTACTATTCTAAACGCTCTTACTATTCTGGGAATTTTCGTATTATATTTTCGTAATATGTATTAGCTGTGGAATAATCCAAAACAATAAGGTCAATTGCGATAATGCTCTTGAATCAGAGTTAGGTACTATTATTTCAACTGACAACATTAGTCATACTCGTAATTATCACATTAGGGAGTAAACAACTTAAAATGTCATTATAAACTATACGATCACGGGTAATCAAATAACTTTTTTTTAGTGTTCCGTACCTCAAAATGAAAAAACGGAACCTTTATAGGATCACTTTGTTGTCCGTGCGTCCGTTCGTCCATCCGTCCGTCATTTCGTCTGTCTGTCCCTTTATCTCAGAAATTTGTGGAAGGATCGAGTTAAAATTAAAACCGTATACATGTCCACAGTCTCTTGAAGCTGGGAAAAATCAAACTTCTAAGTTAATGTAATGGCAAGTAAGCAGCAGATGTAACTACGCAACCGAAGAGGTCAAAATGATCTACACTCGACTCTATTATCAAGAGAATACGCCGTGTCTAGATCATTTTGAGCATGTTATTCTGCTTAGATACTTTTGATGCTGACTGTACAAGTAATACAAGTATAGGATAAAATCTGAAACCTTACGTTTTTAATTAAGTAAATCACAAAAACAGATTCTTTATGCAAGGAACAGCGGTCTAAATTTTGAATTGATTTAACCCTTAAATTGGCAAAAATAAAAAATGTCGTGAATTCAAACCCTATTTGATTTGAAATCAGCATAAAGAAAATAGTAACCCAAAAATAAAAAAGTGAACATTATAGTAGGTATGTGCATTATTAGATACACTGCCATTTTAAGGGTTAACCGAGTCATGTGGGGTACTTATCGTATCTTAATCATGTAGAATAAGACCCCACATAGATCCTCATTTCAAAAAGTTTCAGTGTGATCTCAAGTTAGTCAATTTCGGGTACTTAAGATTCAACCCTTTTCTAGTATTAAAATTTATTCTAGTTTATTTGATTTAGTATTTATTGAAATAATATTGACTAAGCTTAAGGCCAGGAACATTCAATCTTTCTACAGCGCCCTTTGACCGGAGATAAGATATGAAGGTTATGTCAACAGTAGAACTTACGACTTAGATAGCGCTAGCGTAATGAAGATATTCTACTTAGGTGCAAAAGGAAGTTGTTAATTTATCGTCCACTAGGGAGCGCCTGCAACTAGATACGCGTAGAATTTTAGTATCCGGCTTCTCTCTTTATTTTAACCCCTTAGAGTATTCATTTCTAAAAATCACTTCTTATGACTGCACCGAGCAAACGTCGAGCGTCCAGTGGCGCCCTCATTACTATTATTGTGTTTTCTAATTAACTAAAGAATTTCCTTGCAAGTAAAAACACAATTTATGGGATACGTAACAAACTTGGCCACGTTTTTCCGTTAAGTTGATAACTCGAAGGTGAATTGTAATTAAACTATGTAATATACCCTATAAGTTATGTTTTCATTTAAAGTACATGAAACTACCGACCAATTTGAAGAAAATACTTTAGTTTAATAGAAAACACAATAATAGTAATGAGGGCGCCACTGTACATCCCGCGTACGCTCGGCGCAGTCTTAACGATCCACGGATCCGAATTTCAAATCCATAGATGCAGGGGTTTCGTCTGTGCGTTGATCACTCTTTCACCTAGTTCCTTTTTTTCATTTGTAGATAGTATAAGATAGATTAAACGTTGAAAAAATTTAAAATAAAACAATAAATAAAGTATCTTTTGTTACGCTTTAGTCAATAATTATTTAATTATTGGTTTTAAAATATGTTGCAAGTAAAAAGTTACGCTTTCACTGATACCAAAGCCAGATCTGGGGGGTTATTATGACATAGCTATGCAGTTCATTTTACGGTGAGTGTAAAGGACGGAGTTATAGCAGTTACATAACTCTGTCCTTTTCTTTCACCTTAAAATGAATGGCACAGATAGGTCATAATAACCCCACAGTGGGGTTATTATGACGTATCTGTGCAATTCATTTTACGGTGAATGTAAGGGACAGAGCTATGGCAGTTATATAGCTCTGTCCTTTTCTCTCAGCGTAAACAGAATTGCAAAACTATGTCATAATACCCCCCAAGGCGTATATTTCACTGGGTATAACTATACTGCATTATGGTATTGATTTAAAGTCGGCCGCCATTACTGTCAAGTAAATATGAACTACAGTTAAAACGATAATCAAAACAATACCATAACGGGGGCCCTAATATGGCTGCGTTTATCGCGTGACAAAGTATGGATAAGGTGTCCGTCACCTTCTGACAAAGTAAGAAAGAAGTCATCTATGTAAGTTCGAGAGTGACGGATGCTATATCCACGTTTGACACTCGATATAGCCGCAGCCATACTAGGCCAGCAGGTCAAAGACGATATGATTTTTACCGCCTGGAATAGAGGCCTTGTGACTAGGTGGAGGAAAGTTGCTGGCAGCAACTGGAGGAGGCCAACCGAAGAGACGCCGATGTCCAGCAGTGGAGTGACACGGGCTGATGTTGTAATGTGATTAAAAAACACATTGTTTGTGATGGGATTCGCTTTCCAACAATAAACAGACATTTTATTACTACAAAAATATTTATTACTTGTACTACAAGATGATTATTAACCAGGAAAACTAAATAATTCTAAACTGATATCGTGGTTACATGGTCCTGATAAATTTCCTGGTATTTCTGCTTCAATTTCTAATCCTTTTTGGGTTCGGAAGTTGGCTTGAGGTCAGCGAACTGAAAAAAGATTTATGTTAAATATGTTCGTAAGTACGGGCCCACCCGATGTTTGTTTTGGACTTCCAAGGTTGTAGCCATCTACGACGTGGGGTAAGTATAGGTTTTTATACCAGTCCGGTTTCGCAAATTAATTCACGTTTCATTACGATTTTTTCCTTTACGTGCCATATCTCCGCGTTTGGTTTTATTAATCAGATAAGTACTAAAATTATTTTTGACGAAATAGTCATATTGTACATAGAACGATTGTCACAAGATGAGACGTGTTCATTTACGCATACACACATCGAAAATTTCTCAAAAATGTATCAAATACATCCTCACATTATTTTGATCATGCGCAACGCTGTACATTGCAAAGTATCAAAATATTGTAAAAATATCCTTACATTTACGAAATGTTATGTCATTTAACTTTGCCTCTTTGGCTGTTTAAAGAACATAAACTATAGCCTTGGCAACAATAGTGGCTGGCGAGAGCTGAATGAAATCAAAAGTGGATCGTTTTCGATGGGCTGCAATGAAAAAGGCCCATTTCCAGCAGAGAACTGGCATAGGTTGGTGGTGATGATGAGACTAGCCCTTGGTAGATAAACCCTTACTGCTTTATTGACGCTGTTGACAGCATTGCTGAACCCCTTGTTGATCTCGTCAGCGTTGAAGGTGTCCCTGAACTTGTCGTTGAGCTGCTTGGAAAAGTCGCCGAACTGTTTCTGAAGGTCCTCAAGGTAATTGGTGTCCGTGGCCTTGGCAGGGGCCGCTGCCGGGGCGTCGCGCTTAACGAACGCATTGACCTGGACAAAATGGGTTAAAATCAGGAGTAGATCTTACCCATATTTTTTAGTACATAAGTCGAAAGCTCAATGTGTAAGTAATACTGAGCTTTAGACTTATATTTAGACAGCGAGATTTAGAGGTATACTAATATAGAAAATAAATACATTATCATTCGATATAGGTAAATTTATCAATATATAAGCCAATAATGGTAATATAAGCAGCTGAAACCAGTAACCTAATCTTTTTTGTAAGTAGACACAAAAACATTTGAAAGACGATTGGTTACCAAATTTGCAAAAATCGTCTAAAAGTGGTCGATTAAAGGCAGTTGAACTAGCCACCGCGGATGTAGGTGCAAACTGAAAAAATTTAGAATGAGCTAAAGTTGTCTGCCAATATGACTGAAACGGTAAACCATGTTGTAGCTTATGGCCGAGTAGAATACAAGATAATCACTGACGCAGAAGTAGACCAAAAAGATGTGGTGACCACGTGATCGCGAACAAACTTAATAGGGACGAATGACGGGGAAAGAGGGGATGCTTTAGCACAAGTAGCACAACCAAGGAGTATTAAAGAGGCTTTATTTTCATTTATAATTTTATTCTAATAACTTACGCTTATGAGGCAGACAGCCAGAAGTATAATAAATGATTTCTGCATGGTGTATTTTGACTCGACTTCACGTTGCAAGAACCGATCCAGAACTAATCAATATAGCGATATCTAGAACTGCATGCGCATGATCGATTGTAAAATCACCTTTAAGTACTTATCAATGACCCTAGACTAGAAGCTAATATTGCAGATACATCAATTAAATCAATTAATAAGTAAATTATTATTGCCCCGTTCTATTAAGTAAATAACACTCAACTTTATTTTCATTTATTTTTTATTATTTTATTGGTTTTAATCTTTTGGTAGATAAGGAACGAGCGACGCTCGACGATTTATTGCTTTATAGTTAACTGCTGATAATTTGTTAACGAGAGCTTCGAGTTTGACATGTTTAGAAGTTATTCAATTACTAGAGATAATAATAGAAAAACATGTATCAGTTTTATGCAATCATTTTGATGATATCATCGATAAAGTTCACTAATTTACTTTGTTGTTAATTTAATTTATTTTGATGTTTCGCAATGTACTGAAGAATAGTTAAGAAGACAAAGAGAAGAAGAAAAACATTTATTCACAAAGACAGAGATATACAAACCATTAAACAAGACAGTGAAGGTGACACGAACAGCACGTTATGTGTGTCCCTCGCGGCAGTGAAACGGACGCTGGCTCAGTAAAATGCTGAGCCAGTCCTGCGTGGCCTTGTATATACATGGGGATATTTTATTTACAGAATTCAACAATAATACAATTACAAATTAAATATTAAGGAACTAATTTGGATCAGTGATATTTTTATATACTCTAGGTAAGTCATATAAAAAAATAATGTGTAAAAAATCGTGCCTAGGTGGCATTTTGTACTTGCTACCGATACGCCAGAATATGATTAAGGGTTTGCTTGTTTCATTTCTCCAAGTAACAATCTTTTTAATAACTGTGAAGCATCTGTCGGAGTCTGTGACTATCGTTTAAGGGGAGCTAAATGAGATCGAAGTTCCTCTAATCAGCCAATTGATGGAGCGGCCTATCTGTTTGTTTGCTTTTCTGTTTAAGATCCAAGAATACAATCTAATTATTCTCATTCCCAACTCAGTAAAGCCGGTTAAGGGAACAATGTTTTGAAAACAAGACGTGCTTAAACAAGGTAAGGTCAGGGCCGAGGTTTTTATAGAAAAGTATCAGTTTTCTTTTAACTACTATTCGACGATTTTTGCGCCATTGGTTGTGACCCTGCCTACGAAGCTAGCCGTCCTAGGGTTGATGCCCGGGATGGGCAAAATATTTGTGTGATGAACGCGAGAGTATTTGCTCCCTTAGATGTTTTCTTTGTAATTGTGCTGTAAAACATTGTTACTTTCGCTCTGTGTGCGTTCTCTCTGAATAAATTTATTTTCTTTCTTTCTTTCTTAAAATATTTTTAAAAAAAGTTTAGTAAGTTAGTAAGTTTGGGACTACGAAAATTTCTGTGATTGACTCTTCCTGAAATGGACTCCTGACAAACTTCTTTCAAATAAGTTCTTGATTTTTTGCAGGCTATCTTTATACAGTGGAGGTTTTCTTTACTATCAAGTAGCCTTTACCAATAAGTCCGTCCACATAAAAGTTGCTAGCTGTTTTCTGGTACAAAAAGAACCTTATGTCCCTCTCCCATCTCTGCACCAAATTGCTCATAGTCGGTTGAGGCTTCGGGCCGAAAGAGTAGAACAAAAAACTAACATACCTACTTTTACATTTTTTTAATTTTTAGTTTGATCTTACTCCTGAAATCCTAACTTACGAGTAGATGCCCCAACATCATAAACACAATATCTTAGGTCCGTATTAATAAAGTAATCTCAACTCTAACGCTCGTCTCGAGATGCGTCAAAAATGGGAGTGTTCTTTGGTTTGACGTTTACTTTGACGATTTTATGACGGGTATCTCAGTCAGCCAAGATGACTTTATTAATACGGGCCTTAGTGTCACCTCGCTTGTCGAGATCTCGCCATTTGTGCAGGAAACAAAGAATTATTCATACATACAGCTCAAAATTACCGTTGTAATACCAAAGAATACCATAGTAGACGAACTATTCTGTAATTTCATTTATTTATTTATTTATTAGGACCTTCAACAATAAGTACACTGATTTATCAGTAATGTACATGCACACTTACAAGCTAAGCGCCTTAAAGTAAATGCTAAAAGTATTAAATGCAGTTAGCCCCACCTTTTTGGCAGGACGGCAGAACATAACCCTCATTCACCAGGCACGTAAAAAAAAAGTAAACGTACCTCTTTAACTATGTTTATTCCGCAGAATAGTTTCAAAGACTCCACATGGTCTGTATCGGATGTGTGCGCCAAGTTCATCATGTCAAAGGCTTTTTCCTTGAAATCTCGCAGTTGCTTTTGGTACTCTTTAGTAAATTCCAAGCATGCCACGTTCATCTGTATTATCTCATTCAAGTTTTTACTGCCGAACTCTTTCGATGTGTAACCTGTTTGATTAGATTTGTGACATTTCATTTTTCAAGTTTCTGTCAATTTTTTTGTTTTTGGGCATTCTTTTATTGCCGACTGTACTTTTTATGCACAGTCGTCATCTACTTATCAAGACAATTCAAACAAGCCTTAACACGGCGGGTTCATCATGTGTAATTTAGGAGTGTTCATTGCCACCCTGAGTCTCCATCATCAGACCAGCTCGATGGTACTATATGATTGTATTGTCATCAGAACTAAAGGCGTATGCAAATTTTCAGCTTCATCGGAAACCGGGAAGTGGGTCAAATTTAACTCTCAAGATTTGACCCTTACATACATACATCCACACATACATTGCAAGTTAAATAAAAGCTTTTAAAAATAGCTTTACTTTACCGTGTTCATTCTTACTTTTCATTTAATAGAGAAAACAACTTTCTAATCTTAAAATGAACCTTTTTTGGTAAAGCCAGATTAGAAAAGTAAGAATTACTATAAGTAATACAATACGTAGACCTATTTTGATCAAATTTACGAGTATTTGAAGACAGACAAGATAAGCAGGGTGAAGGAAGGGTTAAGAGTTTACAACGTTTAATCGATCAATAATAAAAATCCCAAGTAGTTTTTGATTATATTTGCTAAACAAGCTTCAACTTATCATATTCCAACAACAAAATATTATGAAAAAATTGAGATTCAATTAATGAGACTATTTAGATTTTTTGGAAAGCTTTGTAACTTACTAATAAAAGTGTAACTTAAACAGCCTTTATAACTAACTTTGATCATAATTACAAGAAAAAAACTTATAGAGTGGGGTAATTTAAAATGCCCGATGAATTAATAACCTTCGACATCGCGCATTTGGCAATAAGATCACCTGTTGTTTTCTTGTATTTGTTGGTAACATAAGGTTTTATATTATATTTAGTTTTAATTACTGGCAACTCTCTCTTCCTTCCTTCTATTACAGTACAAAGCTTGTCCTTCTGATATAATAAATCTTATAAAAACGTTTGTTGTGCTTTCCTTAAACATGGTGCTGAAACCAGGGAATGAACCAGGGACCTTTAGATGGTTAAAGATATTAAGATATTCAGTTTTATAGTTACTCTCACGTGTGATGTTATTTCGTGTGGATTCATAAAAATAGTGGTCAAATCTCCCAATTTTCTTCTTCAAGGGCGAAGGAAAAAATCGCCATTTTGCTTAAATACGCAAACGTCAAGAAATTAGTTTTCATTGAGCAGAATTTTCAAATAGCTCCCGTGCCGCGTGCCACCTGTCAAAAACAGATCTGCGTAACTCAAAAAATATTGCAACACAAAACCTACCGATTATTTTGACATCTGACATT
Source organism: Acleris laterana (assembly GCA_963966035.1). Lineage (NCBI taxonomy): Eukaryota > Metazoa > Arthropoda > Insecta > Lepidoptera > Tortricidae > Acleris > Acleris laterana. The sequence goes on along the minus strand of OZ014448.1, from coordinate 8,495,489 downwards.
TAAAAAGTAACGATTGCATATGGAGTAATCTGTTATGGCTAAATGTGTGATACGCTGGCGGCGCCGATGGTAAAACAGTTGGTAAGTGATTCCGAGACAGAATCTGAATATACTAGTGCCGAATCAGATATCTTTTGCCTATCCAAGATGTCGGAATTAGACAAGAAGAAATTGAGAGCAAGTAAAGGTCAATGCAAAGCTTCAATTACCCGTGCCGAGAAGTTGTTAGCTAGTGACACCAAGCTGACCATTGAAGATTTACAAGTACGAAAGCAAAACGTAAAAGAGGTTTATTCAAAATACAAGGAGCTAGTTGTGACTTTAATTACCTTGGATGAATCGGATAACGAGGATGACGAAATGGAGGACCGTTACTTAAGCTTAATAGCATCAATAGAACGTAAATTAAAGTCACACAATGTGCAAGAGGATTTTCAAAGGGAGCCTTCGTGCAGCAAGGCAAAGCTGCCATCATTGGATATACCCATGTTCGACGGAAAAGACATTTCCAGCTACAAGCCATTTATAGAAATGTTTCAGGCTGTAGTACATCAAGATACAAGGATATCCAATATTCAAAGGCTTTGTTTTTTAAAGAAATATCTGAAGGGAGAGCCATTACATATAATTGACAGTCTACCAATTGTAAGTGAGTCCTATGAGCCTGCTTTGGCACTACTAAAAAAAAGGTATGATAACCCTGCTTTATTAGTAAATAGCCATGTGACCAGCCTACTGGACTTGCCAGGTTTGCTTCGAGGAACAGCCCAGCAACTACGAGAACTGGTAGCCTCAATAAGACAGCATGTCACTGCCCTAAAAACAAGATGGAAAAATAGAAGGTGGACCAGCGGACCCCATACTGCTCAACACTCGGCTGGGATACATCGTCTCGTCCACCAGCCATGCGGCTTCCACGTCTTCCATCGCTATGCATACAGTAGTTGAACCCGATCTTGATCATTGTGTACGTCAGTTTTGGGAGGCAGAGAAGGTTCCTGATGTGTTTCAGGAATCCCTGTCAGAGCACGAGTATAGCGAAAAGGTTTTTCAAGAATCAGTTACTTTACGAAATAATACATTTCAGGTCAAATTTCCGCTCAAGGTTGAATTGCAGGATGTTGACCCTTCAAACTCTTATGCCATTGCTTTGAAACGTTTATACAATATCGAGAAAAGATTTACAAAAGATCCGGTATATCACGATCTATACAAGCAATTTATACACGAGTACCTAGAGCTAGATCACGCAAAGATTATTAATACAGACAATTGTGATCCTGCTGATGATCCATTATTTTTCTTACCGCACCACGCCGTGTTGCGCCCTGAAAGACAAACCAATAAGCTTCGTGTGGTCTTTGACGGGAGTGCCAAGACAAAAAACGGTCTCAGCCTTAATGACATAATGTGTAAGGGTCCTGTAGTTCAGAGGTCATTATTTGACATAATTATGAAGTTTCGTACATTCAAATATACGTTGCAATGTGATATCCGCCACATGTATAGAATGATACAAGCGCATCCTGACTATAGGAGATTACAAAATATTTTATGGCGAGAAGACGGGGTCATGAACATCTTGCAATTGCAAACCATTACATACGGCCTAACAAGCTCGTCCTTTTTGGCTACCAGATGCCTAATTGAACTAGCAAAGAGATATGAAAAGGATTACCCACTAGCTAGCTCGGCCATAATAAATAGCTCGTTTGTTGATGACGTTGAAACGGGTCATCACACACTTGAGGGTGCAATTCAGCTAAAAAATGAATTGATTTCAATTATGAAGCTTGCTAATTTTAAACTTCACAAATGGGTGTCGAACAGTTTTGAACTGCTTAGTGATTTGCCTGAAGCTAGTTTAGGATTAAATTTAAAAGATATAGATCAAGACAAATCAGTGATCAAGATATTGGGATTGTCGTATGATGCGAGAGTTGATGAGTTTCAGCTGAGTGGACGAGTCGTTGCACCCACAGAGGTGCCAACAAAGCGAAATGTTTTAAGTTCAATCAGCCGATTATTCGATCCTATGGGTTTTGCTGGTCCAGTGACTATGAAGGCCAAACTTATCCTACAGGAAATATGGCAACATAATATTGAATGGGATGTACCATTACCTAACGAGTTGGCAAGATTATGGCAATTGTTCTATGATAACCTTGTCAACATGCCTATCATTCGCATTTCTCGATATGTACAAATTGCAGATGCAGATGAAGTTCAGCTAGTAGGTTTTTGCAACGCGTCGGCCCGTGCATATGGTTGTTGCATTTATATGAAGGTCAAAGTCAAAGGTACCACTCACATTCACCTGCTTTGCTCTAAATCCAGACTGGCTGGTATAAATTCTAAATTGACAATACCCAAATTGGAGCTTAATGGAGCGCTGCTGTTAGCTAAGCTTGTTTCAAATGTAGCTTGCACACTGCATGTTAACGATGTGCACTTGTTTTGTGACTCAAAAATTGTGCTTGCCTGGTTGGAAACCTCAGCTGTAAAAGTTCCTGCTTACATAGGCAATCGAGTGAAGGAAATAAATAAACTAACACAAGGCATGAATTGGCATTTCACAACTAGTTTGTTTAATCCAGCTGACGTACTTTCTAGAGGGTGTGATCCTCAGGACATTATAAATGATTTACTATGGCAGCATGGGCCTGACTATTTGTATGAATGTGACAGTTATAACCTTTATTTGTCGGAAATAGAAAGGGTCCTCCCAACCAGCAGCAACGATAATGAAGTTTCGTGTTTAGCAATTTCAAGCAAAGAGCCTATCCATCCATTTTTTGAGAAATACTCAAGTTTATACAAGTCTGCAATTGTGATGGGATATGCATTAAGATTCATCAAAGGGTGTAAAAGGCTTAACACCGAGGTTGGTAAGCTTTCGCTTGAAGAGTTTAGATCAGCCTTCACTGCAATTATTAAAGGTATTCAACACTATTATTTTTCTGGTGAATTGAAATGCCTTGCAGAGAATAGGCCAATCAAGGGCCAACTTATGCGTGCTTGTCCTTTTTTAGACACGAATATGATTTTAAGAGTTTCTGGTAGATTGCATAACACTGATCTAGATTTTTCAAAGAAGTTTCCTATAATTTTGCCGAAACATTGTCATATTACTACGTTAATAATAAGACAGGAGCATTTGTCTATGTTGCATGGTGGTCTAAAGCTTATTTTGGGTAATTTATCTCAAAAATATTATATTATTAACTCCGTACGGGAGGTGAAAAGTGTAATTTCTAAATGTGTTACTTGCCACAGACATAGAGCAGAAACCGCCGAACAATATTAATGGGTTCATTACCTAAGGATCGTGTCACTCCCGCTCGAGCTTTTGCAAAGGTGGGGTTGGACTACTGCGGACCATTTGAGATTAAGCAGTCTTCAAAACGTAATAGTATCATCACTAAGGGGTATGTTGCTTTATTCATTTGCTTCGCTTGCAAGGCCATTCATTTGGAGGTAGTATCTGACATGTCAACGAACACATTTATGGCCGCGTTCAGAAGGTTCGTCTCTCGCCGGGGGGTTCCCTCTGACGTTTATTGTGATAATGCGTCCACCTTTAAGGGCGCAAATAATCAATTAAAGGATTTATACGCGTTACATAAGAGTGACGACTTTCAGAATAAAGTCCATAATTATGCTCTTCAAAAGGAAATACGTTTTCATTTTATTCCAAAATACAGTCCCAATCATGGTGGCTTGTGGGAGGCTGGCGTTAAATCCGCAAAATTTCATTTGAGAAGGATCTCGTCATGCAAAGTTTTTACCTACGAGCAGTTTAACACCATAATCATTGAGATAGAAAGTATATTAAATTCACGCCCGCTCATGTTAGCGACAACTCAGGATCACTCGGACTTTTCTTATTTGACGCCAGGTCATTTCTTAATAGGCTGCTCTTTAACTTCAATTCCACACCCTGACTTAACTGACATACCTACTAACAGACTACATTTCTGGAGATGCTGCGAGCAGGTGAAGCAGCATTTTTGGAAGGTTTGGTCCAAGGATTACTTGTCTGCTCTTAATGAACGGACGAAATGGGCAAGGAGTTTTCCTAATTTACAAGAAGGCTCTGTGGTTTTATTGAAAAATCCTAATACCCCACCTCTTCATTGGCCTCTCGGTAGAGTTACGAAGACTTTTAGCGGGAATGATGCGAAGGTGAGAGTAGTTGAAGTTAAAACCCCAAATGGCAAGTTGCACACTCGTGCTGTTTCCAAATTAGTAGTCCTTCCAATAAATTAAATTATGTACCTAGTCCTTTTAGTAAATTTATCTAGGTCGTTTAGCATTGTTAACAGGTTGCTATTTTTTGTGCCCGCAATTTATGTTGGTAACATAAGGTTTTATATTATATTTAGTTTTAATTACTGGCAACTCTCTCTTCCTTCCTTCTATTACAGTACAAAGCTTGTCCTTCTGATATAATAAATCTTATAAAAACGTTTGTTGTGCTTTCCTTAAACAGTATTAGTTATGTATTTTTGCATTTTGTTTAATAAATCGTCTTTTGAGGGTATTTACTATAAATATGAGGTGGTATCTCAGTAGTAAATTGCTTGAAGTTAAGAGAATTGTGAAGCTTTAAATTTACATACAAAATGCGATTACGTTTCTCTGCTCGTAAACCTAGTCCAATTTTTACAATTGTTGAATATTTTATAGAATTTAAATAAACTAGGTCACAGGTTACATTTTATTACCTTGTCACGTTAATTGCTGTGAAAATTCATGTATGGCAGTTCAAACATGACATTAAATAGACAAAGTACTAAAGTGTATACATATGTATGAACTAGACTGTACATTTGCCTTTCCAAGGAAAAGAAAGAAAAATAAAATAAAAAAAGGATATGATTAAGGGGTTGAGAAACGTTATGGCCCTGAGCTATTTAAAAGCGTCTCTGTTTACAATCCTTACAAGTAAAAATGAAATTGGGTTTAGAAATCATTTGTTCCTAGGTATATTTCAATTTTTTGATTGATTACTATTCAGAATAATAATAATAATAATGTAGGTAATAAAATGGACTTTACCTGAGCACATTTGTTGGATTGGTTCACCTTTGGACATAACTTCCTTAACTTCTCCTTGAAATTCAAATATCTCCTCGTTTAGTTTCAGTAAAAAATTTGCACGTATGATAAGGTATTTTATACATTCGTCGTCTGTAGGCTCGGTCTGAAAACAAGCTTTTTTTTTCAAGTACAGGTCATAATTGGGCCGTTTTGAAAAAAAGGACGCACACACAGTTAAGGCCTAGAATTAATAACGGTGACGTTTCGTTACGAAAATTAATCAAACAAATTAGAATATTATATACTGCCCTCGTTCATCAATAGACGGGATGTAAAATTAAAATGGAGTTAAGGACTACGGTAAGAATTAAATCTGCTTCGGTTATTAAATTTGCACCATTCGTAATCTGTACTTACTATTGCAGTTTTTTTGGGATACAACCATTTGTCACACGACGAAAATTAATAAATTTTCGTGACGTAATGGAAAAGTTACCGTTCTTATCGTAGTCCTTAACATTTTTTTTTTGAAAACCGCTTATTTACCAGCGGCATCGTTCGTGGCTATTAGATTTTGCAGTTAATAGCTCTGTGACAGGAAAATGACAATTGAGTAAGAAACGTTTTTAGGAAATTTCCGAAAAAAAACCTAATTTAAAATTTGCACAAGTTAAAAAATCACCGACTATCTACAAAAATCGACGATCCATTATTTAGTTATGTCGTAAAACAAACCAGCACACAGCAAAAATCCTACTATCCTACAACGAGTAATATTATAAAGATGAAAGTTAGTGTCTGTGTTAGTTTGTTACTCCTTCACGCTGCAATGGCTACACGGAATTGGAATTAATTTTGAATGAAGATAGCTTAAGCTAAAAAATCCGGCTCGAAAAGTAGCCTATGTATTTACAGGGTATTATACCCTATAAATACATAGGCTACTTTTCGTGCCGGATTTTTTTAAAGTTCCTGATCGAACAACGTTAACCGAAATCTACGCGGGTGAAATCGCGGGTAGAAGCTAGGCAATTATGGAATAGTGTCAAAATGGATCCAGCCTATTGATTATTATGAAACTGAAAAAATACTGAGGGTTTTCTAACATACACACACTCATACACACACATAATTGCTATTAGCTCAAGTACCGATTATACAATTAGTAAATTAGTGTTAAGCCATCCGTCATTCTAATTAGTAATAGCGTAGGACTTATACTTGGACCTGGTAATTGTATCAAATGGACCCCACGTGACAGGCTGAGCCTAGTGTGGTGGTCATGGGCAACGTATCTGAATGTAAGTTTCTTGGCAAATAAACAATATTTTATTTTATTTTATTAAAAAAATAACTTACGCGCGCGAGGCAAAGAAAAGAAAAGGCCAATAAGCAAATAAAGGTAATCTTCATTGTGTCCCGATTTTATATCACTTTAACACTTAAGAAACAACCAACACTGACTTTAGATGTTAACTTCGTTTATTTCCCTAAGTATTTAAAACACGATGATTTGGAAGCGAGGGTCCTACAACGAATGTGCTTCACACTCTTAAATGACTATTTTACTATTAAGCTTGCTTCAACAGTCCCTTGTGGTTCTTAATCGGACGTTTATAGAGGTTATCGTTTCGTTTCCTTACATTAAAACAATACAGCTATTCATCACAAACACAGGGAATTATTGTTTTACATTGTTGCAAAGAAATTAGGTACAATGGGATACTTACTTATCTTGTCATAGTCACATTTGCTTAATACAATGTAATTTTTAGAGTTCCGAAGTCAATCTTGGATGAGTTTTTATCATTGTTATTTATTTATTATCATTATTTAAAGCATCTCACTGCTGGGCAAAGGCCTCCGTTTCGTCCTTCCATACATTCCCATCTTGTGCAGCAACCTGCAAGTCCCTTCTTAAGATTATAAATTATGTATATATCTATACAGGGTGTCCCAAAACTCAACGATAATCCGCCAAGGGCTGATAGAGCAGCTAAAAAGCTATCGATTTAACACCTATGTATGTTCAGCGATTTTCGCTAGTTTCGGAGATATTGATCATTTTAATCTGAAATTTTGTAATTTTCCCTTATGCCCATGTCACGAAAAATCATTAATTTCGTTATGTATGTCATAAGTTTTTCAGTGGTATCTTACATAATTATAATCATTACGAATTGGCGAAGTTTTTAAACCTATTTGCCCGTTTATTTTATCAGTATTTTTTTAAGTAATCACCTAAAGTTGTTTTTTTCATACAAAGTGAAAAGCAACCACTGGGACACCTAGTATGGAGAAACAAACTTTATGTGATTACTTAAAAAAAATACTGATAAAATAAACGGGCAAATAGGTTTAAAAACTTCGCCAATTCGTAATGATTATAATTATGTAAGATACCACTGAAAAACTTATGAAATACATAACGAAATTAATGATTTTTCGTGACATGGGCATAAGGGAAAATTACGAAATTTCAGATTAAAATGATCAATATCTCCGAAACTAGCGAAAATCGCTGAACATACATAGGTGTTAAATCGATAGCTTTTTAGCTGCTCTATCAGCCCTTGGCGGATTATCGTTGAGTTTTGGGACACCCTGTATATGTTATAATCTAGAGTTACTTGTCCCTTCATGTATTAGGTAATTAATGTATAACACCCAAATATATATCACAGCACAATATCAAGAAAAATAATCGAATCCTAATCTTAATTCTAGGTTTATACTCTTGGTATTAACATGCGTAACATACTTGTGAAGAGAACTATATTTAATTAATAAACATTTAGTAGGTATTTATTATACAGAAAACATCGATGAATCGCCTGTCCTTCCGGTAATCGAATACGGGAATGCTGGTTACGAAGACAAATGAAACTACCAACTCAGTTGACCGCGTCATCAGAACCGTCAGTTAATTATTCAAACATAGATATAATTGCTGAAACTGTACGTTTTAGTACCTTTTCGCGCTATTGATATACGCGCTATTTTCGGATGGATCACTGTATGCTAACCGTAATACTAGGAAGAGTCCCAAAAGGTACCAACGGGACCCTATAACTAATCCGCCGCTATGTGTTTATCTGTCTGTCAGTCAGTGGGCTGTATCTCATAAAATGTAATAGATATACCATTAAAATGTTCACAGAGTAAGTATGTATTTGTATTGTCACTATAACGTTAAGTAATAAATTAAAATTAGGAAATTAAAATTACTTGGGGTCCCCATACAAGAATGGTACGGAATCCGACGCGTACGAGTAGACTCGCATATATTATCTATTTTTTTACTATCTCTCCTTATCACACTTTATTTATTACTACAACTTACAAAGCTCGTACTCAGATAGTCATTAACTACATTGTAGGTATTGGAAATATCTCGAATCAACGGGCATATTTTTAAGTACGAGTTCAAAGTATATATTTACAGGGTGAAAGCCATAAACGTTTGTTATATAGCCAGTTAATATCTCGCAAAAAATTCGCTCAGTCTCCCTTCTGGAATAATCCCTAATCGTCGTTTGTCCTAAGGCATTGTTTGTCCGAATTTTCATTTAGCCTAAAGTCATTTCGGCCTCAATTATAAAAAAAAAAGTTGAAATGATACAACCCTAACCTTACCTAACCGGACGTATTTTTGGAAACCGAAACACAAGATAAGAATAGAATCCAAGGGACACCCCCACGTACACTGTAGCTCTGTGGTCTTCACACACGAATCGTCCTAATAGATTTTTCGTAATTGAGGACCCTTATGAGGTATAAAAAATGTCTACAATATAAAGGGAGAAAAGAGTTGCAGATAGTTTTGGTTTCTATTTCAAGAGCTAAATACTTGTATGATTCGTTTCTTTGTATACAGGCATGAACGTGACCTTAAAAATAGGCAACACAACTTCATTTCACGGTTTTAATTAGGTTTATTTGTTACATAATTGAAAATAAATAGAGAATAAATCAGATACTGCTAAAGTCCTTTTACACGAAGATTGAGTTGTTATGCTTCTCAAGATGTTTATTATCCCTCGGAATAAACCTCTGAATCGTATTATGCCCCAGGTGCCTTAGTCGCTGTCAAATCTTCAAACTGCAAAAGAAAAAACAGTCGTCAGGTAAATTAAAAGAAAGAAAGAAAGATGAACACTTATTCGTGACAAATAATTGAGATGATGTGGCCAAAGTTCTATAAGGTGTATTCTGTGAACTGTGACATTATATTTAAATAAGTTTCAATCAAAAAAAAATTTTTGGGACAAGCTTTTGTAGCTAACTTTACATATAAAAAGTAATCGATCAAGTAAGAAACATTTAAAACAACGAAAGTTATTCTACATTTTGATCAATTTAAAATTATTCTCAGAAATCGGTAAATAGACACACAAGTGAACACAACATCAACTTAGTAAGTGAAATAAAAACATACCGCTTTAGATAATCTGTTTAAATGATCACCGAGGACATCGAAGACCGGTTGCACTTGGTTGACGTTGACATCATCGACGGTCTTGGCGAGGGTCTGGTCGATGCAGTTCTTGAACTGTTCCATGTGTTTCTGGAAGGATTGCATGACGCTATTCGCCTCAGGGCCGGGCGCCTCCCGGCGTACGAGCGCGTCAGACTGTAAATATACAAGATACCTTGTTGATTAACTTATTTACCACATTTTAGTGGTGGTAAGACCTTGTGCAAGGTCAGTCCGGATCGCTACCACCATCTTATCTTTTAACCTACCGCCAATTAGTAGTATTTGCATTGTTGTGTTCCGGTTTGGGGATAAGACAGACGGTAAAATGACTAATATAGAGGAATTTGATCTTAGTGCTCAGGGTCGACAACGCTTGTGCGGTCTTAGGATTTCAGTTTTAAGATTGTAGTCTTTAGAATGCAAATGTCTGTGGGTCTCATAATTGTGGCATAAAAAAAATGCCACGTCATAGAATTGTCAATTCTGACGCGTTTTGAGCATCTCACTCAAGATCAATTTATTAATGCGATTCTACATCGCCGAATTTTACTACATCCATATTTAAATAACCATAATTACCTAACTAACACCCGACAAGTTCTGCTTAACGTAAAATTCAAAACTCATGATTATAACATATTTCAAAATTTCATAACATCCTTCAACCAAAATCCTGGCCCAAGCACAGGCCTTTGGATGCAAGCCGGTGATCCGATTTGTGGCGCTGTTTAGGAAAGCCTTTGGCTCACCTCATTTGTCCGTATGGAATCGCATATTCCAATAACTTTATCCTTTCTTTCGCCCAGAAGTATAACTCACCAGAACGAAAAATATTGGTGTTAATATTCGTATGCTTTTTTGACGTAAAAGGTGGTCCAACTTTCTGATTAACCTTATAGAGCAATTTATAAAATCTGGTACTAAAAATGACTACCAAGAATGGCCTTACAAGTAATACTTTTTGTTCTTTTTCAACAGATTTTTAGGTAAACAGATGAAATTCAATGAGATTAGATTTTTTTAATTATGGAAGGGTGACCCGAAAATTAAAAACGGTGTGACCAGATTTTTTTAATACTAAATACCGACCAGGGCGTCCCAAAAAAAAAACTGTACTTACTTCAAGACAAGCTAACACCGCACACATGAAGGCTATTTTAAAAAACATTTTCTATTAATGTTAGTGCAAAATATCGAGGTAAACTGTTTGAATAAAATCGAGCTGCGTCTTTTATGTGCGATATTCCAACACCAAGGATAAGTACACACGCCATTATCGTTACTTAGCAGATCGTTGTTTGACCGTGTGTAACTAAGTAAGTACAATATAACTTTACACGGTTGGAATTATATAGAAAATTAAATAAAGCATATTTTAAGGTTTATAACTGATCGGAACAGAATGATAGACTTTCTACAATGTATTTCTATTTATTAATTTTGTTGAACACTAAGTTTCATCTCAAAAAATAAAGTTATATAGACATAAAACCCTTATGGTAAAGACTAGAGGCAGTACTTATTTGTATACCTAAATTTGTTAAATTCATCATGCTTCTTGAACGCTACCAAGTTATATCGAAAATCTCATACATACGCCGAAAAAACGTACCAAACATAACCACTCCTTGCAGTTGAATGATACAAAAATAACAAACTGATTTCAACGACCATTTTTGTTGTTATATCTTAAAAGTAATACGTAACTTCACACATTGTTATAAGCGTGTCATAATTTTAAAAGGACTGTCAGAAAACTTCACGGATGTCCGTTTGTTTGTCGACAAACATGGTCGATTCGCGAGTGCCGGCTAGTGTAAACTTCGACTGTGGACTGGGCACCTTATTGTGCGTCATGGGAATGACTATACAAAAGATTTATAGCTCTACGTGATATTATGTCTTAAGGTACTGTATCACTAAATTAATATAATCTATTGAAATGTTTATTAAGGGCGCTGTTTCTATATTTTTTAGGTCAAACAACGATCACTTATTGGTGTCTTTGTTTGTATAATTATTGAGAGCCATTTTTTTTCAGAGTTTCTTCAATGTTTAACTTGTTTATAGGGCTAGGTTAGGTTAGCTGCTTCGGTTTAAAAGATCTTGAAAAAGTAACAGTTTCTGGGAAAATGCTTTATAGCTTGCGATATTTATGTCAATCATGACAAAAAAATATTATGGCAGACAATATAGACCCATGTATTTACAGTACTATATTTATAATGATCAAGACTTCGATGTATCATGATTCAAATAACCTTCAGTAAACTATGTGAGATAAGGTTTTCAAAAAAAACGAGTGAAACCAAAATGCCATTGGAGTGCACATAATTCGTACTTTTAATATAAATCATGACTGTAAAAAACATAGAAGTTAAATATATTAATATTTACAATTTGCGCAGGACATGCTGTGTTCTTTTATTTGTTTTATAAGGAGAACTCATTTACTATACTTACCATAAAATTGACGAAAGTATCCGGTTCAAAATGGGGTCCCATTCCTAAACTTCCAGCGGCTGATATTTCGTCAAATATATCTTTAAATTGCGGCTCAATATTATCTGAAAACTCTTTAAGACACTGCTCTACATGTTCTTGGTAAGAATTTGGGCCTCGATTCTGAAAAAAGGACATCAGATTTTTGTTACCTAATTAACGGCCGTATTTATTAACTGATCTCGACTGTAATGCTCGTCTCAAGATGCGTTAAAAATGACAGTTTTCTATGGATTGACTTTTAGTTTGACGTATCTTGTGTTAGGCATCTTAACCTAGATGAGTTTATTAATAAGGCCCTTAGGCTGACGAACATCATTTTGTTTGACGCACAGCTTTAACTTAAGCGTAATTTATTAATACATTTAGTAATAACTGTTATGGAAAGACGTATGATCCATACTGGCCACAAAACCTAAACGGAACCAGACTGATACCAGATAATTTATTCAAAATTGAACTTTATCGCAATGCACGCCTGATGCATACCTGGCCACAAACCCAAACGGAACCAGACTGATACCAGATATTTTATTGAAAATTGAACTTTATCGCAATGCACGCCTGATACATACTGGCCACAAAACGTAAACGAAACCAGACTGCTACCAGATAATTTATTCAAAATTGAACTTTATCGCAATGCACGCCTGATACATGTTGGCCACAAAACCTTCACGGAACCAGACTGATACCAGATAATTATTCGATTCAAAGTTGAACTTTATCGCAATGCAGTGATCCGGTTAATTTTCGCTTGGAGGTTTCCGGTTGCGGTTGCACGCTGCAGCATGATGCATGCACAACCAGCGGCCAGTGGAATCTTCGAGTATGGACTAAGTGTCTTATTCAGCGTGTCATGCCAATTGATGACTTCAAAAATACGAGTATGGAGGTATTAATGATATTGTTCCATAAAATGCAATGTCACTGAATATTTTCGATAAACTATTAAAATCCTCTTACCATTAAATCGGCAGCACAATCCGGTTTGAAAAAGGGTATAATTTCTAAAGGTCCGTTTTGCGAGATATGTTCAAAAATTGTTTTGAATTGCGGCACAATTTTATCCACCATCTGTTCATAAATACCCATATATTGGAAATCAAGGTTATCTGACATTTTTCCAAAGAAAGCTTCAAATTGTGGCTCAATATTATCAGTAATTTGTTTAAAAATATCTTCAGATTGTTTCTTTAGCGTAGCCGACATTTCTCCAAAAATGTCTTTGAATTCTAGCTTATGTTGTTCCGCCATTTGTTTAAATATAGCTTTAAACTGTGGCTCAACGGTATCCGAAATCATTTTTAGATACAGCTCTATTTGCTCCTGGTACGGGGGTGAGGCCTCTCTTTTCACTAAATGGCTTTCAGTCTGAAATAGGTAAATATTTCTTGTCATTAAAGGGCATTGGGTAAGTTTGTATAAACATTATCTCCTTGATAAATTTCTTATAGTGGTTTAAAAGAATTACAAATACACATAAATATACATAATTTACGATGTTTAATAATAATCCGTTTTAAGTTTTTGGTATTCTAATGGTGCGTTCCGATATTCAAACCCGAGGGGTAATTACCTAACGCACTTGCAAACGCAATTGTTTAAATTTTGAAAATCGAAGGCTTGTCTTAATACAAAATGAAAGCAATTGTTTGGCTTTGAAGCCGATTGCGATTGTAAGTGCGTTAGGCAACAGGCCAGCTGTGGAAAGAGTCGAGACGTCTATAAAATATTGTACGTAGCAAATGTCAGATTTTAACTAAACATCACAACTCTATCCACGTATTTGAATATAGGAACGCATCTTAAAAATGACATTATATAACAAAATATGTTTATTTTGAATAGATCTATCACAATTTACCACTTTTACGAGTGGCCGCTCAAAAGTCATATATTTCAGGTGAGCGGCCAAAACCAATATTTTTTAGGTTTTTAAACCACAAAGATATGGAGTTAAGTTACGCAGTATTTTAAAGGTGAAAACTGTATGTGTTCTTTCAAATAATTATCGCTTATTTCATTTAAAAAAAACTCATAGTATAAGTATAATAAATAACTTACCGAAATAGACGTAGCGGTGACAAGCAAAACTACTAGTAGCTTATGCATTTTGTTGAAAAAACCAACTAAACGAGAACGCTGGTTTCATATTACCGCTAGTTTTATACTTAAGGCATCTACTTGATAATCCTAGGGAAGCATGTAGGGTCGGTTGCAGTACTATCAGTTAGTTTGTCGTAACTACTATTAAAAAAACGTTTTCCTACGACTTCATCTGCGTTAACTCGATTTCAGTGTTCTGAAGTCAAACTATGAACCTTTATAGCTTTGTCCGTGTGTCCGTCTTGGCACTACAAAGCTGTTATTCGACATAGTTATACATTTAAATAACGCCAAAGAAAATCATGAAAAGAAAATTTCTGGTAACTGCCGTCTTGTACAAAGCGATAGCGATGTCATAGGATACCTCTTTAAAAATTGTACTTAAGAATTAAATAAAAATTATCAATTTTATGATTTGAAGGACCGTTTAGGAAATATTGAACTCAAAAAGTGTCATTTTTGTTAGAGTTGCGTGTTCTATACTTACACCCAAAACTACAAATATTTATACACCAAAAATGAAAGCACATTACCTATAACGATTATTTTGCCAATTAGCTACATTTTTTGCCACTTGTCTAATCAATGTTAGCGCTAGTAAAAAGGTATTGTGAAACATTTAATACCTCTATAAACACGACTGACATTAATATTTCTTTTAAAGCAAAGTTTTTGACGACATTTGATTAAAAAAAAAACTAACTGAATCTTGTTATGCCGGGCCAAAACCAATAATCATGTTAACCTATCGTTTGTATGTGTAACGGAACGTGCGATAGTTGGAATACTTTAATAAGCCGTAAATCTTCAGCCACTATTACATTGTCAATCCTCTGATGCTGTTGTTAACAATTTGTTTCGGTTTTTCTTCGAACAACCTAACCGATGTAGTTGATTTGAGCCCAAGAATCATAGAAACATAGCCAAGTAAGTACGACCAGCCTTATAAGTAGCTGCACACTTAAGCACCTTGTCGGCTTAAGACCTTTGATAGAATAGTGTAGCAGTTCAAACGTGACGTTAAAATGACAACGCTCTTAAGTGTGCAGCTACTTTCAAAAGTACTCAGCAAGTTGATCTTATGGCCAAACGTAAGTGCGTCAAGCCTTAGAAATAACGTCAATGCAAATCAATGATTGCTTATTTATTTAGTTTAGAACCTTTTCGATTTAATGGGAAATTGATTAATACGATACTAATTTGAATAGGTACAAAAAAAGCAGACAATACTTACGAGTATAACAGAAATTGATCTAGTCCTTAACTGAGCTTTAGGCTTGTACTGTGGGTACCGTAAAACTACACAACTATGGTCCTTGCCTACAACAATAGTCCAATTTTACTTTTCATATTATTCTAAAAATAAGTGTTTAGATCAGTCAATTTTAAGCCAAACAGTACAAATACCCAGCGATAATAGCAGTAAGGTATCATATTTTAGAATAATGCAATGAGGAATATTGGACTACTGTTGCAGGCTAGGACCATAGTTGTGTAGTTTTACGGTACTAGGCAACGATAAACTTACTTGTATAGACAAATACTTAAGTATACGAAAATCATCCAAGACACAGGTAAAAATACTCGCACTCATCACACAAATATCCGCCCTTACTCGGATTTGAACCCGGGACTGCTAGCTTTGTAGGCATGGTCATTACGAACTAAGCAGCGTCGTCATAGATGTTTGTGAATGGATAGTTATGATTATGACTATTACCATTGGTGTATCCATTTTGTATGGTCGAAATCGAACTATCCCTTCAACCTCTACAAGCAAAAAGGACCATTAATACATGTCAAAAACATCACCTTCCATAGTCGGGTAAAAATGAGGCACATGTTTTATTTCCGAAAAGTTGGTAGTTTTACTGTAACGTTGAAGTGTTACCAAAATCTATGACTCAACCATAAATTATTATCTTTATTGTAAGTACAAATGGTACAGCTATTTAGGTACTATAAGGGTACCTAAACAGTCAACAGAGCCTAAAATATGATTCAAACAAAAAATGAAACCTTCAAGCACCTAAACAATGTCTTTAATGTTACAGCAATAACATAATGTGAAGAAACGATCAAGCCGAGTGCGATAGGACACGGCCCGCTCGTGGAGAAAACCACTTTAATACTTCACAAGTTATATTATTTGTTTAGGATGCGAAATGTAATGGGTGTCTCGTAAGACTGGGCGAGACTAGTTTAAAATTTTCGGGAACAAACGCTAGGTATGTTATTATAGCTATGTGGCATTTTTCAAAAAGCTAATATAGAATCGGCTCTGCTTCAGTTATTGAATTTGACGTATCACGTTTGGGCTTAGGAGGATAATTCATCCTGATACAGTCAGCCTTATAAGTACCCTTTGGATCTTGTGACTTTAACGCCTTTGGCAGAATAGTGCATCAGTTCAAGCAAGACGTTAAAGTGGAAAAGCACTTACAGGATTCTGAAGCTAAAATATCCACACAAAATGCGATGCATTTCTCTCCCGTTAAATTTAGTCAGATTTTCATGAGTTTTCAATATGTAGCAGATATGAAAAACTAGGGCTGTACGTTCCCCTTTCCAAGAAAATGTTACTTGCAAATAAACAAACTAAAAAACCGAAAATGATAACTATTAAATATTCGAAAATCGTGGAACTTGGACTTGATTTAGGGGGTAATAAACGTTATCGCCTGGAGCTGGAGCTGGTATGGTTTTTTTTAAGCATCGCCTCGCTTTAGTCTAAAGTGAGGGAGCTACTTAAAAGGCCGAACGTACCAGAGCAACTCTCCGTTATTGATTTGCTTTGTTTTTTACAATTGTGGAAGAATCTAAATATATAAAAGGAGAAACACTGACTGACTGACATATCAACGCACAGCCTAAACGGCTGAACGTAGGCACTTGAAATTTGGAAGGGACGTAGCTTAGGTACCGTAGAGGTGCACTAAGAAAGGAATTCCCGAAATTCCCACGGGAACGGGAATTAGCGGGAAAATCCTTTTGTATGAAAAATGTAAACCGAAGCGAAGCGAGGGCGGGTCGCTAGTCATCTATATGTATAGGCTTAAGCGTTTGGAAGAATTAATTAAGACGAGAAAATATAATATATTTCATGTATAGAAAACTTATATTTTGTTAAAAATAACACTGGCACAGACTTTACTTTTATTCTTAGCGTAACGTTACGTAGGTTATCTAGTAGAAAAATACTTGCAAAGTGCCAAAATATTGCAGTTTCAACAAAATATTCTTACAACATTTAATGGAATGGAATCTTAATTGGCAGTATTTGCTAAATACTGATCTTTCATCTCTCGTATTTGACGTAAAATGGTGAGAGAGGTAGAAATAGCTTAAAAATGTTTAAGAAATACCGACCAAGCAAATCTGTATACCGCCAAAACATAATAATTAACAACCATTTTAACTTATGACAAGTCTCAAAAATTAATTAGTTTTGGTTTAATAAAAAAACTTGGTAGCATTTTTTAAAATGCTCTTTATTCTTTAAACCATCGTTGTACTCGTACGTCTGTTGTTGGACGTTCTTAAAAAAGTAAACAAAGGTTTAAAAACATACCTACTTATGCAAAATAACCGGCAAATTCATAATAACACATACATTAAATCACGCCTGTTTCCCAGAGGGGTAGGCAGAGACCACTTCTTTCCACTTGCTACGATCTTGACAAATTTCTAATAACAACAACAAAAATCAAAAAAATCAAAATCATAATAACAATAACAATAATAACAATTATCAAAAATACATTTTGCAGAAAGGAAGACATTTCACTCAGCGGTTTTAAATCTTCACAATGCAACGCTCGCTACTTTTTCCTTAATAGTTTTTCAGAATGCATTTTTCAAGGAGACATTTTAATAAAGCAAGGATCGTGAGCTGCATGAAGAGTTTTTGTCTAAAATACATTCACGGTTTGTGAACTCTGCACTATATTTTATCTCGGGAATCGCAAAAAGTCCTTTACATTGACGATGTGGTAACACTATCTAGCAAATGAAGAATTCTCAAGTTTTCTAGGTTAAAGCTAAGTAGTTAAAACTCTCTGAAAATAACCCGTTTTTTTTACTTGCTTTTTATTTCTTATTATAAAGGTAACCAGATGTTTGGTATAAAGTAATCTTTTACACGGAGATATTCCAAAATTCGGAATGGCAAAGGTACTTCATGCAACTTAAACAGTTTCAAAAGGGATGAACGACGCGGAAGCTTGGGTATAATAATATATAAAAAAATCTTTGACGAAAAAACTGTTATTTATGAATGAATGCCATTTGCCTATTTGATTATTTTGGGAGCCTAGGGAGCAAGTTTCTAATGTTTCAATGTCACAAGACCGAAGACCGATCCGGTTCAGGACAAAGGCCGTTACGTAAATCTAGTTAATGTGTAGTTGAGATACGAGACATTATATAAAATTCTGTGAAAGCTTTCCGGAAAAATGAATATCTTTCAGAAGAAAACGGGCTGGCGTGCGCGTATAAAAATTTTAATTATGATCCGCTGATGGCTTTAAGGTGTGATCGAAAGATGACTTGTAGTTTAAGAAACTGTTATTAAAATTGCAGCTTGTAATTTGTCAAAACCTACATAAATAAATACATACTTTGGGAAAAAAACATTTTTTTTAGATGCGAGAAGTGCAAGTGTATTATGAACTGTCAAACCTGCCAAGTGTCAGTCAGAGAAAGGGATAGTCTACCCTTTCTCGGCCTGAAACTTTACGTGAATGCTTCAATTAGAAACCGCTCTACGGCTCTAATCTTTATACAGGCGCTGTAGCCAAGATGCAAACGCTACTAATGTTTTTCTTTTCTATCACTTCGCAGGGTTCGGCTTTAGGGAATACCCTATTTTCAATCTTCATTAACAACCTCCCATCCTCTGTCGCCGAAGGTCTGACGGTGCTGTTCGCCGACGACACCACGGTGGTGGTGAGCGCATGCACGTACGAGCAGCTCGAGCAGAGAATAGCTAGCGTGTGCGCGCACCTTCACAGTTGGTTCTCTGCAAATGGCCTCGTCCTCAACGTGGCGAAGTCCAGCGTGATGCTGTTTACAGCCGGAAACACCACGGCCATCCCGCCGTTTCAGAGTCCAATACCGCATTGCGCGTCATGTACTTTTCTCGGGTTTACATTGGATGCTAAACTAAACTGGAAAAACCACATATCTAATCTGTGTGGAAAACTTGGTAGTGCAGTATTTGCACTACGCAAGCTCAAACCAATAGTTTCCGATGATGCACTGACCCAAGTATATTTTGCTTATTTTCATTCCATTTTATCTTATGGTGTAATGCTATGGGGTAATTCTACAGACTCTAAACACGTCCTCACCTTGCAGAAGAGAGCTCTTCGTACACTGGCAGGGGTAAAACCGAAACACTCGTGTAGGCAACTGTTTAAAAAATATGGTATAATGACGCACTATTCCCAGTATGTTTTTGATATCATAATGTATACTCGTCGCAACATAAATAGCTTCAAACGTGTGAACATCCCCGGCAGGGTGACCCGGCAGACGGGCCGCCTGCAGCATGTGCCGCGGCGGCTGGCGCTGCTCGACAAAAACCCGCGCGTAATAGGGCCCGCTTTCTATGAGCGTCTACCCGCAGATATAAAAAATGAATCTTTGGATGAAAAATTTGGTCGCCGACTTAAAAATCTCTTATTAATTAAATCGCTATATTCTGTTAAAGAATATACTGACGATTAGTTATTACGTTATTAGCTATATTAAGTTGTTATTTTTATTAAGTACTTCTATTTAAATTCCGTATTTTGACATTACCAAATATTATTGTATTCTTGACATTTTGTGACTGTAGCATTTGAGCTATGTTTATTTTGTTTTTTGTACTGGTTTATTTTGATCCATTATTATTATTATTTTTTTACACATTGACATTATTTGATTTTTTACTTTTTATTTTTTATACTTACTGACGATCTTATTGTGAATTCATTATAACTATGCAACATATAATAATGTAATTTCCAATACGAAATAAATGACTACTACTACTACTACTTCTAAAATATAATGGGATTGACCACGTGGTTTATCGAAACGCATGAGAATGTCATCCGATACGTTTTGAATGATAGAAAAGGAATAGAATAGAATAGAATAGAATATATTTTATTTGTAAATCACAGGTATTAAATTAGGTCTTAAATCTAGGAATACAGATCTCTGTGTTTTGCCTGTTGGCGTACAAATGTTCATTAAATTAACTAAAATTAACTAAAATTACGAGGGCTGCCTTTTAAGTTGTGTCGTTTGGAAAAACTAAAGACAATTTAAGTGTTAAATGGTATTTATTGTTTTTCAAAGTAATCACCGTGACATGTAATACACTTTTTCATTCGATCGAACCAGTTTTCGAAACACGTATTCCAGTCCGAAGTCGGGGTCTCCAAAATGGCCGTTTCGTATGCCTCAACGGCTTCTTCAGGCGTCTGGTACCGTTGACCACGAAGTCGTTGCTTGATTTTTGGAAAAGTAAATAAATCGTTAGGGCTTAAGTCTGGACTGTACGGAGTGTGTTCCAGAATTTCGACGTTTTGCTCTTTTAAAAACGCAATTGTTTGCCGAGCGGTGTGCGAGCTCGCATTATCGTGGTGCAGTCTTATTCGACGTCTTGGGTTATTTTTTCGAAACTCGCCGATGACTTCTGGTAAACAGACAGTGGTATACCAGTTAGCATTAACCGTTTTACGATCCTCGAGCACGATGGTGGCAACGTGGCCACTTTTCGCCACAAACGTGGCGACCATGTTTTTCGAAGTGCTCCGTGAGCGTATTACTTTGGTCGGTTTTGGCTCATCTTGGAACACCCAAACAGTCGACTGCTGTTTAGAATCGGGATCGTAGGCATATATCCAAGATCCGTCACCACTGATAATGTCGTAAACATGTTTCGAGTTTCCTCGGTTGAATTGCCGCAGAGTTTTGCGACACCATCGAACGCGAGCCATTTTTTGGTCTTCACTGAGTAAATGTGGTATCCAGCGTGAGATCAACTTTTTTACGCCTAAGTGATCGTGCAAAATACTGTGAACACTGGTCCCTGAAATACTTAAGGAAGCTTCTATCTCACGGTATGTCGCATGGCGATCTTCGACGATCAGTTGCCGTACAGCATCAATGTTCTCCTGGGTTACGGCTGTTTTTGGTCGACCTTCACGATGTCTATCACCAAGACTAGAGCAACCACGTTGAAATTCTAAATACCAGCGTTCCACAGTCCGGAGGCATGGTGCTTTATCATTGAAAACCGTAGTCAACTCTTCGAAGCACTGAAGTCGCGTTAAGCCCCTTTTGAAGTTTTAAAAAATTATCGCACGTAAATTTTCCTTCGAAATTTCCATTTTCACAACTGACTTGTCAACTTTGAACGAACGCTGTACTAAAACGGTTGGGCCGATTTCGAGTCATTCTTTTGTTTTCGAATTCTAAATTCAAATATTTTAAGATGACACTAGTTCTTTTTTATGCAATCACGGGAGGTTTGCAAACGACAGAACTTAAAAGGCAGCCCTCGTACATTACATTACATGAATAAAAATACGTACTTAGTGTCAGATACAATTTCCTAAATGTCGTCAAAAAAATCATTGATAGAATAATAACATTTTTTTGCTAAGTATGTTGTCAACTGCTTCTTAAATTGGGCATGCTTCTGTATTTTTATGCAGTTTGGTATTTTATTGTAAATTTGAGGACCCATTCCTAGTACACTCCTGTGCATAAATGCTGTTTTATGTTTGGTACTACAAACATTATTTCTGTATTGTGACCGTACGGGAAGCCTGCGTTGTTGTAGTACTGTTTTAAATAGCTGAGGGTTTCTTTTTACAAAACTTGCTACTTCAAAAATATATAGTGACGGAAAGGTTAAAATATTTAATGATTTAAACAATGGGACACAGTAACAACAGGAAAACAGTAGCATTTGCATCTTGGCTAGGGCCTCTAATCTTTGACATGAGAGTTCTTTTATCTAACAATAGATGACTATCTATAGATAAATAAAACAAAAACACCAATCACGTGAAAGACTTACGTACAAGTAGGTATTTGCCATTACCAGGTGTCGCTCGATTTTTAATTAAATGGCCAGCACGTTGCTCGTGGCGTTTGAACTATATTGTTTCCCAGGGTATTTTGTTGGAAAATACGCAGAAAACGTTTTGTTACTTTCATTGACAACCTGATCGTAAGGCCAAATATTTTGATTCTCAACGGAAAATTTTCATATTACACAATCATAATTTATTTAATTTTGACAAGCATTTTTCTGCGCCCCTCTGCGCTGGTATCACTACCAAAATAAAGTACATGGTATTTTGCAATTGACAAAAAGCGGTTATATTCAACTCGTTCAAACAACATTGCTTTTGATATATTATTGTATTGTTTTTAACTCGAACGTCATTAGATAATACATACTGTTAAGTATACGAGCTATCGTAACGTCAACAATACGATAACATGTCAAAGGTATATGGTTTCACCCAGTAGAATAGAGGCCCAGGGGGGTTATTATGACATGGCTATGCAGTTCATTTTACGGTGAGCGAAAAGGACGCAGCTATAGCAATTACATAACTCTGTCCTTTTCCCTATCCTAGAAAATTAGATGCTTAAATTTCCTATCGCAGAATAGGTACATTATAAGGTAAGCCTCTAGCGCATAGAGCAAACAGCTCGAAGTGTCTCCTAGCGAGCCAGGTGTGTTTGCTTTCAATTACCTTCCCAGTCTGAACAAGCCCTATTTATTGTACGGTATTAAAACATATTTTTAATAAAGATACTTGCAATGTTTTTTTTTTTTTTTTTTTGTGATTACGATCAGAGGTGAGTTATAAGACTTATTAGGTACTAAAATCATGCTTACATTTAAACTGATTGTCAATTTTATTTTTGTAGGTAAGTGACTAATAATTAGGGCTCTAATTTCAAAAATGCGATTTTTTAGGTAAGCCCTTCTTGCTATGCTTCGCAACCACTTGCAATATTGTTTGCTTATTTAATTAGCAGCACCATTGTAATTATATCTAAATAGATCGAAATAGGTAGATAGGTTTAGGTTATGTAAGTTTTCCAGAAGGCCCGAAGGTCCAGAGTCCGTCGACTCAGAGAAATTTATTTGAATTGAGAAACATTCAAGTGGGGAATATCCGAAATAGAAAACATGCTATTGGTAATAAATAAAAAATGGGAAAAAGTGCGAATGGGAAGTTTGCTACGCGGAATTAGTCAGGGTAACCGATTTATGTTCTCGAGATAAATACATTATTCTGAAAATCACAAACCACCTTGACATCATTTTTAAACCAATATAACCAGATAAAAATATATTCTACGATTGCGTCTTTTTAAACATTCCTGCGCAACCTGTTAGCGTTCCGTCGATTGCAAGACAGAACAGCGGAGCTCCAATAAGTCTCCTTCCTCTTTATTTTATATTTCGTACAATGCCAGGGTACCATATTGAAAAAGTAATGAAAAACTCCAACCGCGCCGCTCAAAACTCTGCGCTTTATTGAAAAACTATTTCATTCCGAGCGGAGTTTTCTCCAAACTCTTAAGTCTCTCGAGGCATGTTCAAATAGAGTATTAACGCTTTGTATTTAAAGTTTTCGTAAAGTTAGTTCAGTGAATTAATTGATTCATTTGGAAGATCTCAGAGGACTCAATAGTAATAATTAAGTAGGTAGGTTCTATTATTTTGGTGAAAGGTCTTTATATTACTGTAACTTGTTTCAAACAATTCAAACAAGTTTCACTACGAACTGATTTCCATTATAAATTTAACCTGAGATAATTGAAGCGACAGCCATAAACAAATGTACGAACGTAGATTAGTGATGGCTGGTCCGTTTAGTCCTAAACTTACATTCTGAGTTCTATCATTGGCCAGTTACATACCTTTTTTGCGACTGTACTGTGTTTACCACCAATAAAACGAAGAAGCCGCGATATTCTCATAACTGGTGAACTCGTCGACGAAGATCGGATAGGGTAATTATTTCTTTCTTGGATTTACCTTGAACTCTAGACTTTAAATGAACTTCGATGCAGTGTCAGAGAATTATTAAATGGTATAAATGGGTCTATATCGAAATCATAGTTGTTTTGGCCGTAAGGTATTTTATCCTAAAGCAATGTTGCTTTGTTTTTTTTGTGTTTTCCAGAAATCTTAAAAAGTTATCAAACTCCGCTGAAAATTAAATTATGACAACGATGCATTAAGACCGACGTTAATAGGGATCTCGAAGGACACCTAATATAAATATCCTAAGCACTAGGTGCATATTAGGCAGAGCTGTGGAACCAGCACTATCTTTCTCAAACACTTAATTCGTAATCACCTAAAATGACAACGATGGACCTTAACATGCGATGCAAAACAATACAGTCAAACTAAGAATCTCTTCAATATTTAAGCGAAAAGAAATATTTCTTTACTTTGCTAAAAAGATAAAAAATTTAATAACCTGTTTAATTCTGCGTACACAGCATTTTTACTCTGGCTCTCTCCAAATACACGTAAAGGTTAAACTCACGAATAAAGCGTACCTACAGATAAAAATATATTTCGTCAAATCACCTTAACGTAAAAAGGTTTCCAATATAGTGTGGGATTAGACATGTCACTTGGAGGCTTATCCGAAGGGCCCCAGTACCGCCACGCCTTACTGAATATTAAATTGTGTCTGAGAACCCTTATTCTTGAAGAAAAAACGTGGCTTACTATATTTGTACATAATGCAGTTCTCCACTAGATGTCGCTTGCAGTTTTGTCCGCAAATGTGATGTTTTCTAACTTGAGCTTTACAAAGTCTGGCTCAAAGACTCGATACGAGCAGATACCACAGCCACTTGGCTAATGGCTAAACTATACATATCAAAAGAATCCCACGGGATTTAGTTTTTTCCGGGATAAATGGTAGAATTTGTGTTAATCCAGTGTAAATAAAGGCTATCTCCATTTCAAATTTCATCCATCCATTTCGCATTTATAATATTAGTAGGACTAGGAACAATTGGGTGTTTTCCAAAAAAAGTGTACATTGTTGAGGACAAAAATTAAGAAAATTTAACTTTTCCGTTGCATCACAAAAATTACCTATATAAGCTTATTATGTGTGACTAATTTTCGTGATGCAACGGAAAAGTTAAATTTTCGTAATTCGTATGCTTGATAAATATTTAAGGTTATAAGTCAAACAATATCTTTGCTAATTTCAATTAACACAGACTATTCTGCATTGCTACTACATCGCAAAATGTCAAAATAATTAAGGAATATTTTTGATCCTTAGATATTTTTGATGTGTGTATAAAGAAAAAAGAGACGAGTTCAAATGTTTGATCTGACATGATAGTGACGTAACAAAGTTTGGCTTTCACTAAGGTTGGTGGTGAAGGAAGATTAACCAACAGGATTGCTTAATTTTCTTACCTAAAGGCAGCTCAAGCGGAAAATGATTTAAAACAGTCAGCGAGGTATTTATACCGTTGTTCATAGCTAAAGTTGCTGAAGCTCAAGACTGTATGCGACTTGCCTTGCACTTTACGAGAGTTTGATTGAGAGAGAGAAAATTATATTTCACAAATAAGCTAATTATCCCGGCACAGTAGAATTTAATAGCGCAACACCATTTCACAGCTCACTTACGTCTTTACACGGCACAGTAAAGTTATACTGCACTCCTAATTAAAATGGACGCACATGCAATTTGATATTCAAAGTAAATTTATCCCCCATTTGGAGAAATATGGTTACTAATACATACGCGGTTCTATGAGATATATGCCTTTTTCTCTAAGGGGGACAGTATAGGATCGTCCTGCCTGAGGCCGTATTAGGGTGAAGCAAAATAGCGTAATTTTTTGAGTGGTAAATAAAAAAAAAAAAAAAAAAAGTTGTTGTGTCTTGTAATTCCTTCTGTATTGGGTTTCATACTAAAATCTAGTAAGAAGATTTTCGAGTAGACTAGTAAGTCTACTCGAAAATCACAATGCTTTTGACATGTTTAGTACAGTCAACGTCAAAAGTAAGTGATCAAAATCAACATTTCAAAATATCTATTGTCATGGCATCCCAAATATAACATGTTATATTAAAGTGCTAAATTAATTGATGTTTTAATTAGTCAAAAGAAAGTGATCATAACAGCTGTGCAAAACAGAAGCCTGACATGACATTTCTATCAAAAGCGTCAAACGTGAATTGAATACCAAAATAACGACATTCCAACAATATCGGCAAAAGAAGGATTTATGGCAAATAATTCCAAGATGTAATAAAAACTTATTTTAAATCTTGGCGTAAGGGAGATTGCTATTTTGTCACTTCGCATGTTTTTCGACGAACATAACCGATATTAACCGAAGTACTCCGAGGTTGTCCCAAAACCAAGATTTTATAGTTAAAACTTTAATTCGAAATGTTCAACGATGACTTAAACTGTCATTGAGTTTTCAAAAATCGAAATAATGGTGATCACTTATTATGACACGTTATTGAGCTCATTTACTTTTGATCAACTACAATAGTCCGTAGCATTTGACTTAATGTATTGTATAGATAATTTTGGGACCCTATTTCATCAGTTTCTTTTGCTGTTGACTGTACCAATTTCACGAAACGTCGTTAGATTTAATCAATGTTAAGCGACTGTTAGTTCATACATTTTGACTGCTGTGAGTGAACGCTCTTATCGTCTGTTAAGTGGTTAACATCGTATGGTGAAATTGGTACTAAGTATCGTATTCTTTTTAACCCGGCTGCCATTATTGAGGAGTAAATAAGAGCTATCGTAACGATAACATTTCAAAAGCAATATGGTTTTACTTAGTAGAATAGATCCCCGGTTTAAGTTGTAATTTTGCATGAAAAAAGAAATTACGCGACCGAAAATACGCGACTCACAACGCAACAAAAGTACATTCGTTTGACTTCACCCTTATGGTACCTACTGTTAAAACCTGCCAAGTTCCAGGCAGAAAACGAGACACAGCTATATGACTGCTATAGTTCTATCCCTTTCCTTGTCTCACCTCATATTACGGCCTCTCATTGTAAAATTCCGATTTATTCCATCAAAAAACCAAAGCAAATGAAAGCGTAAAGCGTGTAATGTATCAAATACATAATGTACCTATACTTACTTAAGCTCTTTATTAACTTATATGGTTAAAATGGGTGGGTGTAACCCATTTGGGTCAATTAACCCAGAAACGTCTGGATGCCCATAATTTTGTACTAGTAAAGTGGATTTTATAGCCCAGTGGTGGTAAAAGTTGCTTCGGTGCAATGTATAAAGATTACTTAGCGAAGTTAGGCGGGAGATAAATTTTGATGTTTCACTGTTACTTACTCAATTCTGAGAGCTGTCTGCGGGATTGAAAAATACTGTGCTTTAGTACAAGTGAAAGGTAACTTGGGGTTTTAGGTAGGTAATATAGGTACGTTTATATTTTAATAGATTAAGAGGGGTTTCTAATATTTGGATATTTTAATTAAATTCTTTGTGTAGGAACTTGTGTCTTCTCGGCTTCTCGTGTTTGATAATCTGCTTTTAAATATACATATTACAATAACGATTAGGTAATTATTTTATTATGAATACAATTGAAATTATTTCTTAAGTCTTGCTTTAATAAGAGACAATTTTTTTAAGTTTTAATAACTGATGGATAATTACGGTACGTAATTTATTTCAATAACTCGAAATTCTAACACATAACTTCCAAAAAAGAAGACAGGTGATCATATTTCTAGAAATGACGAGAAGTTATTGAAGACATGTTTTTATCCTCGAAAAATACACAATAAATGTGTAAACACTGTAATAAAACTACTTTTGTAAATAATATTACAACCAATTTCAATTCAAATTCCTCAAATTTAAATAAGGAATTCTACGTAATTCTACCTTTTCAGATCTTCATCAAAAGAAGAGATTGACAGTGACAGTGACATTAGAAGACCGTATTCATGTATTGATCCTTATTGAGATACACGTCTCAAGACACATCAAACAATGTAAAGTCTTGGTTTCCGACGGCCATCTCACTCAAGATCCGTTTATTAATATGGCCCTGAGACTGCAAGACTAAGAGCCTTATTAATAAACTCATCTTGGCTGAGAGGCCCGTCACAAGATACGTCAAAGTAAACGTCAAACCATAGAAAACTGTAATTTCTGACGCATCTCGAGACGAGTATTAAAGTTGAGATTAGTTTATTAATACGGGCCTAAGGGGCCGTATTGTAACTAAAATCATTTTGGCTAAAATGCCCGTCTTAAGATACGTCAAAGTAAATGTCAAACCGTAGAAATTTGTCCCTTTCGACACATCTTGAGACGAGCATTAGATCTAGATTCGTTTTGTTAATACGGCCCTCAGTCACTATTCTATTACATTTTAGTAACTTACACACCACCTACCCTGATTTAGAAAAAGACCAACTACTTTATAAGGATTGTAAACCAGGAATACAAATTTAAACTAACAGCATTATTCCCGTTTGTCCTCAGGTATGTTCGAGACCGACGGCATCCACCTGCCCGGCACAGAATGCGACTACCACTTCGGCCGGTCCGGCAGCCGGCCGACCCACGGCCGCCTGTACAGTCCGCGGTACCCGTCCATTTACCCCAACAACGTGCGGTGCTCTTACCACTTCTATGGAAGGTCAGTTTCTGTTTTTAATGGGCAAATAATTATGTGAGAGTAAAGGAGTCTTGGGTTTATGAAGTACCTATAGTTGTATAGTCCGCGGTACCCTTTAACTCACCACAACAACGTGCGGTGTGCTTGTACCTGTTCTATGGAGCTCAGTTTTTGTTTCTACTAGGTAAAAGATGTACGAGGCGTAACATAGAAATAGTGAACTTAAAATAGTAACCTCCCGTTTGGGATACACCTTAAAAGGAGAAAATTTTATGAAAAAGATCAATCTGAAGAAGTAATGTAATCCACGGCCGCCACTTCTATTGGAAGTCAGTTTCTGTTTCTACCGGTTAAAAAAATATAATACGATAATCTAGTTAGGATATCGGGACAGAGCTGGATGAGGCAAGCGCAGGACCGGACCTCTTGGCACAAGACAGAGGAGGCCTGTACCCTGCAGTGGGTTAATGTGGGCTAATAGGATAGGATAAAATAGAAAAGAGACGTGGGAGTAATGGGAGAAGTGAATTAAGAATTTATATTCTTCCTCGAAGGGCATACTCGAAAAAAATCTGCGTGTCAAAACATTAAACAGTTTAATTTATAATTCCTTTTTTTGTCTTACAGGCCAAAAGAACGCGTGAAATTGGTCTTCGAAGAGGTGTCTCTTCAGAAAGGTGACATCAGGTGCGTCAAGTAGCAAGCATACTTTTCCTTACTTAATGTGTAACCTATAATATAAAATATGGCAGCGGGTCTAGATAACATGCATTCTGTGAACGTTCACAATCACAGAAATGTCTAGCTAACTTATTTAGGCCTCCAGGGTGGTAATGTACTAAAATAGCACCACAAAGTGTAAACTGTACATTATTAGCGTTTCAGTAAACGAGTTTAAATTATGAGATTCAATCATTTCAAATTGAATTTACTTTAAATCATTGTGCATATTGCGAGCTTTATGCACATTGATCTTGTTAGCCTCGGTGGCTTTCAACCAACGTCAGTTTACTATTTTAGCATTAAGCTTATAAATAACCCCTTTTTTAGCCTTCAAATAAGTAAAGTTTTTGACATTCTTGAGGGTTCTTTTCTACTCTGTAAAATCTATTAGCTATTGACATGTTATCATATTTTCAAAATTATGATAGTTTCTATTTACTTAACAAGGCATCTTTTCCACTGGGTAAGTAGGGATAAATTATTGTGTAATAGTGACATTTGACTTATGAGTGTAGAGGAAGCGAGGGAAGTTCGTCTGAATCGTAGCAAGTGGAAGGAAGTGGTCTCTGCCTACCCTTACGAGAAAGAGGCGTGATGTATGAAGAATGAAGAATAGAGCCCTGAATTTGAAAGACAATAGTGTCCGTCAAACTAAAGCACATAATTTATTTCTCCTTACAAATGAGCAATGCTATAAGACGTCAAGCACCAATAAAAATGGCCATATTATCGTAATCACGTCAGAAGTATTGAATGTAAGTCGACAAGTCGAGCAGCGTGCTCGAAACTCGTAAAATCCCTCGTAAAAATCGTTCCGTCCACTAACTTACATTGTAACGAGCCGGAAAAGGGGGATTATGCAGCGTTATGCATTAAACGGGGAATTCAATATTGACGGGATGAAATGATGGGAATTTATTTATAGACTACTAGAATGTATGAGGGACCGTTCAGTTCTGCATGCCCATTTCATTATTGTCATGGGAATTTTGTATAGTAAGCCGTAATTTAGGTACTGTAAATTCAATTAAGTACGTCTCATGGAATCAACTTTTTTGCCGGCGGTATTTTCTAACCGTTATGACTTGGGGAAATCTAAGAGAGTTGCCAGACGAGCGTCGTTGCCGGTGCGTTGCTTCATTTGCGTCGTTGTAACGCGGCTGAGATTTTAACATAGAGCGACCCAAGTGTTTCAACGCATCGTGTGGCATGTTGTTCTGACTTATATGTAGAACAAAGCAGCGGCGACGGCGCAAAAAAGGATTGTGAAAAATAGCATAATGTCGAAAAATCCATACAAATTTAACTACGTGCTATACCTGTATCATGTCCGATTTCCACCATTTTTGAATACACAATGTGTATATATATGTATTAGACAAATGTTGGTTGTTCTAAAAAAGTAGGTAGGTTTTAGTGAGGGTGGATAACGTATACGTAGAATGTAAATATTATCTTAGTCTAAAATTCTTAGATAACTTAGTTACTTATTAATTTAACTTGAGGCATCGGTAAGTATAAACTGCTTATTCAGTATTATAACTGTATATTCACATCATGACTACGAGTACTCAGTTCAAGTTATGACTGTCGTAGAATAGACACTAAGTGAGTGTTGAAATTTCTAAGAGAATATCTATCGTACGCTTTGGTGTGAATGAGCTCTCTAAAAATTCCCTTGGACATGCGAACAAATTCGGCGGCTTCGATGAACTTTTGATTTAAACATGGCTTGAAACTTCCACTTCAGCATTATTTTGCGATCCATCATTTAAATGGATCATTTAACGAATAATTGTATCATTTTATAACATTCTGAAATTTTCATAATCATCAATTTGTTTACAGTTTGCATACTCATCAGTTTTCCCGTTCGGAGTTATTTTAACGAGTGAATTATTAAAACTCGACGTTGCAATATTTGCTTTTGGTGATAGCAGACTATTATGAGAATTTTCTGACTACTCTGCAAGCACAATACTTTTTTTTTATAAAAAATGCAGGAATCTTCGGCTGAGTTGTTTCGTCTACGAAATCTCGGACCAAAACTAAAAACACCATTGAAAGGTAATTTATTAAAACGCTCTGATGGTAATGGGCTAGCCGGCAAATAATTCGTCAACAAATCAGAAGGAAAGTTGTTCAGAAAAAAAACCTGCCTGTTAACAAAGTTTAGGCGAAATTATCTTGCTAATGATTACTTACTAAGAAATTTGTAAAACTTTTGCAATTATAACATGAATTATACATACCGACGCTTGAAAGGCGAAATGGGATAAGCGACCAAATAGTAACTTTACAGGAGAGCCAAAAAATGGCACAGATTTTTGAAAAAAAAACACTATAATTTATTTTATAAGCCGATTTTCAAAATTCAACTTTGTACATGATCATGATGGTGTTTTCTATATACTGTGCTCAATAAATTACCCACAAAGGTATTATTTTAGGATTTAGTGTAGCTTACGCAAATTGATCTCAAAAACTGCAGGAGGTAAAATTATCTAACCAAAAATTGTGGTGGAAATTAAACAAGTAAAAATGTCTAACCGGAAAAAGATTTGAAAGATAATTAGGAAAAACTATCTAACCGCAAAACATTTCAAATTTAAGAACAATGTTAGATTATATAAAAGTCATTTTTAGCCAGAAATTAAATCAAGACAAATAATCTAACTGCTATGAGCGACAATTTTAAACTTCAAAATATTTTATCTAAGCTAAAATTAAACCCTCATAATTTATTCTCCACTAATAAATCACCACCAAAATTCAAGATATTGATGAAAAAAGTAAATATAACAACTGTTACGAATATTAATGGGTCTTTAATAAAAATAAACAGAAAAAAACCAAATGACTAAACTAATATAGGTACTTCACCTATTTGAAATAAAAATAAACAAATAAAGTTACTAAACAATTATCAGAGAACAAAAAAAAGTTACAGTCAAACTATTTGTCGACAAACTTTTTTGTACTAAAAACTCTAATATTTAGAGTAACTTTAGAATTAACGACAGTAAGTAGTTTAAAAATTATTGCAGGTAAAACAGGATAAGCTATTTTACTCTAGAAACTCATATCAAGTAAAAGGCTATAACCTACAATAGTGCGGATAAAGACGTTTAGGTTATTTGATCTAAGGCATTTTTTGTATTTCTGTAGATATAGGTAAAATGATATAAAGGAAATAAAAATACGTTTTACGATGAAGTAATATAATATAACCGACACATAAAAAGAAAGTTGTAAAAAAGACAAACAGTCTAAGTAACATTTTGTAAAAAAAACATTTTATCTAATCTCCAATATTCAAAAACCTGTAAAAAAGAAGTCGCTTAGTAACAAAAATAGATTGGTGTTTCCAAAAATCACCGATGGGATAAGCGACACAAAAGTCGTCATACGGGCGCGAGACCCGGCTCGTGCGACGCAGAAAAATCTGCTGATTTTAACGATGCATATAACTCAATATCACAAAAAATGTCGCTTATCCCATTTCGCCTTTCAAGCGTCGATACGATTATTTTCGATGAAGATTATAAAGAAATACTTATATTGCTATGAAGTTATACAATATCGCTTTTGACCTGATACCGCATTGTCAACGTTACGATACCTCTTACTTACTTGACAGCAATGGCGTCCGAGTTAAGAACAATACGAGTACCGTAACTTGTCAAAAGTGATATTTTTAATTATCGTCGTAGAAATATCATAGAATAGAGGCCCTGATTTCAGTTGTCTTTATGATTACCCGTCCAATTTAAATACTAGATGAAAATGTACTTCATAACGGAGTACCTGTCAGGCGAATGTTCCATTGCATTCATGCATCATCGAACTAATTACAATTGCACATAGTTTATTGTCTGCACTCATTACCGCTCCGTTGGACGTGCATTTAATTTTTAATTGTACAAATATTTTAACTACTTCATCCGCATATAATATTAACAAACGAATCTAATTATGTATGATTGCTGTTATCAACAGTGGAAATAGGTACATTGTTATCAATCATGTTCAGCTTACACTCGTCGTCTTACCGAAGTAGTAGTGAAGGTTGTAGGGAATCTATACTAATATTATAAAGCTGAAGAGTTTGTTTGTTTGTTTGCTTGAACGCACTAATCTCAGGAACTACTGTACCGATTTGAAAAATTATTTCAGTGTATGATAGCCTATTTATCGAGGAAGGCTATAGGCTATATATCGTACTCACATAAACCGAAGCGAAGCATGGGCGCGTCGCTGGTAAATAAATAAATATATTGCACCTTACACGTCGGTGTAACAGGAGGAATGCGACGTACTCGCACGACTCTCCACTAAGACGTCTCAGCTACGGAATTCGCTAAGGGCAGTCCGGTGCTGGAACTCCTAACTAAATTACCCAAACGCAACGGGGAAAACTATTCCAGCGCTAGAGCGATAATATTGTTACTGCTACGGCCAAAATAAAGCTACACTTGCAAAATTACGGAATATAGTAGCAGAATAAACTATCCAATTTGTCGAGTTATACAACTGTAGGA
Organism: Acleris laterana; assembly: GCA_963966035.1. Taxonomy (NCBI): domain Eukaryota; kingdom Metazoa; phylum Arthropoda; class Insecta; order Lepidoptera; family Tortricidae; genus Acleris; species Acleris laterana. The sequence goes on along the minus strand of OZ014448.1, from coordinate 8,461,382 downwards.
GTACCTGCCAGCTTCTTATTAAACCACAGTGTAACTCGCGTACACATAGAATAGGAATTTCAAACTGTGTGATAAATGTAATAAAATTTATTTATTTTATTAGGAGAATTAAACAGAAAAAAAGATTTAAGTTTAAAGTACCTAGTACAATCGTTATAGATAGGCAGAATTTGTCCCTGTGAATAGTTCTGACAATAAAATCAAATGCCCATAATTACCACAATATATATTATTATTTATATTATTTACTTGTAATTGTTTTTTTTTATTGTGCAATAAAGAGTTTACATACATACATACATACATACCACGGAAAACAATTTTGTGATAGTAAATATTTTTAAATGCAAACATTAACGATAACGTAGACACTTTTCGTTAGCGTTAAGCCACTTGTCTACCCTCACTGGAATGTTTTAAGCGACGGAATTCGTTTGAAACAGTTAATATTTTACGGAGCCCCAATACAATAAAAGTCTGGTTCATGACTAGTTTTTAAATGAAATGTTAGTCAAAGGTATTTATTGTAAAATTCAAGTAAGGATAATTAATCAGAAAACAAACAAACGAAAGAACTTACAAAAACACTTAAAACTACACTAATCTAACAAACCGCTACCAGTGGGCATGAAATTAATAAAAATATTGATACAAGACATACCGTTGTATTTTAAGCAGATTTTTCAGTGGAGTCTTTGCATAGGCCCCAGGGCTCCGCAGAGCACATATTGAGAATATCTGATGTAGTGTAAGGTTTATTTATAAATATTTTATTAATAATAGTGACCCGCCCTCGCTTCGCTTCGGCCTGCCTTCCTCGATAAATAGACTATCTAACACTAAAATATTTTTTCAAATCGAACTTATAGTTCCTGAGATTAGCGCGGTCAAACAAACAAACCAAGAAACAAACTCTTCAGCTTTATAATATTATAGTATAGATTTATAGTTTACGTTACGCAAATCTCAAATGCGAGGAACTGGGGCGTTCGTACGACAGTAGGTCCATGGAGGACAACGAAGTTGGATCGGATAAAGGAGTTGTATTGGAAATGTATATCGGAATTGACTGGAATTATGACTACGTTATGATTATACTGGATGGAATAAGCATGTGGAGCTGGAATAAGTTAAAGTAGTATCTTTAGTAGACAGTGCAATAACGTAAACGTACTTTTCATATCCATAACATATTTTAATCGTACTCGATATTAGCAATTTTGTTTGTAATCATGTTCTCAAAAACGGCTCTAACAATTTTGATAAAGATTGTGGATTAGGGGTTTTTTGGGTCAAGTAACCGAGCTGTCAAATTGTATGTATGTATATACACAGAAATTCAAATACAATATTTACAGAATTGGAAAGTACAAAAGCGAAATTATAGTCAAAGTCAAAGTCAAAGCCATTTATTGTATACCTGGGATCTCTTACAACTAACCTTTTGAGTGATTGACATGGGAGTTGTCATCTTCGGGAAAACTCGGTTTCGAACCGAGCGATGGTCGGTCTCCCAGCTACTAATAATTAAATAAACGATGAAAATAACAAAAGCGATGCTGTCGTAGGCATGCCGAAGGACACGCCTCGGCTTGGAAACTATTCGACGCACAGGCCTAGTTAGTAGTGACCCTGCCTACGAAGCTAGCGCTCCTAGATTCAAATCCTGGTAAGGGCAGATATTTGTGTGATAAACGCGAATATTTTGTCCCTGAGTCCTGGGTATTTTCGATGTATTTACACGATGTAAATACATTGAAATATACATAAATACATTCCAGGAATCAAACTGGGGACCGCTAGTTTCGTAGGCAGGGCTTAATATATGCGCCCTAAAACGTTACTTTGATCCTGAAAAAGCACGTTAAATCTACATTAAAGGTTATCTAACATTAATGGCTCAGAGTCAGTTAATGGTGATTAAGTCGTTCTTTAGTTAAGATTTTTCACACATAAGTTTGAAAAAGGAACGAGTTAAATGTCTCTAAAATATGCCTAAGCGAAGGCGTAAGCTTTATAATTCCTTGGTTATTAAAAAATGTTGCTAATTAATTATGAAAATTTGTTTGCAGCTGTCTACGGAGAGCGGACATCATTAAAATCTTCGATGGGAAGGACACCAATGCTCCTGCTATAGCTATGCTATGTAACGAACTAACAGGTACGTTTTTTAATAACTTACTAGTTATGTCCGGCGATTCCGTCCACATAGAAATCGTTTATCGCCTTTCTTTTGGCACCAGCGGGATTAGTATGGTTGCTTTTATCGCGTGACAAAATGTAGATAGAGCATCCGTCACTCTCGTACACTGTACTCGTGTCAAAAAGTTATGAATTTTTCATCCACATTTTGTCACGAGATAAACGCTGTTATATTAGGACCCCTGTCCGGGATAAAAAGTACCGTATGTGCTTCCCAACCAACCAAAATGACATCGAGAATTTTCAGGTTCAGCGGTTTAGCCGTAAAAGCATAACAAACACTTCAGTCACGACAGTCTTACTATCACATTTGCAATATTAGTATGGATACGGTGATTCTTTTCTTCTTCTTCAAGTTCCTGTTCCGTAAGCAAAGTTGGCAGTGAGCTATGCATGCTCCGCATCCCTACTCTCGCCAAACGGAACCGTTCTTCATGCTTACTAGCCATGACATCTTGGGTCTGCCAAGATGTCATGGCGCGTGGTGTGAACATTTAAGTCTGCTTCTTTTTTGCTTAACTTTGCCCAACATAAATTTTACATTCCATTTTTTAAACACATACGAACTTTTACCATACTAGCCCCACAGGGCTCGCGTATGGTCACCGTTATCGCCGCGGATAAGACTTCCGTCACTCTCACACTTACATACTGATCAGAAAGTGACAGATGTTTTATCCACGCTTGATCCACGTTGATAAACACTACCATAATAGCCCTGTAGATTACGGATTGTTATTGTGCTCGGCCGATAAGAAGTCAATCCTGACGCGTAGTACAACCATGACGTTTCTTATATTGATAATGTTGGCAACAGGACCATAATGCTAAACTTATTTGTTGCGTGTGACGAATAGTAATAACAACATTGTTTTACAAGGTAGTAATTCACTCAACAACGACCGTCGGACAGACGAACGAGTGAATGTCCAAGCGTTAAGTAGTCCCGTTAGTGCGAACAAAATATATTTTAGCGCGTGGATTTTCAATTTAGCAGCATGGTTTCTGTCGATGGATCGATCGGCTGCTTAATTGAAAATGCACGCGCTAAAATGTGTTTTGTTCGCTCTGACGGGACTACTTAAACTCACCGCTACGATTTCGCTCGTTCGTCCGACCGTCCGTTGTTTTTGAGAGAATAACACCCCTGCTGTCAACACTATCAATATTCAGCAACTTCATGGTTGAGCTAGGTCTCAGGATAGACTTGGGATTGACTTCTTATCGGCTGGGTACCCCGAGTATAATAACAATCAAAAAATATTTCAAAACAATCACGAGAGACAAAATTGTTTGGTAAACAATACCTAGGTAGGTGAATAAATGTCCTTTATGGGAAGCAACGTTGGTTTATGTTGCATTTCAGTAGGCTTAAAGTGATTTAATTTTAATACACAAATGTAATTAATATTAATGAATGCCTAAATAGCTATTTGCATTGTTAATGAAATGAAATGAAACATGTTATCGCTGTTTGTTTTAAACAAATTAGTTTTGTGTCTATACACTCAAGAGCAATGAAAACTGGTCACTTTCTATGGTAATTCTATACAAAGCGACTCGTTTTCATGGCTCTTGACCAAACAATAAATACTATTAATATTTGCTACCACCACCTTATCCTGTAACCTTCCGCCACGCAGCATTCTTAGCATTGTTGTTTTAAGCTCGTGGTCTTGAGAATGCAAATGCGTATCGGTCTCAGATCCCACTTCCCATCAGGGTTTCTATTCTACTGGGTAAAACTATAAATTGCTTTCGACGTGTTACCGTATTCTTTTAACTCAGCCCCCATTACTGTCAAGTAAATAAGAGCTGTCAAAACTTTGGCATTATGATAACACGTCAAACGCAATAACGCTTTACTGTGAAGAATCTCAGCACAGCAAAAAATAAATTAACTGTTTATTTCATTTGATTCCATTACAATATGCTGCTGTGTGCTTTTTTACCTTCTCTATGACCTAAACAAATATTTATACACTTAACTAGCAACCCGCCCTCGCTTCGCTTCGGTGGTTGTGAGTTTTCTGCAACACCCGTACATAAAACAGAATTTCTTATACATATAAACCTTCCTCTTGAATCACTCTATCTATAATAAAAAACCACATCAAAATTCGTTGCGTATTTTTAAAGATCTAAGCATACATAGGGACAGACAGACAGAGGGAACCGACCTTGTTTTATACTATGTAGTGATCTTATCGTATATCGCCCGATCGTATTTTTATTTTCATACAACTCGTATGTTAAATGACTTGACAGATATTTTTGATTTTTGTTGACTATGACTATGACCACCTATCCAAATATGTATATTTTTTTATGAAAAAAAACGGTCGAGCCGTTTCGGAGGAGTTCGATCACAAAATGTTTATACAGGGTGTTTGGCAGTCGGGTGTAGGGGTTTTAAGGGATGATAGTAAGGGTCATTCTGAACATTTTTGACCACATTTACTATTATGCTAAGTTTCACGGTTTCCGAGATATTGATCATTTTAATAAGATTTTTTGTCATTTTTCCTTATGTCCGTGATACGAAAAACCCCTTAATTCAATTATTAATTTATAAAAAAAACAGTGTTTTCTTGCATGACTTGAATCACTATGAAATAAGGAAGTTTTAAAGCTACATGCCATTTTTTTTTCCTAACAACTTTTTGAGTAACCTCACAAAATTGGTTTTTCCATACTTGGTGAAAAACAAACGCGGGGTTCTCTTAGTATGGAGAAAGTAACTCTTGCGCGTTTACTCAAAAAGTTGTAAAGTAAAAAAAATGGCAGGTAGCTTTAAAACTTCCTTATTTCATAGTGATTCAAGTCATGCAAGAAAACACTGTTTTTTTTTAAATTAATACTTGAATTAAGGGGTTTTTCGGATCACGGACATAAGGAAAAATTACAAAAAATCCTATTAAAATGATCAATATCTCGGAAACCGTGAAACTTAGCATAATAGTAAATGTGGTCAAAAATGTTCAGAATGACCCTTACTATCATCCCTTAAAACCCCTACACCCGACTGCCAAACACCCTATATATCACCGTGACACGATGTCTGTTTCTATGTGAGCTCTATTAATTAAACGGCTTGACGTTCTCTGAAAGGCGAGGTATTGTTGATTTTAATGACAACAGCTAAATATTTCGCTATTAAAAGAACAGTTACATAAATTATCAAATCACAGCTCGTGCCTAGAACACAGCTAGAGTCAGGTTCAAACGCGGCCTTATGGTTAGTCGTTAAAACAATATCAACTCTACCATATTCACCAAAGCAGGATTAGGCCGGTCACGTCTGCCATATGGACCCAGACACGTGGGCACACATTGTCCCTACGTGCCTACGTAGATACAAAGTCTACACTACAGGATACAATGTGCAACATGGTACAGTCAGTCTTATAAGTAGGTGCACATTTTTGTACCTTATCACTTTAATGCGTTTCACAGATTAGTTCAAACATGACATTAAAGTGATAAAGCACTAAATAGTGCAGCTACTCATAACGCCACCGTATCTAGATACCGTTAAGGCGGCAGAATGAATTAGAATCATTTCGAAACGGTTGGTCAAAAATTGCTAGACATAGGTTTTGCCCAGCGGTCGGACCCTATTTATACTATCAATGTAGGTACCTATTTACCAAGTCACGACCTGTTCCAGGGTACGAGGTGCTGTCAACGGGTCCAACGCTGCTGCTGCAGTTCACCGCCAACTCTGCCACTCCTGGCCAGGGTTTTGCTGCCAACTTTCGCTTTCAACCACCTCCTGATTCCACAGCAGCTGGTAAGAATTTGGGAAAAGCCGCAAACGTTAGAACCACTTTATGAAAAATAATCATGGGTTACTAGCAAATAGCATTAAAAGTAGTTGTGAATAGAAAATTTAGAACATAATATATTTTTAGTCTATGGTACTCGTATTCGTAATATGAAACATTGGTTTATATCGTTACGAAAAAACGATTCGTTCAAACACTCTGAGATTTTATCTACCTATTGAGTGAAATGTGCATTGCAAAAATTCTTTGAGTTACCTATCCTTGTGTATCGCTCTTGTGTGCTGCATGTGTAGACCAAAATCTCATTATTTAATATATATTAATTCCGTAAATAATTTATATTATACATCTATTTAACAGAGACAATTAAAGGATGTCGACAATTTGTAGACTCAAGACGTATGGACAAGGTTTTGTATTCTTCTTTTGATAGGTGATTTGATTGGAGACACGGATATGATGACACCGCAAATCACTGACTATTAAACAGACTTTTAAGCTAAAAACAGTTATTTGATTTTGGATGGATTCGCATTTAGTAATGAAATTTCAAAAGCATCATGTTATCAGCAGTAAAAGCTAACCGTATTTTTCAGTCTAGAAGTAGATGCTTAATTTTCTTGAATTTTTATTCAATTTCCATTCTACTTCGTTGAAAGCGTTTTGTAATAAATGCGACCGGTCCAGTTAAATTTGCCAGCGCAGCCAACAAGGTATGAATAGAAATGTTGGCTAAAGTCCAGGTAGCTAGTGCTTATTTCAAAAGCACTGGAAATAGCACCCTAGTTACACCTACAATTCAAATATTAATAGATAGGTAGTCTTAAAATAGAATTTGAAGTTCTTTGCCAAAAGTAAATAACTACTTAGGTTCTTAGTTTAATTCGCTTTTTTACGGTAACTGTAAGCTTAATTTTTTATTCTTTCACTATTAAACTGACAAAGTGAAAAATCATTTTAAAAATTCTTAGGAAAGCGCCATCTAGTATCACTACTTGAAACTAAATACATACCCTTACCTGAAACTGAGCGCAGCGATTCACGACTGAAACATGGAACAAGGCGTGTTGGTTTCGCAGCGCGTTTCCCGACTGAGCCGCTAGATGGCGCTAACAGTCTTAAAACTTAGTATGCAAATGGTATGCAGTGACGATTAAGTTTTTATCTTTGTTTCAGATTCAGATCGTCTGCTGAAACTAAGTTTCGGGAAGCTGTTTGAGTCTCTTGGGCCTGAAGTGAGCGCAACAAGTAAGTGCAATTATTTTAAACTATCGAGGCTTGAATTCAAGGGGTTGCTCGATTTTATTATAGAAACGTAAAAATCCTCGATTTTGTTATTCTTAATTAAGACATACGTAAGATCGCCAATTGCAAGATTTTGGTATTCTCGATACTGTAGCTGAAACAGATTTTGGCATTAGCTATAGGTAAGGGCGTAACGTGTTCGTGTGAGTTCTTTGTTAGTTACTGTTAAGCGATCACACGTACATTAATCATGTCACTTCGGCCCAATGCTTTAACCCCACTGAGAAACAGCTGAGTTTTTTCTCATTCTTTCACTATTGGCGATAACTCCAGTGAGTATAAAAGGACGAGAACAAATGGAATAAGTAAATCACTTGAGGGTCGCGGACTTTGTAGTGGTGTTAATAAATCTAGAACCAATTTGATGCACGTCACGATGCATGACAATTGAAAGTCAGTTGCGACCTATAGTGCTCGGCCATTAAGAAGTCAATCCTGACACCTGTCATTTTAGTACAAATTATAACCTCAAAGCCAAGGTTATAAATTGTACTGCGATGACAGCTGTCAGGATTGACTTCTTAACGGCCGCGGACTATAGCTATAATATTATGTAGAATGGCATTTTCGTATTGTCAACGTTATGATAGCTCTTATTTATTTAATAGTAATGGCGGTCGAATTAAAAACAATACGATAACATGTCAAAAGTAATAAGCTTTTACCGAGTAGAATAGAGCCTCAGGTATTCAAAGCTTTACATACAGCGTAAAGTATGTATCTATGGTACGCTAGCCTTTTTGTCGGATCACCATAATCTTACCAGCACAGGGGGGTTATTATGACATGGCTATGCAGTTCATTTTACGGTGAGCGTAAATAAAGGACGGAGCTATAGCAGTTACAAAACTCTGCCCTTTTCTCTCAGCGTAAAATGAATTGCACTGATACGTCATAATAACCCCACAGATTTCGTAAAAATATTCCACTGTTTTTGTTAAAGGTCGGCATCGGTGGCAACGCATCTGCGATTCGTCTCCTAGTGTTGTTCTGTGTTTCAGTCAGTGAATGGGACAGCGCAATAGCAGCGCATATGTCCGTCCTGTTTACTGCCTAAAACTTTGCAGGTGTAGTCTTGCGCGTTGCCTTGTTTGCCTTTTCTAGCATAAAACCGGCTAAGTGCGTATCGGACTCACACACGAAAGGTTCTATACCATTGTTGTATGGGGCCCTTAAATTATAAGCCTGTTTATTAATTGTTTGCTTGGGTGAAAAGTCTATTTTGAACACATCCCGTTAATGGAATGTGCTAAAATTTGAAATACATGTATAAACTCGATGACAATGCAATATTGTGGTACCAACGAGCTGATCTGAAGATGGAATTGGAGGACGGTGACGTGATCTTTGCTGTAATTAATTATGTACCTAACTGTAGTTTCGTCTTGATAAGAACGGAAAAAAATAAAGTCGGCAGCAAAAGCTCGACCCAAAAATGTTTTGTCTGACAAAAACTTATTTTAAATTATAGTTTATTTTTAATATTCGTTGTTATAGCAGCACACGTTGAAAATGTGATGTGTCTATCATGGTTCAAATGATACGGCAATTGTTCTCACGCAGACAGAAAACAAGGACAGCAATACCCTAATAAGGGTTTCGTTGAAGCCTTTTGGGTGCGGAACCCTAAAAAGGAGTTTTAAACGCATTAATAACTGGAAGTGATCCCTAAACGGGTTAACTTCGCCTTTATAAATACATCATCACATCATTTATTGTGAAATAACAAGTATACTTACTTAGCTACTTACTTACTAAATAAACGATAGTATATTTTCATTACATTCGGCTAAATCTATCAGTACTACTCATAGAAATCCCTAAAGCTGTAATGCATCCCAACATTTCTCAATATCGAGCACAGTTCCATGCCAATGCAGCAATATTCCAATGCCATCCGGACCGGCCATTGTAGATCCGATACAATACAATCTCAACACAAATACAATCTATTACAGGCAATCTAGTCTTGTTTACTTACCTACCGATCAATAGTCCCGAATCATTAAGGCCTTGAAAACTCGACCGGTTTCAAATTGTAACAATTTGTCTTTGGTGGAAATATAGATGATGCTGGAACCAGATGGGCTGAGATTGTACACGGCAAAATGTTAGTTTTTGACCTGTTTCCATCTTGTTAACGTTTTGATAGCTCTTATTTACTTCACATTAATGGCGGCCGAGTAAAATAAAACCAGAACACGCTAAAGGCAATATGATTTTACCGAGTTGAAAAGAGGCCCAGGGGGCCCAATGTGACTGCGTTTATCGCGTGACAAAATATGGATAAAGCATCCGTCTCTCTTGTACACACGTGTCAAAAAGTAGCGGATGTTTTATCCACATTTTTTCACGAGATAAACGCGATACAAGGATCGCAGAATGTCTGGATGCTATGTAAATATAGGCAGGTCTACTTTAGGTTCTCGTACTAACCTCCCGAGTCTTTGTTATAATTGAAAGTACATTATTTTATAGTATTTGGTTGAAGTACTTGGTGTAATATGTAATCCTATTGACATGACGCATCTTACCCACATTTTCGGCTGTACTATTTTGTTATTACCTTTGTTTTACAAATAAATAAATGGATTGATTAATTGATTGAATACAATCAATAAATCGGTAAGTTAATCAATTTTCCACGCAGATAAATGTCCCTTGCAATAGGGGTAGCAGTTGGTCGATGAGTTCATCATTGTTCTAAGTACTACATCTCTTGACTCACGACTCCAACTTGTGGCCTTAACTTCTTATCTGTTACCAGCGTTTGAGAAAGGTGGTCTTCGAAGGCAGGACCTTTACAGTTTTACAATTTAGTACCATTGTCGCTTTAACGTCATTTTTAAACTGCCACAACAATTTGTCAAAGGTCCCAAAGCAACAAGGCCCTTAAATATATTTAAAATGCCGATTGTACCTTCGTACATTACCTACGAAGTGAAATATGGAACTTAACAGGCGATTTTAATCCGGCCGGCCATGCTCAATTCATGAACAAGAGAAAAATATTACAGGCAAAAAGACAAAAACATTTATGATTAGGCATCGTATAAACTATAAATACCTACCTAGTTAGTAGTTAGTATAGATAAAAACATAACATTGTAAATAAACAAGACCTCATTAACATAGTAAGAAAGTAAACTAATGCTGTTTTATCTGTGGTATATTAAAATAATTGCACATTGTTGGGGTGTTCTCAAAAAACTCGTCATGTTTAACGTAAACTTACACTCGCGCCCGGAGCTCCCGGGGCTCCCAGGCACTTCGCTCTCGTTATCTCATTTTTGCATGTCGCAACGTTAAAACGGTTCACAAAACAACAGCGTCGGAGCGCTGTCACAACTCTATTATTAACGGTTGATAAAATGCATGTAAAAACGTTAACTTTTTAATTCTGCCTCTTCTCTAGCTGCCGTTACTAGGGACCCGGTTGCTTAAATTACCGACGCGGGAAAAAAAAACACCGTATTTTAAAAAAAAAATGGGTAGGAGCATGTCTGACTATGATCAGTGTAGGGTTCCGTCACTGTTACACACGATCTCCAACCCACAATCTTTCTATTTTAAAGTTATTTGGTGCTTTTGGTGATGTGTTTTAGTAGAATTAGTTTAGTAGGTTTTATTATTTGCTTTCTGAAAAATAGTAAGTGTTGACATACAGATAGACGAACATGGCGAACTACAAGTTTGACTACGGAACCTTCAAAAGGAGACGGGAGACTATTTGTCGTATTTGCCGAACAGATCCGGTTCAATCGATGAACCATAATTTCTGCCGGCTAGGTCCCAAGCGACGGCTTAAAAAGATATTCAAAAAAATATATTGGCTGAAACACTTTGTTTACGAGCATTTTACGGAATATTGACAGCGATAACTTTTTTTTACTTATACTTCAACGCAGTTACACGTGTCGTATAAAACAGGTTGAATGTAACTACCGTTAATTATTCAGCGTGATTTAATGTATGTATGTATTATGTACGATTAGGGAGGTCACTGTGTCACAGTGAAGTTATGATTTAAGTCGTAAGAAGTGTCAAACAAATTGTTTTATAGTGTCACTGTGGCACCGTTCTGTGGTAGATCAAGGTTCCATTGGGTTGATAGTATTGGGTTGTTAACTTTAACATTAATGCCTCGTTCTGTTATCAGTGTTATCACAATACAAGGTCCGTTTATGTATGCTAAAATATCTTCAGTAGTTTTATTATACTTATTTTAAATGTTTCATGGTGACAAGCTGAAATAAATATATTAAATTCGTTTTAGACCGCCTCCGGTAAATGCACCGTCCCAGGTACAGCGCATAAAACACGCTGTAGGTATATAAATAAGTGAGCAAGTTGCAATGCAATGCGGTGTATACGGGCCAAGGATTTCTGGACGTGTTTTAGTGCTGCTAGGTAAAGCTGGAATAGTTTAGGTACCAACTTTGGACAACCATTCCGTTTGAATCATAATAATAAAGTGTAGCTTGATGCTTGTACTGTTTTTGGTTACGCATCAGCAACGCGTTAGTTTTATCAAAGCTATTTTCATATTTAAAAACCGGGCAAGAGCATGTCGGACCATGCTCAGTGTAGGGTTCCGAAGCCGTAACGACAAACACAAAAAACTATCTCAAAAATCAACATGACTGTATGGACCAATTTTCTATTTAGTCATTTGGCGCTGTCTTAGATGATTTTTAGTAGGTATAAACCCGTTAGTCGCCTGTATCTCAGGAACTAATTAAGTCTACTTATTGTTAGTTATTATTATTTTTCTTATAAATTCGTATATAAGTAGGTAATATCTCAAACAAGAGCCAAGCTTTTAAGTGTGAGATCAGTATACCTATGTAGGTAGTTAGGTATCTAAACTGCTTCAAACCGACTTTAAATTACAATAAAAGTTTAATCTTTTATAAAGTAATTATTAGAAATTGAAAAAAAAACAAGGGCCAGTAAATAGAATTTTAAGTTTTCCAAACGATACTCGACTCAAATCAATAATCTAATCGATTATTTGTAAACTTTCAGATCGCAAATCGCAAACTTGTAGGTAGCATTCCGGGGCACGTCCGAACAGCATCTAGGCGCTCGCGCTTATGAGCGCGGCTGTCGCTCGATTTGTTACTTGGACAGACTCCCCCCGCGCGTCCTGCACGCCCCGTTAGCAAATTTTTCTATCAAAGTTATCATAGGCGATTTTGATAGGTATAAACCCTTTAGTCGCCTGTATCTCAGGAACTAATCTTGTCTACTTAGCTGTGATAGTTTTCCTTTAAAATTCGTTATATGCGCTTTCGTTGAAGATTTTTTTCAGATTTTTAGTATTTGTAGTTTTGGCTGTAGGGGGGGGGGGGACACTTGACTCTAACAAAAAATAGCGCTTTAAAGCTTAATATTTCATAAACGGATCCCTTAATCGAAAAATTGTTTTCATAAACCCGCAATATTTTTGAAAGACCTATCCAACGACATCCCACACTATGGGGTAGGCAAGAAAAAAAAAAGGCATCCCCACGTTACGTGTAGGGGAGGTGCATTAAAAAAAAATATTTTTCAAAATTTTATTTTACCACTTTGTTGGCGTGACTAATATGTATATTCATGCCAAATTACAGCTTTCTAGTACTACGAGTCTCTGAGCTAGACTGGGGACGGACGGACGGACGGACATGGCGAAACTATAAGGGTTCCTAGTTTGACTACGGAACCCTAAAAACGGAACGCAAAACTATTTAGCGTTTGCGTTTTAGGAAAAGAAATACTGTGACTATCGGCCCTTTGATTAGTAAGTACCAGATTTTCTCGCGACATATCTAATTCACGTAGATTCATCATATAGTTTTTTGTTTTCTTTGCTGAAACTATCAAGTTTTCTGCGTATAGTGTTTTGTAACGTCTTGGGAACATGTACATATTTTATTTTGTCTGCACTTAACTAATTTCATCAAAATAGATTCAATGATTTAGCCGTGAAGACTCAACAAACAGGCAAAAACGCACTTCCGCATTTATAGCATTAGTAGGCTTTCAGTTGACTTTACAGACCGTTGTATTTTAAACCACTGTGCAACAAAATGTTGTAAAAATATATTTTCAAAGGTTTCAATGCTTCAAAATATAACATTCGGCACACTGCCCGTTAGCCCCGTCACATTAAATAAAGCGTTCCCGCTGTTCCTTACAATGTTCCGCTTCTGAACGAATTTGTAAAATTTTCTCGAGATCTACTTAATGTGTGCTAAAGCATTTTTGAGCAGCATACACACATAGCTCAAGTTTGCTCTATTCTACAATAGCAAAATGAAAAAACAACTGAAAGTACCTACTCCGAAGATAAAGTATGTTTATGCAATAGTAGTTTATGTAACTGATACATAATGAGAGTCCTTAAAACACGAGTGTGGTTTTATGAAAGTAGCCAAAGGCGACCAATTTAGAATTTAGACTTATAATGTAGATTTGACTCCGACTACTTCGTATCATTCAATATTTGTATATGGGCTGGTCGTTTTTGTCTTGGTATTTGCCCAAGTCCCAAGATGCAGGATGTTGTAATTTTTAAAATATCAAACAAAACATGAAAGAGCCATCATTATTACCTGTAGCGCAGTCTTATTTTACACCATTTTGCTAACTCTATCCAACCATGAACCATTCAAAATTCTTTATGAAAAGGTTTCTGTAAGCGGTTTAAAAATGTACCACTACAACTTCATTAAACCCTTAAGCTTCAATTCTGCCCCTACAAACACAATCAGGTGCCGTGCATCAAAAATTCATCCTGTACAATCAAATCAACAGAAACGCGGAAACTGCGAGTGGAGTAATAAAATATGCAACGGCTGCATGAACGCTTGCTAGCTTTTAACTAGCAAAAACTACCCGCGACGCAATCAGCTGGGTTATGCTCCAACTTTGGCGTTAATAAATCGACGACTGTTGGTCAAACTGGCACCCATCCCATTTCCTTTTGATATTGTTGTTTCCTTTTTAATTTGGTGTATGTGACAGTGGCGTAGGCTCTCATCGAATTGATACCGCGATCGAACCCGAGGGGCTATTGCCAAACGCACTCGCAATCGCAATCGTTTTCCTTTTGAAAATCGAAGGCTTGTCTGCATACAAAATGAAAACAATTGTTCCGCTTTGAAGTCGGTTGGGATTGCGAGTGCGTTAGGCGATAGGCCAGCTGGTTTAACTATACCAATGACTTCTAACTTAAGACTGCTCCGAGCAAACGTCGAGCGTTCAGTGGCGCCCTCATTACTATTATTGTGTTTTCTAATTAACTAAAGAATTTCCTTGCATTCAGACGATACGTTTTTGTAGCGCAAGTAAAAACACAATTTATGGGATACGTAACAAACTTTAATAACAAATACCCTTTGAGTAGTCAGCTTAACGGGAAAAGGTGGCCATTTTTTCCGTTAAGTTGATAACGCAAAGGTTAATTGTTATTAAACTATGTGATATACCCTATAAGTTGTGTTTCCATTTGTAGTACAAAACCTACCGACCAATTTCAAGCAAAATACTTTAGTTTATTAGAAAACACAATGATAGTATTGAGGGCACCACAGTCACTATACACCCGGCGTAAGCTCGGCGCAGTCTTAAGCACTTTTTCAGAGTGCTGTGGTAACTAAAGCTCTCAATTACATAGAGAGAAAATAGCGTGAACCCCATTTTGGTATATGGAAGTGTAACTGTAGTCCAATTAATACCCATGGTTTCTCCATCACGGTTGCTTGGTCGTGTTGAAAGAGACAAATTGAATAAAAAAATTTTAGAGAAAAGCATACTGAGTACCGAACAAGACGCAATCAACTTGTGCCAGTGTCACAGTTTTCAAGATTTTGAGAAATGCTTCTTTCAAATCGCCCTGTATAGTCCTAGTAGAGTTCGATGGTTAAAGGAGCATTTCTCAAAGACAATAAACAGTGGCTTTACACTCTCTGGCACCACATAAATTGTATCGTATTTGAGCGAGGTCCTTATTTTGTGCTAAATTTAGCCCACAGTTATGGTCATAGCACACGCACGAGAGACGAGACAGAATATCTATATATAGTTACCATATAAATACAGCATAAATACACATACAAAAGCTCACGCTTTTATTCCCAGAGTGGGGTAGGCAGAGCACAACTCTAAAAACTTGTTAATAATTCTGTAACCACATTTTGCACAATTAGGCTATTATTCAAACAGGTGATTGTAAAATGGCATACTATACATACCTACGATACTATATAATTTATTTTTGCTTACTCACGTAATTGCTACTTCATACGGCTCCATTATAGTAATTTGTACCTATTTTGATTTACGATGCCACATATGCAGTATGAAGATTGTAAGGGTTAAAATATCACTAGGCGCTAGGATAGCTCTACAAGCGACGCCGAGTGAGTTTACATTCCGCGAACTCGGCAGGGAAAATGCATTCAGGTCAAAATAACACGTCATAAGGAAATAACTAGAAGTACCATTATTGCTCGTGATCAAACAGGCCTAGCCATAGCGCTTGTCGGGTAGGGTTGTTACACTTTAGAATATTTATTTGTAAGGGTTTTTTTTTGTCAAAATTAATCTACGAAATCAAAAACAAAGCATTTAATAAAAGAACAGAAAAGGAACACAAACAACCTGATACATTGTGCTACATAGCTTTACTATTTTTTTTAAAGATATATGAGTAGGTGCTTTATTTACCCTATGTTTATGTTTATCAGCTGACAAAATATTTAAATATGTAGGCCTTACTTAAAAGCTGTTATGAAAGTAAGTTTGTCCTAAGCTTGGAAAGCTTACGTAAAAGAGTTTTCATCGCACTAGCTCTAAAAGGTTTTCCTTGGCGCTCAAAATCTACTTTAGAATGATAGAAGCATAGATTTTTCTAACACTATTTTATTTTATATTGAGTTTTTTATTAAGCGTGTGTATAGTGTAAAATCACTACTAACAATAGTTATTTCTGACGTGATTTTAGTATCTAGATTCTTCCATCTAGTATTTTTCCTGCTGAGAAAAGTTACTTGCGCAATTGAATCCCTACATTCGGGACCTTGTTTTTGAAGGTACAATTTTAGGATACATGTCTTCCCGTGGATATCGTAAGAGGCGACTAAGGAAATAAAGGCTTGTAGTACTGTTAGGCGATGGGATTGCGACCTGTCACTAATACACTGGTAAACATCTTAGCTTAATTGTGAAAAATGTGGTTACAGAATTATCAACAACTTTTTAGAGTTGTAGGTAATTCTGTAGCTCTGCGTACACGGGGATTACAGGCGTGAAGGTATGTAAATTTTAGGATATTTCGCTTCCTCAGAAATACTACCTAGCACTAGTGCCATGTAATAACTTAGCAGCTTTGCATAACAAATCATCATCATTGCGTATGGCACTCGTCCTGCATGGATCAAACGTCAATGTTCAGGCGTTAAAGAAATTTAAACCAACATAATTTGAATTTTATTTCAGTATATCTCAATATGTTGTTTACCAAATGTTTTATATAAATGCCGCGTCCCTATGCAAACAACAAGTTTCTGTTTGTACACGGTACAGGTTTGTTCACAGCGTAACTCGTGAACTCAAAGAAGAGTTTGTTCAGCTGTGCTCGTAACTTGCGAGTTTGCGTTCATCGCGTTCAACATTTGAACAAACAGGACATTAGTACATGGCTTTGTTAGTGTGACGTGGGTTTAAATTATAATCGCTTTGAGATTTGATGATTTAGTTTAAATACTGTGAAAGAAGTTTAAATGTGTTATACTTACCTATTATTTTGCAATTTTAACATGATACTTGCTGTAAATGATATGTTTATAAAAGCATACATTTCTAAAAAAAATATGTTTTTACAACAGTCCAAAAACTTGTGTAAAGGTCGCGTCGCAGATACTAAACACCCTAGTTTAAGAAACATGCAAGAATTATTATTTATGGTGTTATCATAATAAAATAAAGCAATCATCATCAGTTTGCGCTGTTTTAAAGCAAGCAAATGATTTAGAGTAATTCTCAAACTTATAACCAATTTCACTTTACAATGATTAAATTAAGTACCTATTGAAAATGCTATTTGAAGTCTATAGTTGAAAAGAGCAAGTATTTTTTATTTTTTTTGATAAAATGTTGTTTTCTGATGATGTTCCAAAACGACGAGTGACCAGGAATAATAAATATCCTAGTATCCAATGCAAGTAACGCAACATACCTATCAGCAAAACATATCAGGATCGGATGTGGAAACATATCAGCAGAAAAACTTATAACTTCTTTACACTTAGATAACTTTGCAATCTTTCATTTCAAATCATTTTAACTGGGATACTTAAAACTTATGGAGACAAGTTTACAAAAGTTTAAAAAGGTTTTATCAAAAGAGTCGAGCCTCTATGCTGCATTGGCAAAGGAATATGACATGGGTCGAAATGTCGGATATTACAATAAAACTTCGTTTCGTTTTGAACGGAAATTTCATAACATAACCTATTTGCAGTGTATTTTTAGACTAGAAGGTAATTCAAAAACGTAGATTTGTTGAAGAGACTTACTAACTAGTTTTAAAGTAAAATAAATATTTAGCAAGTTTAACAACCCGTCTGGCTGTTTGTTATGTCGGTGAAACTACTTATTACAATAGCAAATACCTAATAAAAACCAATCCGAAAACACTTTACCATTTAAAATCTCTCAACCCTTAGCTCTAGCTTAGTCTTAAAACCAAACCCATATTTATTTATACATATAGGTAGGTACATACAACACTGCTAGATCAAAACAGTATCAACTCAAAATCCTTGTTAGTTTTGTTTCAACCTCATAGAAGATGTATTAAAGTTGATTTTAGAATGCAGTTGTATCTTGAGTTACTACTGTTTTGTCCTAGCAGTGCGTACGATATCCGAGATCCTTTTGATTTGTCCGAAAGTTCATAAGTTAGAATCACTTTTTATAAACCTTAATTTTAAACTTAAATTAAAAACCTAAATTTTTGTAAATGTTTAAAGAGATAACTACATAACTAGATAAGGTTAGGTTTATAACAAACCAGGAATATTAAAGAGATTCAGAATAAAATGATTTTCTAACTAACTATAATTCGGATAAAGGAAAAAGCACACAAATACTGTGTATACATCGGAAAATGTACAAAAACGCATGTCATATCTAGAGTAGGCTAGGTGGATGTAACTGTATCTACAGTTCAGGTGTAATTACGCACTGCACCGTCATCCGAACCGTACCTACTCAAGATTATTACTCGTACGAACTGAAGTAACAGTAGTACTGTTACGTGTACGTGGGGGTAGGTAACTGATAGACATACGCATTCACTTAACCGTTACAATTGTCGCACAATAAGCTTAGAATTATAGTTACACCAGTGGATTAAGGAGTCTACTTTTCAATCGGGATTTTGGATAATTTTGAAAGGGTTTTCAGCAGGCAGTAGCTCTACAACATACCAGGCTATCAAACTTCGACCAACTTGCCGATATTTTCAGGTGCCTGAAACATGCTTTCAGTCCGTTTCAGGACCGGGGTCCGCTCTATCAGATTACGCCATAATCTGAAAACCCATGTTCAGGCGTTTTCATTCCGAATGGGCCTTTGAAATACATTCCAGTAGATATAATGTATAACAATTTTCCACTAAAAGTGTAAGAGACAGCATGATTAGAAAGAAACAGCAATACTAAGAACCAATACACTGGTGAACATCTTAGCCCAAGTGTGCAAAATGTGGTTACAGAATTATGAACAAGTTTTTAGAGTTGTTGGTAATTCTGTAGCTCTGCCTACTCCACTCTAGGAATAAAGGCGTGAGTTTATGTATGTATTTATGTATGTTCAAAAAGCGTTTAAAAGAGATAACATGATGACAAAATTCTCGACATATATTCTCGGTAGTCCTCAACGAGTCTAAGAAAAACGTGAAACGATATTTCAGTCCGCTGAAACGCTTTCAAAGCACCAAAAATCACTATTGAAAATTAGAAGCCTTAATCCATCCAGCAATACTATTTTACAAGTGATTACACACAAAGTGCAGTGTTCACCAACAACTAAACGAACGGTTAGCGGTTTGACGGTTGTCAACTGTATTTGACTAACACTTGATTAAGACTTAACCGTCTGTTAAATTGGTTGGTGCAAGTGGACATTAATCCGAGAAGTCAGCTTTTCATCGCCAAAGAAAAATCTTTTTTTTTTAATTCGGACTCAGTGCAGTTGTTTTCTAATCACTATTGTGTGTGGCACTTTCTCGGCCTAATTTCAATAGTGATTTCTTGTATATTATAAAAAATATTGTATCCGTGCGTTTTGTTATATTCTATAGAAACCGTAAAAAAATTGTCAACTGTTATAAGTACGTTTTTGTATGACAGTTCCAAACATTTAGTTTGAAGCGTTAACTTTTAAAGAATTTATCTTCTCCAGCTCTAATGATCCGCATAAAAAAATATCTTATATCCAGTAAAGTAGTTACAATATGTTTTTACGATATCACAGAGGTAGTCGATAAAATACAGCAAAATAATGCTACATAAATTGAAAAGCTACAGGAATTTATGTAGCCTAACACCTAAATCCCATCCATCATTTAAAGTACTATGATGTATTAGTTCAAAACTTTTGATACGTTAAATTGTTCGAGTTAAACCGTATCGTATTTCTGTAAACAATGTTTATCCATCGTTAATCCTGTGTAGTAAAATATATTATAACTGAGCGGATAAATTCGCAACAAAAGTAATAATATAAAATGTACATTTTAACATTAATAAGCTTTAAAAGAAGTCTTGAAAAACAGCGGAATAAGAAAAGGCAACCTGAAATAGTGCAGGACGTAGCTACTTAAATAAAGAAGATTTACATTTTCTACTTATTTTATTCCGAGAGACGTTTTCCCTCCGTTTCTTTTGGAACTGTGTCTGTTCTTTGTTTACTTTTTATTATTAAAAGTGTTAATATCGTTATTTTGTCAATCTTTAATATGTATTTGGGTTAATTTCTATCCTTACTAATAATATTAATATTAATGTGAAAGTAGCTTTGTCAGTTTGTTACGCTTTCACGGCAAAACCGCTAAACCGATTTTGACTAAATTTGGTACGGAGATAGCTTGAATCCCGAGGAAGGACATGAAGTAGGTTTTTTTATCTTAAGAGTAGCAATAAACAACTTTTGGAACGGAGTCGCGAGCATCAGCATAATAACATATTCGAAAGTGTGTTTGTTTGTTCTTTCTTCACAGTTCAACGCCTTAATCGATAAACATGAAAAATGATACAAAGATAGTTCAAAGACGGACATATTCATTATGGAAAACAGGTCAGTTCCCGAAGGGATAGCGATAAACAACTTCTACGCGGACAGAGTTATTAATGAATTCAAAAAGTACAACTTAAAAAAACTACCCGAACCTAACCTTCTAACCCCTCTAACACCTATCTTGTCATCAAGGCAATTTAAATATCTGGATTTTCACGCTCAAAAAATGTGAGCCAACCAAGAGAGATTTTCTCGTAGTTGACATAAAATGAATACAAAAGTTATTATAGCTATATCAACAGCTTGAATTAACAGCATCAAGTTCTTTAGCGATTCAACTTACATCTTAGGCCCGTATTAATAAACTCATCTTGGCTGAGATGCACGTCACAAGATACGTCAAAGTAAATGTCAAACCATAGAACACTGTCATTTTTGACGCATCTCGAGACGAGCATTAGAGTTGAGATTAGTTTATTAATACGGGTCTTAGTTGATGTATCTAACATCTTGTTAGGCTCGTATGGAATTAAGCGCTTATCACTACATACGAGTAGTATAAAACAAAGTCGCTTCCCGCTGTCTGTCCCTATGTATGCTTAGATCTTTAAAACTACGCAACGGATTTTTATGCGGTTATTTTTAGTAGATAGAGTGATTCATGAGGAAGGTTTTTATGTATAATAAATTTTGTTTTATGTACGTGTGTTATAAAAAACTCAAATAAACCGAAGCGAAGCGAGGGCGGGTCGCTAGTGCACAATAATCAGTAATCACAATCTTGTTAGAAAAGACCAATTATTTTTTTCAGTGCAACATTGCCATTATAAAAACTAAACATTTAAGTTTTCGCTAAGCGAATTGCCATAAAACCGCAATTAATAATCTGTGTTAGCTGATTGAATGTGGTCGATACAGTATCAGGCTAGATGAGTCAATCAGGCATTTAGGTCACTAGTCGCAGAGCCAGGTTAAATAATTGAGATCGCCGACGCCATCGACGTCGGTGGCGGAGTTTCGCTTATCTCAGAAATAGATAAAATGGATGATGGCTGAGGCTTACGTAAAGCTGTACAGTATAATATACATTTATATTTGTTGCGTTTTTACTGTACATACTGAATGTCGATTATTTTTAAGCTAATCCAAATCCTTGGCTAGCATTTTATGTTGTACTATCACTATCAGCCTAATGGAACCCTGACCTACACCATAGAACTGTGCGTGACAGGAGGTTATGATTCGAGTTCTAAGAAATGTCAAACAAATTGTTCCACCAAAACGTTCTATGGTGGGTCAGGTTTTCATTAGGCTGATAGTACCCATCTAGCATATTCACATATCTTGTCTCTTCCTTTACCTTTACATTAAAACTCCCTACTTTTTACTAGTCCTAATTATAGGTTAGCCTAAAGAAGGTAAATAAATCAAAGTAAAGCCTAAAACATTTTTTTTTTATTTTATAACCCTAACCTTACGATATGTATGTTCATGGACAGCGCTTCTATTTAACACGGTAAAAACAAATCGTTTTTAACCTGTCGCACGTTTAATCAAACAAAGAAATATCTCTAAATAGAAATACATTCGAATTTTAACCCTAACTTTTGAAAGTAGAGTTTTATCTAAAACTGAATTTTGTTTTGAGTTAATTCTTTGTTTGATTAAACGTGCGCTGTCATCGTGTTGTCAACGTTTTGATAGCTCTTATTTACTTGACAGTAATGGCGGCCGAGTTAGAAACAATGCGATAGTCAAATACGATATCGTTTTACTGCCTAGAATGGAGGTCTAGTTGTCTGACTCGGCTAATAAACTCTTTAGGATAAATGTCAATTTCAAGCCCAGATAGGTACGGTCACGATCGTTAATTTGGGACCCATTTCAAGAAAAATATGCTTGAAGTCGTCAATGTCATTAGAGATGTCACGTCAGTCAGTTGTATCTTTTAGGAAACTCAACCTTGTTGTTGTAGAATGTCAGGTTGACTTTGGACCTAAGGTGGGTACCAAATTGAAGATCGTGACTGTACTGAAAGAAAAAAGTGAAGTTGAAAAATAATGACCTTCCCTTTTCTTATTCTCGTCATATTGTAGGATACTATGCCGTTGACAAGGTAATACGAGAAGGTAACATAATAACTTACTTACATATAACTTTTTCCCGCGGCTCTCTCCGCGCACAGCGGGAATTATTGTCACTTTTCGAACTAACAACCACTAAATATTGTTTTGAAACTAAAATATTTACCATACATCGATCAGTAAGGGCGAATTTTGAAGATGAAACATACGAACACACTTTCGCATTAATACTCCTAATTTTAATAAGGATAACTGCCGCAGACGTCAATTAAATTTAATCCTTGACCAAAGTTGCTGCTGTTACATTCTTTGCTATAGCAATACTTACTTATAATAAGACAACACGTTACTAATAAACAAGCATTAAATTTAATTGGCGTCTCTGAGTGCGGCAGTAAGAGTGCCAATCTGTACTAATGAGTGTCGTTAAACGCGGCAGGAGTTGATTTTCGAATCTCATCCGCTGACTAAAATTATCCAAAATGGCCGATTGTAACACTACGACTACGACTAACTGTCCGTTCCCGGTGCCACCGCCAGGGAGCATTTTTTTAAAAGCTTTTATTTAACTTTGCATGTATGTAAGAGCCAAATTTTGCAAGTTAAATTTGACCCATTTCCCGGTCTCCGATGAAGCTGAAAATTTGCATACGCCTTTAGTTCTGATGATGGAGACTCAGAGTGGCCATAGGAACTCCTAAGTTACACATGATAAACCCGTCGTGTTAGAGTATGTTAAAATCGTCTTGACAAGTAGATGACGACTGTGAAAACAGTACAGTCGGCAATAAAACCTTCTCCCAAAAATTTAATTTATTTTCACTAGAGGAACTTTTTTTCATGTAAAAAAAAATACATACTTATTCAAATCGGTCGAGCCACTCTCAAGTTATGGCGTGAGCATGGGCAATAAGAGATGCAATAAGAGCTTGTAATAAAATGAATCCCTGTATTCATTTTATTACAAGCTCTTATTTATGTATGTATGTATGTATGTATGTATGTATGTATGTATGTACTGGTAAATCTTGCAAAATAAATTTGACCGACTTCCCGGTTACCGATGAAGCTGAAAATTTTCATACATGTGTAAATTGGATGACAATGCATTACTAATAAATGATACGTTTATCAAACGTTTATAAACGTTTATATTGCAATATTGATAAATTAATAAACTAAACTAATCTAAACTAAACGTACTTTTGGTAAAATGAATGGACCACGTAATAAGAGAACTGAACGCAATTCATTAGAATATTCCTCCTTCTGTAAAACTTTGTTATTCGCATGTTAGGTCTTAAAGTTTAATTGCATGCATGCATTTTGATTTCACTAGCGCCATTATTAAGCCTTAGAAAGGGCTACGAGTCTGTACGTTTACTTGGGGTATCTCAAATTTCATACAAACTGAAGCGCTTTGGATAAAGTTTTCTGTTTGTTAAGATTTAATTAATTTGTCTTTCATGCTCATGTTGTCTTGATCTTTTAGAGAGAAGATAACGAAACAATTGGAAAGATAAATTATGTAATATACTCTTTCAATATTAAATTTGTAGTGTAAGTTATCTTGATTTGAACCATGTTTGCATGAATTTACAATTATTGTCAAAAAATTAAGGCACTACACCAACTATTTGATTAACATGACAAATTCTTTGACTTAGACACGGTGGGTACCATAGAGGTAGGAAACCGTAGAGGGAGTATAAAAACGGCTAATAGAATAGTACTCTTCGCACCTATTGATTCAACTAATATCTTACTTTATGTTTCTAACGTCTTGTTAGGCACGAGGGCTAACGCACTCGTAATCGCAATCGTTTTCATTTTGACAGTCTGAAGGCAAGTCTACATTCAAAATGAAAACAATTGTTCCACTTGGAACACTACTCCGCAAAATGAAAACAATTATTTTTGAATCGTAGATAGCGTTTTTTTTTCAGAGTAAGTATATATTATTACGGCGGATTTACTAACAAATAAAAATAATTAAAGAAAGAGAATAAACACATTATTTTTTTAAGTATCTTTATTTTAGTCGTATCGCAGAAACGGTCAAACATACAAGCGTACTAGAAAAATGGTCAAGTATGAGTTGGGCCCGTGCTGATTCAGTTCGAAATCGAATTTAAATCGGAGTATAATAATACCTACTTTGCGGCGGTAAAGAACCCTCGATTCGCAAGTCCGACTCACACTTGACCGGTTTTTATTTAACAAACGACATGCCACAAAAACATTACACGGCAATCTTATTAGCCTCAGCTCCCATCCTGAAATTTGTGTCGGAGCAAGAATTAACCGTCAGTCTTTTATTTTGTAAAACGGGGACGGCATGATAATCTGCTGGCTGTGACGTGGCGGCTCCGAGCTTTGTTTTCAGCACAAAGTCTAACCTTGTTTTTTATTACCGAGACCGAGTGTAATTCGCATCCGCGAATGAAGTAATGAAGAAAGAAATACAGCGTAGATGATCAACGAGTGTGGTAACACCCGTTTTTCGTCTTTTACATTCACACATTATAAAGCACTTCTTTGTACTTTAAGAGGATTCTGAAGCACCGCTAAAATCGCGTAACTGACAAAAAAAAAACATATTTCGGGTTATAGCGTTTCTCACCACGTAAATCAAGTCTGATTTCCACGATTTCTTAATATGTTGTAGTTATTATAAAGAACTAGGTCTATACGTTTTCGTTTTTTGAAGTAATGAAGAAAGAAATACAGCGTAGATGATCAACGAGTGTGGTAACACCCGTTTCTCGTCTTTTACATGCACACATTATAAAGCATTTCTTTGTACTTTAAGAGGATTGCGAAGTAACAAAAAAAAACACATTTGAACTCCGGGTTATAGCGTTTCTCACCACGTAAATGAAGTCCGATTTCCACGATTGTTTAATATGTTGTAGTTATTATAAAGAACTAGGTCAGTACGTTTTCGTTTTTTGTTTTTTTAATTTATTTCATTCTCAGAAACATTTTCTTGGAAAGGAAAAAGTACAGACATAGTTTTTCATGATATCTACAACATATTCAAAAAACTTTACCGCATTTCGTATGGACATTTTTAGCTTTACTATCCTCAATCTTGAGATAGTATTACATCGAAGCACACGGGAATGCGCAAGTCAAATTCGAAGGACCGGCTGCAATGCACGCCAAAGTTCGCGAAACAGCATTTCCAGGGGTGTGATTCTGTAAATAAGCAAAGGTGAACGAATGCACGAGTGAAACCAAGCGGCGAGATTAAGTAGTCCCGTCAGTGCGAACAAAACACATTGTAGCGCGTGCATTTTCAATTTAGCAGCACGATAGGTCGAACGTATAAGGCTGCTTAATTGAAAATGCACGCGCTACAATGTATTTTGTTCGCACTGACGGGACTACTTAATCTCGCCGCTAGGTATCACTCGTGCATTCGTTCACCTTTGCTTATTTACAGAATCACACCCCTGGTGGTGGGAACATGGGCAGGGTCCGTTCGTATCTCTACCACCATCTTATCCTTTGAAATACCGCCAAGAATCAGTGTTCGCATTGATGTGTTCCTGAGTGGGTTATAGACAACCGCTGAAATTATAAGCTTATATGCTTTTCATCTTAGCCCTCTCCTCAGGGTTGACAACGCATTTGCAGTTTAGGATTGGAGTCTTAAGATTGTAGTCTTAAGAATTCAATTTTTTCTGTGTGCCTGTCCAAATTCATTTCACAAATCATGTCGAGCCTTTTTAAACCATCTTGTATTTTTTTAATTAGAAGCAATAATTATAATATTGCGTGAAGTGTTTGCGGGTGAAACAGATTAAACAAGGGTCACTGGGATTGGTTAATACCTACTGATAAACAAGGAATACAGTTCAGACGCCAGATTATAAGGTGTCAAAACTTGCTAAGTTGCAGGCTTTAAGCGGGACGGAGATAATGTAACTGCTATAGCGCTTTCCCTTGCACAACTTGGCATTTGGAACGTTTTGACACTTCATAATACGGCCACAGGACTTTAAACGGACAGGCGGCTAGCAGTCGGTAAGATGTGCCGTTTGCAGTATGGTACAGTCAGCTAAAAATGGGGTCTACCACCCTACGGTTGAAGTTCATTTATAATAAAAATAATAATAATAAATATCAGGGGACAATGTCACACCAATTACCTAGTCCCAAACTAAGCTCAAGGCTTGTATTATGGGTACTAGACAACGATATAAATACTTATATAGAGAAATATATACTTAAATATATAGAAAACATCCATGACTCAGGAACAAATATTCGAGCTCATCACACTAATATCTGCCCTTACCGGGATTTGAACCCAGGACCGCTAGCTTCGTACGTCACGTTTGCATTTTCCCTTGTTATAATGTTATGACAGTGACAAGTGTCAACCTTAGCGATGATTACATCTCACAGAAACTTTTGTCAAATTTTGGGCGACCGAACAACACTTTCTTATAAGTAGGGAACTGTTGTTTTTGATCGACTCGCGCATAATCTTTAATAAATTAATAACTTTGTACAATCTCCTAACCTGCAGAACCATACATTATTTTTCGCGTCACATAGACGACAATGACATAGCATCTTCTATCGACCTGATTGAACCTGTTTGCTCCCCCCGGCTTTTGTCATGAGAGCCGAAGAAAAGGTTTTCGATATTTTTACTCGTAACTAACAAGGTAACGGAAGGGTCCTTGTCACAGCCAAGTTTACGTAACGTTATTACAGCGCTATGTGTGTTTTTAAAGGTGCAAAATATATTTAATCTAAATATTATTGTCCAAGTCTTAATAAAATATGAGTGTTTAAAAAGACAGGCAGAAGATAGCAATTGAAGAAAGAAAGAAATAAAGATAGAAAGAAAATACATTTATTGCCACACCAGTCTTAACCTAAAGATAATACAGAATACAAATAATTTAAACTAAACGCCAACGACGAAAAATCCACTAGCAACCAACGCAACTATCAACTCATATATCAAAAATATCGATTAAGGTACCGTGTTACGTACATACTTTCATTTTCGAATGATTTTTTTTAGTAAGTACTTACTCGATTTTTTCCCCTTTACCACGACTGTGCACGGAAGTGCCACATCAGCAGTGGCACCAGCGGTGACATACAAAGGCCCTGAGCTAGATGAAGCATGCCACACCGCGAGTCGCAGCGGCAGCGATGAAGCTATTTCTGTGCACATTTTTTGCCGTCCACTGCTCTTGACCCACACGAATAATTGACAAAGTGTACACATAAAAGTAATAGAACTTGGAAAAGAGAGTGGCTAAATGCAATGCGCCTTGCATTATGCAAACATCAACGATTACTGAAATCCTAGAACACGTTGGATGATTAACGTGAGCTGTTGTGCGATTTCTCATGTTAATTCCATACATTT
Organism: Acleris laterana; assembly: GCA_963966035.1. Lineage (NCBI taxonomy): Eukaryota > Metazoa > Arthropoda > Insecta > Lepidoptera > Tortricidae > Acleris > Acleris laterana. The sequence continues at coordinate 8,433,312 of OZ014448.1, read as the reverse complement.
CAACAGATTTATACTTCTTGGGCGTCAAATATGGTAAGTTACTCTCTGAACCAAATGATTTCCTCCAATTATTCTTGACTATTCAACTTCATTTCACATCTTAATTTGTTTTACTCTGTTAACAAACGTTTGAAATTTTCGTTAAAATACTTGCACAATTCCCGACACATTCCGTCTTTCGTTACCAAGGGTTAATGCTTATTTATACATCCGTGTTCTTTTGAGGTTGCGTGCAAAGCGCGTTTCTTCCGTTTTTACGGCCGTATGCCTTTGTAATTTATATAGATTTATACCCCTTGAACACATTCGCAGTCTCACTTAGAATGGATTCCTTTGAATCTTAATTCTATTTAAGCCCTAAACCTGCCAGTGTTATGAATTGGTAAAATCATTTCTACCGACATTTTTGCGCATAGGGAGTTTGATTGGAGTGACGTATGCTTTTCAATCTGAAATATTGGCCAGCCCCCCAGAGAATGTCTGTACACAATTACTACCTGAACGAAATAGCGGGTTGGAGTTAGTTTTAATTAAACCAAAGCCTGAATAACTGCGGTATATTGAAGGTTTTTCTGGTATTTTTTTAGCCGTTTGTGATTAATACGATTATGTAACGTTTTATTTTACACAGTAGGTTTTTTCGATAACATTTGCTCCAATTTACTCGATGAGTTATGTTCGAGAAGGAATTTATAAAAAAGTGTACCATCGCTCTATATTATCTTATCGTATACATCTTTACGGCTTGAGAATGTTGGGTTCGTTTAGGGTGAAATTAGGTTTTGGAGTTATCATGATAGTGTTACGGGTGCAGACGGGTTGGCTTTCTGTTTTAAAGAAGCGTTTCATTAGGGTGAAGGCACCAGTGTGGTCACTTTTAGCTGACAGGCACCAGTAATGGACACTTCACTCTTAATTCAAATCCTAAAGTGATTGTTGTAAAACAAATGAATCCACCATTGGAGCCTTGTCCATTACTGGTTCCATCAACCTACTTTACTTACAGCTCTATAAGTTCTTTAATAGCTTAATTGGCCATATTCGTTTATCTGTGAAATATATACTGTACAAATATACTGTCTGATATTAAGAAGACGTAATACGTCCGTACGTAGGATGATAAAGTCGGTTCATGGTGTTCCGCGATCCTGGATCTTAATAACCATTACACATATGAATCTCTTTATTATTCTTTGGATATATTAAACTTGGTCATATTTCCCATACCTAGACTGTTTTGTTGTGAAACAGAATCCTCGGTAATTTTATTTTCAAACATGACACCTTTGTCGCTTGTTTTTGCTTGAATCTTCGAAACCACTTATTAACACTTTTTATCAAATGTTGTATTAGGGCTCCAGTAAAGGCTATCTCTATCACACGTTCTTCGCGCAGAAGTACATAGAGCCATCCTTTAGCCGCTGCTGGGACTAAGAACTGTACGCGTTTTTGTGGATCCAGGCAACAGTCTTTTAAATCAGTTGAAAGTATACAAGTGGCACGTACTCGTATATGTACAGTCAACCAATTTGATTCGTAGGTCACTATGGACTTTATCAAAGTGACGTTGTAAACCAAAACATAGGAAGTCTCTTACGTTTTGGATGACAACGTCACTTTAACATAGTCCAAAGTGGCCTAGAAATCAAATTGGTCGAATGTACCTTATCAATTTTAGTTTTTACTCGTTCCTACTACGTTAACAAAACAAGTATTAAATATTGCTATGGAATTTTCTACAGTTTCTTGGCAACTTTAAACATCCGATTACTTATTCTGTGAACGTAATTTGATACAAAAAGGGTTGTTCTTATAACACCATTTTATAAATACAATTCAGAGTTTTCACGCACTTTATTTTTGGTAACAAATCTTTTTAACTTCACTTTGCCAAGTTTTTCGGTATGAAGCCAAACCGCGGATCGTAGCTCGAAGCGATGCTAACTTATCATTCCGAGGGACTTCCTCTTTGTGAGAACGCTAAACAAAATGATGAACCAAAGCCGTGTCATACATAACTCATTTGTGCCAAACTTGTATGTCACGCCCCTTGACATTTTGGTGTAGTTTACTGTGGTGTTATTTGGTAACTTTTGGTTTACCCTTGTTACATTGTTCCTCATTTCACAGAATGTATCAATTTGTTAAGATTTATTGACAACCATTGCCCGGATAAACCGTTTTTTTTAAATTTTCTCCGGTAAATACGTTTAAGCATTTCACATGAGCCCGAGGGGACCCAACTATATCTACTAGAGTTCGTTTTCATTTTATGTCTTTCTTAGCAAAGTTGATGAAGCCCCGCACGGCGGAGCTTCTATTCTTGGGAAATTTGCCCTTCGGCCATTTAACGTTACCTAGCAAACCTAACCTAGCACTGCAAACGAAGTGGCCCTTTTGCGAATCATTGTTAGACATCTAAAGTTGTACGCTACAAGCGATATGGTTATTTTCCGAGTCAGTAATATTCCTATCCTACAACTACCCTGTCACGAGTGTTACCTTACGTAACACTTTTTTACTATACAAAACATGAAACCGTAAATTTAGTCATAGACACACAACGGGCAGTCTTACCAAAACAACAAGAGCAGCATAAAAAAAGCGATGTATCCTATGAAACGTATTTCAAGCGGTTCCCGGCAACTGAATTTGTAGCAACCACCTGTTAAAGTATGATGGAAGATGATCTGTAGTTGCGCCTCCATCTATCTGTCGAACGCAACACTGGTACAGAATAGCATAAGCTGGTTTTTATGGCACTTCTTCTTTCTTTTTCTTCTTATTAGAAGTAACGTGATATGATAACTAAATATGTTAATTATTTTCAATAACGCCACTCAAAGGAAGAGAAATAAAAATGGGCAACGACGTAACGTCAATTTGTTAAGTGTTACAGCTTCCACTAACAACCAATCTTTTAACAAAATTTAGAAATAGATTAATGTACTGTTTGAGCGATAAAATTCACGCTAGTGCAGTTTTAAAGGCGATACAAATTGTCGATGTCTTAACCTTATGCTGCAGTCCGGCACCCTACAAGCTATTTGATCATATAATAATTTATAACGAAATAAAAATCTTACAGTTTCAGGGCTTATTACCATGAGCTTTATTCTAATTTGGTTAGCCACTCTTTCTTCAATATTGTAGGTATTCATAATGATGTTATGTAGCTTTATGTCCGCTGCTACGGTGACAGTGAAATTTTAAATATCTAACCTATTATGATGTTCATTCCAGCTTCCACGGCAAATGTACGTCATCAACTGAATAAGCAATGTGTGACGTAATTCAATTGACCTTTCTGTATCACTACAGGCAGATACTCCCACATTGGGATACACTTAGTGAAGAAAGTGCGTAATTCGTGTTAGCAAAGTTATTTTAAGGATTTTCTTTCTTTCTGTAAGTGCTTGGTTAGTGTCTAAAAGTCAAATGAAAAGTCTATGAGACTTATTGTGCTCTTTTGTCTTGTTCGAACCAAAAAAAACATTCTTTATTTTAAAAACAGGTGGTCAAATTAAGTTTCACTTGGTTCCAATATTCATTCGATGTCTTGAATGTTTAGATTGAAGATATAACGATAATGGCATCTTCTATCTTTCAATTTTCATCTCAGAGACTTTAGGCACGAGATAGATCGAATATTGAAAATTAGGCGTTAGTACAAATTGGTTTGCGTCCTGATGGAAACGCAAATTAAGTTTAGTCGACAAAACAGCTTGTTTTTTATTACTGCTGATGCGTATTTCACACTCAATGATTTAATAATAGTAGTTTATGAAATTGTTGCATAATGACGGGTATTAAAACACGAGTGTGTGTTTAAGAACCCAGCCGCTAGGCGAGGTTTTTAATAGTATCACACGAGTGTTTTAATACCTAGTTATGTGCAGTTTCTTACACTACTTTATCTACTCTCAAACATTACAACCAAACGTATTCAATGAATGGCGCGCCAAAACCTAGCACATCACCGGCATCAACGCGCATGCGTTTAAGCGGGCGCTGTCACAGACAAGTAAAAATTGGAATGAAAACTTTTTGTAATGCTGTAAAAATAACGCGAACCGCATGTGCGTTCCATTAGGTATAAAAAAATAATTGATATGGAACCTCGTTGGTAACGTTAGAAGTTTACGTATAATTCGAACTTTACGATATAAGAGTAGATAAAGGTTTTTACATAACTATACGATAGATTAAAAAAAACCCGATATAATGGTGACCCCATCTTTCAGAGTTGATATCTCTTAAACGGTCCAACCTGATTTTCATGAAACCTACCTATGAACCATCAATAAAAACCCTGCTTTCAAATAAAAAAATCCGCATCCAAATCAGTTCATCCGTTTAAAAACTACGGTGCCACAGACAGACACACACACACACACCTACACACATAGCGGTCAAACTTATAACACCCCTGTTTTTAGTCGGGGCGGGGGTTAAAAATTCCACCACAATTGTTTGATATTTTAGTAAGATAAATTGAGTCGCTCTTCAAACTCGAATAAGTCCATGCCAAAGGACAACAGAATTTGTCTTTTCCTAAACAAATTAAGTTTTAAATTCGTATACCAAATTTCAAGGACATATCCGAGTTTGAAGTTAAGCGACTCAATTATAGTCAGTGTTGATATATTTTAATCCGTCCGTGCTACCAGTAATCTGACGCTGATCAAGATTGACGCAGTCTGCCAATTGATTTTAAATAAACTCAACCGAGAGCTATAAATTCAGAGGTACGCTTATATAGCTAATTTACTTGAGGGTTACGATCTTTGAGTGTTGTAGTAAAGCCAACACATCAAAGATTCAGGACCAAATTGACGCACACACGCCACTCTTGTGTACGGTTGAATGTCAGTACACCAAGGCACAGTATAAACAGTAGTTCATCTTCAAACAAAGATACATCGCGCGGCTTGGATGAGTGCTTGGTTTGTAGCCGCGGCGAGCCATCACAAGCAAACTCAACAAGCGTAGCACCAAGCCGGTTTAGTTGGGACTGCACCATCGCTGCGTTTAGTTGCGTACGTATTGAGTATCGAACGATACACGTCGACGCTAAACTAGCACCCGAGCGGCAATAGGTAACAGAAAGTCCTAAAAGGCCGGGGACGAACTACTTTTCTGTTTATACTTTGACCAGCTCTATTCTTCTTGTAAGCGTTACGATAGCTCTTCTCTATTTGTAACTAGCGACCCGCCCTCGCTTCGCTTCGGCTTATGTGACTTCTGTGACACCCGTACGTAATCCAGAATTTATTTTACATAAAATCCTTTCTCTTCAATCACTCTATATGTACGAGTATAACAATTTGGGCTAAAGGGAAGCTAGTACGTAGTTGTACATTGTCTGAATCCCAAACCCTTGTTAACTCAATTTGCGTCTTTTGTCTGATCATCGATTTCTGAATTATCTTTGAAGCAATCTTAGTAAGTGTTATCTATACTAATTTAATAAATTTCCTTTGTTGCAAGAATTAGACAGGTAATAGACACTATCAAAATTGATCTATGTTCAATAGTGTCTATTACCTAATATGTAACATATTTACCTACACAGTTTTGCACATTACATAAAAATCCTAAGTACCTACAACATGCGTACTCTGAGATATTTTACACATAAGTAATTAACTCTTTCTTTTTTTTTGTACCTAAGCTTGAAACATCGTCACTAATGAATGACTCAAATAATCGGCATTAACTGACTTTGAACGCGGTCGATAAAATCGTATCTTCCTATCAGCCTAGGCTAAGAAAGACAAGTTAAGGTTGGTACCAAATTAATAAAAAAAAAATGCCTATCACAGGACAGTGTCATACAAATTGACCTAGTCACAAACTAAGCTCTAGGCTTGTACTATAGGTACAACAATAAACTTACTTACATAGATAAATAAATACTTAAATACATAGAAAACCTCCAAGCGCAAGAGCAAATAGGTACTCGAGCTATTAAAAAAATATCTGCCCTTGCCGGGATTTGAATCCAAGACTGCTAGCTTTCTAAGCAGGGTCACTACCAGCTAGGCTAACGTGTCGTTAAGATCACTTCTAATCTAAAATCCATATCGTTATAAACAACATGACTTCTGACGTACATGTACACAACAAACTCCACGATATTTATTTCGGTTAATCGGTATACCAAAATGTAATATGTCACTAGCAACCCATCCTGACTTTGCCCGCATACTCAATCATGTCGCTAAACTCCTATATACTAAACCGACCTCGTGAATCAATCATGAGAACAGGAAATTCGTTCTGCAGGTGGGTGCAGGGAAATTATGGGACACAACGCGGAGGGGGACTTGGATCGAAACCAACAGTTGTGTTGCTTCACCGTGCACAACGAATTGTGATTAAAATGTTAAAAGTTATTGATTATCAGGTGTTTCTTATGGTAGTCAATTATTTTTTTCTGACCACGCTTTATCCTAGTATGTGACTCTGCCTACGAAGCTAGTAGTCTCGGGTTTGATTCCCGGTATGGGCAAATGTTTGTGTGATGAGCGCGTTATTTTGTTTCTGAGTCTTGGGTGATTTCTATTTATTTATCTAGTACCCCTAGTATAAGCCTATAGCTTAGTTTGGGATTACTAATTCGTGTGAGATTGTATAATGTTTTGTTTTGCCTGTAAGAAATAATACTAGCAAAACGCTGAAACAACTATGCTAGTATTTATTCCATCATAGGGAAATAAACGTGTGGAATGAGACAAAACAATACTAAGTATTTGATATTACTACCTAATCTCCCTTAAGACAGTAGCAGCATCGATTGATTGAAAACAGTGGATATAGCATGTTAGAATTGCCACTACTCTTTGCCTCTAAAACGTACGTAACATTCAGAGCAAGCATTGACAGTATGAATATAGAAAAGTTCAAACGGTTTTGCTGCATACATTTAAGACGATGAAGTAATATTGCTTTGAACTTTTGCGGCGCTTCTCAACAGATGTCATTTCCGACGCGTTCGCGAAATGAAATGTGTTGTCTAGGGTGCACTGGGAAAGGAAAATGACGGGTTTTCGTTTCTCGCAAGCGTCGAAGAAATTCAACGTTCTTAACATTGAAATTTGAATATGACATTATTTTAAGCGTCTCTTTTATATGTATAGGTATTTCGCTTAATTACAATCATTGGTTTTTTTACATGTTTTAATCCGAGTCACCCATTTCACTTACCAAGATTGTTACAACTAACCAAAACAACATTTTGCGTATGTACCTATCTGCAAAATGTGCAAAACAATCATTATTGCATTATTATTATTTATAAGATACATCGTTACATTTTACCCGCTTATTATTTCACTCAGCGTGTTGCTGTAAAAAAAAACCTTCATAAAATACTAAAAAAAAAATGTTTCTTCTTCTGTTTCACATTCAAAGGCACCGATTCCTATATTCCCCACCTCCAAGCTAGTAAAACGTAGGTACAATTCCAAATATTCAAATTTCATTTTAAAGTAGGTCTTTCAACCTGGCTGAATAAACCTGGCAACAGACAAAATTCCTGTATTCACGTTGTAAAAAAAATCGAGCCATAAATTCAGCTCTAAGTCTGTACTTACTGCGCAGTCGGTCCATTTCTCTCCCGGTTTAGTTAGGTAGGTAGGCTTCCAGCGGCCGCTTCAGTCAGCCCTCATGTGTTGAGTCGAGAGCACTCAACGCGAGGCCAGAATCGACACGGTCCACTAAAAGTGACTTCCTTCTTATTTCAAATCGGAATTCGAATGACGTAAATGTGTGCGACAGTGATTTGGAATGCGCGGGAAAATGCTGGCCGGTTAGAATTTTGCCGCTAAATTTTGGACAAGCGAGGAGCGATGATCAACAAAACTTGCCATGGATTGTTTTTAAGTTTTGTCTCTATCGCCGTATGCTGCCAGGTTAATGAAACTATGGCGAAAAGCGCTAGCCGATTTATTGGTGAGTTTTTTTATTATTATTAACGCCAGTCCAGCGTACTTAAATGAATCGTTTATTTTGTAACTGTGCACAGGGCATTCACTAACTAAGCCATAATGGAACTTCTACTGATAGTTAACAGAAAGAATATAAGTCTCGAATGTGGAAATTAAAATTCCCAACGAAATACAAGATTTACAAAACACTTACCGCTTTAAATAAATAGACAAAGGAGCATTAATATTTTAATTGCTTGGCAGAAGGTAGGTGCAAAAGACATTAATTTGTGATTTAATTATTGATATTAGAATTTTATTACATTTTATATTATCGTTGTGTTCACGTGTGCAAATTATGTAATCAAGTAAATAATATGAAATTCATAAATAATTGAGATTTTAAACCATTTGGTATAATATAACTTGTCAAAAAACAGCTTGATACGGTAACAGGTGGAAATACAATATTCTCAAGCGGCGACCACCACATAAAGCAGCAGAATTTGAGTAACAATTAGATCATGTTCCTAAACTCCTAACAATGCCCTAATTTTTCTAAATTCTTTTTTTTACCAAGCTAGGTATCATTTGATGTAAGCATGCATTTTCACAGTGCATTTTTTTTTTACTATTTTTGTAATCATTTATATGTGTATGGGCATTGAAAGGGGAGATTTTTTAAATCACCCCTACGATGAGTTTTATTTACAAAGAATCAATTTTTAATCAATATATCTTTCGACCCGTGCACTTAATTTGAACAGTAAGCACTGTTTAAATTAATACTCCAAAGTAAATATACACTGTTTAAATAATAAAAAAGTAAAGCTTTAATTACCGCATCGCAAAATATTGGCGGTCGGTGCAGAGGCGTTATTCTCTGACACACATACCGGCGGGTTTACTCGATCGAACTGGCCTCAGTTGACACCTAAACGCGCTAGTTGTGCACTACATTTCGTGTCTACGAAATTGGTTCTGCGCCGCCTAGGGCGTTTGCCCACAGGTAAGAGGGATAGGAAACGTAGCGTGTAAAGGAGTGAAGTTATGCAATTCGATAGAGCGGACTTGCTATTGAAGGGAAGAGAATAACACCATTTTACGGCACTGTACGGTTGGCCGCCTCTGCTCGTTGTGGTCGCGGCTACTGCCGAGTCACCCCGTACCTGATTGTTCCGCAAATACAGGACAAATGAGCAAAAAATACGCATCATTTTGGGCTTAATGTACCTTGTTTGTTAATTATGCGATTGTTGGTAGATTATTGGACATTAATTAAAGACTGCAGCGTGGTTATATTTCATTAAAGGATCCCCTGTATCTTGAGACCTAGCTCGGTCGTGTTTTACATAGTAGTCGTTTAAGTCAATGTCGTGTATAAGTACATGAGGTACTATCAGCCCAATGGAACCCTGACCCACCATAGAACGGTGTCACAGTGACATTATAAAACAATTTGTTTGACACTTCTTATGACTTGAATCATAACGTCTCTGTGACACAGTTCTATGGTGGGTCAAGGTTCCAATGGTCTGATAGTACAAGTGCTAGCGAAAAATTAAAACACCCACGCTCGAATAGCATTATAAATACATGTCTTGCTAAGGGTATTTTTAGCTTGATTGTGGCAACGTACTTCCTGGAAGCTATTTAATGGTACATTTAAAACATACCTTTTGTCCGGGGAAATGGGAAACGTTATTCCGGTTATGAAATAAAATGCGGTTGCAAATATTCTGCCGTTGACAATGGAGTTGCTGAAAATATCCAAATCATATGAAACAAAACAATAACTTTTTGGATTTTCAATGAGCACTCAGTGGTGTTGCGACTTGCGACTTTATAGTAAGGAGATAAGCTCATATTCATTACACACTAACCGGATCTTATGAAGGGCTCATAGTAACGCCACTATCTTAAGCCTTTTTCGCTTCAGCTTATTGAATTTTTTTGTATGGGAATTTTGAATGAAGGAAATTCTTATTCAATTTAACACGGCTGATGCTATTCCTTTCAAATTTGTAGTGTAGGTAACGACACCTTTTCGCTAACAAGTGAACCGTTATTTCAATTTCGTCCTTTTCTAACATAAAAAAACAATAAAAATACAAAAAAAAACAAATAGAAAATAAATACTTTTATTCACAACAAAAGCACAAATTAAGTAATAATAAATATAACTATACAGAGTTGGACAGTTGTTGTGATCCCAACTCAGCATGTGCCGCTAAATAAGCCAACGCTGGTCGTCCGTTTTTTTTAAATATTTAAAACAACACCAATTCCTCGATTTTGCAAATAAAGGTATCATTAGTTTGTAATGACGGTCTTTATTGCACTCTGGATACCGTACCCGGTTAAATTATTAATTAGGGATGGCGAATAAATATAATTTATGGGCTATATAGCCTTTAGCGGTATTATGTTAGTTATATTATACTTCATTATACTCGTAATCTAGCCGCGATTAGAAAGGGATTTAAGGTGACAGTTTTACCATACACTTACGTCAAAGTGTATATGAATTGACAGCTATTCCAATCCCAAACTAATCGCGGTTTAGTAAAGCTTTTGTAGCGGTGCTGTTTTTTAGCTGAAGGAACTTTTGCTCTTGAATATGCATGCGGTGAAATGAACTGTTAATGAAATACCAAGAGAACTCCTTAACGATTAACGTCTCTTCGTCTTGGATGGATAGCAGCATGTACAGAGTGATGAACAATTTAATTGAGTATACATAATATTAGATAAAGGTATCAATAGGCTTTTAGGTAGGCTATTAGATACTTATAATGAACCCTTTTTGTGAGATTTTGAAGACAGTGGTTTTTGTCATGAAATGTAACAGAGTGCTGTATTGCTGAATTGATCTCGATATTGATATTTTTGTCTCTTAGCAACGTGTAACATTTTAAAAGCTTTTTATAAATATTTTACTATGCTTGTCCTGTGGTTACCATAACACAAATGTCCACGAAGATAAACAGAATTAAGTACCTTAAAATTATAAAGGTGAACACTTTGACTTCGAAGCCGTAGCTCTTGTTATGCTTCTTTGAATTGGCAACCTGTTAAATAAAAAAAAACACAAGCACCCGTTTCAGGAGACAAGTCAATCTTATAAAGATTTATTAGGTATTATATATCTATAAGTGATGTTATCATATCGGCTTAGTAGGGAGAACGACTCCTTGACATTAGGTATATTACTAGGTTTTATCCGTACTTCGGGTAGACCGTTGATCCTTCAGTGTCTGTTTGTTTTGAAGAAATTTTACACGTTGTGAACTGTTTTGGCCTTTTGACAAATTTTAATGTCATAGATACCATTACAATAAAGGACCTAATAAAATGGCCAAACACTCAATTTTGGTCTCCCATTTATTTCTATGGCAGACAATCGTAATAATATAAAAAAGTATCCATGGTTTCCCAAGAGCGTAAAAGTCTGGTTTCACAATTATTGCAATGAATGATCGTCCACAAAAAGTTACCTTGCCGTGATAAATTATACTACCCTTAAGTTACTATTAAGTGGAGGCTGAATATGAAATTTGAAGTAGGTAAATTATTCGTTCGTACAGAAATTACAAAACTTAAAAGTTATAATATCACGTTAATTATCCACGTCTAGCCTTATACCTATGTTTTTAGTGAAACCTATAAAATTATCAAGGTACTTTGCTCTCAATCGTTAAGTGTAAAGTTGGATGTATGATAGTGCTAATAACACGGTAAAAGCAAAAGTTTTATCGCTTGCCACCTAGGAACTTTAGCTCGTAAAGCAAACATGAGTACACGTATAAATTATACCTAATTACTACCTTACAAGTACTGTACTGCTGCTAGATATATTTCAGTAGTTTTATGGAAAATGTCAAATTTTCGGAAGTGAATTTTCCTTGAATTTTACTTGAATGCTGTACCATAAATACATTTAATTATATTTTGGTTACAACTGTACATATATATAGTTTTAACTAGAAGAAACTACCATGCTTCAGTCTTTTCTTTTCAATTAACAATGCTACCTTTAAAAAAATGTAGACAGGTACTGTAGAAACTGTGACAGTTGATTAATAACTTCGGCAGTAAAAGCTATCTTAATATAGGTAGTTAAGAAATAGTATTGGACTAAATGTATGATATTATAGTTTATTCCATACAAAGTGTGATCCTTAGTTTACCAAGTTATCAACCCCGGGTACAATCTCTTATGATAATAAAGGGCCGAAGGCTTAAAGTTTCCACCCAGGTTGGTAATAACGGACCCAGCAATAACATAACCCGTATCATACTATCGGCAGAATCTGCAGAATTTCGTCGCTTTACATTTTTTGAGGCTATTATTTTAGGGTAAAGGAATATGAGCATAATAAGCACCTTCTGCAGCGGAATTCAGAATTTAAAATCATTTTAAAGTTATTTTAGGTGTTAAAATATTTTCGACCAGTTTTATTCTGATTGGATGCAGATTTTATACCCAGAATAAATAAAACACACCCTGTATTTCGGATATTCCAGTGTCTGGATATATAAGTGCAAATTTGACCTCGATCAGAAAGCCTGGTTAAAATGGGTTTCGTTTGGAAAGTTTACGATATAATAAAACAATTTATCTTTTGGAACCATGTGTATAGGTCAAACATATCAAATAGATTTTGAGCGTGATTAATTAGTACCTTCCGACTAAGAGAGAATTATGATGAAAACCTCATACATAAGTCGTTTACTGTTCAACATGTTTTAGTCTGTCTACTATATGTGATTAATTAATGTGTTCTATAAAAACTATCAATGTAAAACGGGGTCGTAACGTAGTTATAAAAATTGTCGATATTCCGATATTTCTACGATATTTCAATTGTTACGATCAAGAATAACCAGGTTTTTTACCGTTTTATTAATTATAATCCTGTCTACTCTAATATTAGATCTGAGTAGTTTGTTTGTTTGTTTGCTTGAACGCGCTAATCTCAGGAACTACTGGCCCGATTAGAAAAAATATTTCAGTGTTAGATAGCCCATTTATCGAGGAAGGCTATAATTATATCGTACTCTTATAAACCGAAGCGAAGCGAGGGCGGGTCGGTAATTAATAATAAACGCGATTGTTCTAATAAGCTAGCTATCAATTAATCCCCGTTGGAAAGTCCTCGATATCGTTCCAAGAATGATCTTTCACTCCGTTGAATATTAAATGAAAACCATCAGCTAGTTCCTCCTTCAGGGTAAACTACGGGTTTGAGCACCTTAACTTGTTAATGTTAAGACTTCTCTAACCGCTGCAGAGGCCGCGGCTAAACTTGAGCAAAGTGCTTGCATCCACAATTAACGCTGTCATTACCAGATCCTTTTGCTAATTAGCCTGATTCCTAGTTTAACTTAAGCTCCGCTAACTTTCAGACATTCATTAAGAGTACCTACAGAAACGCAGAGCTCCTTACATTAGCTTTAAATACCGGAGCATTTTTTCAAAGAATTATTAATGGTCATGTTTATGGATCCTTTAAAAATACTCTCATTGTGTTTAAAGCTTAGTGACTTGCGTTTTTGTGCTGTAAATATTTATTCGTGCAAGTATTTCAGGGTTAAATATGGTTTCGTAGCTTGTAATGAGTTTATGTAGATACTTATTACAAAATTTGGTATGACGGTGATGGATGATGTATAACTTCGTTAACTAATCGGATTAGAATACTGACTTTTAACAACTTTACGCTGATTAATGTATGATTTTGATTTCCGAAGACCGTCTAACAGGAAAGTGAAAAATATGTAAAGCTTCTCAATCGGTTATTTATTACCTACTATAAGTCATAATGTGTACTAATTTTGGGTGTTCCTCGGAATCCCTAATAACGTTTGTCCTAAAGCATCATTTGACCGAATTATTGTTTGTCCTAAACTGGTTTTTAACTGCGTTCGATAACTTTTTAAGTTTTCCAAAAATAACTGCGGTTACGTTAGTTTAAGGTTGTATTATAACAACAATAAAAGAAACAATATTCTTCTAACGAAAACTCAGACAAAAGATGCATTAGGACAAATGACGATTAGCGATTCCAATATAGTCCCGTACAAATGAATATACCCGTAGTTATTATTATCCTGTAAAATAACATCGTAATTTCCCATAAAACCATTTAGTTCCGCATATATTTTACTTTTCGACGTATGCTTTGTGCCTCTATCAGTAAATGTGACACTGGTTCAGACGGTATCTCGATGTCTGTGGCCTTTGAAGCGATGCAGGCATCTCAATGACATCTCTTTGTCCTCTATCTCGGCCCCGCTATCTTTTTTGCTGAGTCTTCGTGCAATATGTCACGGAGATAGGTGCTTAATTTAGTACATCTACTTCCTCTGTGTGCTTGCGGATTAGTTGGAAATTTTGTTAGTCTAAAGGGTGTAAGGTCAGGCGTCTGGGGGCTATTTTAACTTTTAATACTAATTTTAAAAGTAGAACATGTCTTAGTATGATAATTTACAATAGCCCCTTATGTATTGAGTCTGCGATTTAATTAAATAAAACTAGCAACCCGTCCTCGCTTCGCTTAGGTTTACGTGAGTTTTCTGTAACACTCACACATAAACTAGTAAATGCCTCTATGGTAATATTTTCACCGGTTATTTCACAAATACTGCTGCTGGCGGTTGGTTCAAGGTTAACATAGCCAGTTTACCTAATTAATGCAGAGGAATGAAAATGGTTTCAACGCTTTGTTACGTAACTAGACAAAGGTTAAGCCTATCTAGATCTAATTAGGTCGATCATTGATTCATGCTTCACTGAACAAAATTAGGCTTCAGCACGAAAAACTTCCAGAACTTTCCACAAACTAACTAGAGCTAGTGCCAAAACCCAGGCCTGCCTAACCGGTCCAATACTTAAACAATTGTGACAAATTGAGCCGTAAAATTTAGTAAATTCTGGAACATTTTCTGCGAAGAAACGTTCCCCGTGGGGCTTAAGTAATGATGACAAAGACGTAGACTGTTATTTATTATTTGAGAGCTGACCCTGTTATGGCATATTTCATTAGACTTTAATTACCGTCGCATCGCGCTCCGAGGGACGTCACTAAAATAATTAGGTTAGTTCACTTGTATACCTAAAGACGGTTCGTTAGGGTAATGAATGCGACAACCGGGATGCCGAGCAGCTGAGATTTTACATTGATCTGTACTAGTAGCAGGTAGTAGACTTGTAGAACAACTTGTAGGCAAAGACGTTTATATTTTATTAGTAGTAACCGCAGCAAACACAAATATGATTTTGAAGCTACTTTAAAACAAGAAACTCGTAACGTAAAAAAATAAAAAATTGTAATATTAGGCGAATTATACTGAAAGTGAATGAAACACATGTAAACATCCTGTGATCCTCCGAAACTTTTCTGCATTAGTTCTTGTTTCCGAACCGGATGCTATTACCGTATTTCAAATAGCATTATGTTCATTCGACAGTAAAATTGAATAGGAAACATATATGCGTATTAAATCGGTCGAATGACTTAGATCAGAATTGCCACGAATAGTGATTTTGCCGAATAAGTACCGAATATTTGATTACGCTCTCGGCCGGAGCACCGAATATTCGACAAAGAATGTGAATAGTAACTAAATAATAGTGGCATCTCTAATCAGGTCGGTGTACTTTTACTATACTGTAATTCATCATAAAAAAAGAAAATGTTTTAGTCGTGTTTCCCTTCGGTTACCCATCATTGTAAATATACATTTTAGTCTCTTTCGCGGCGTGGGTACCATCTCAGGTTTTTAACTTGACCTGACAAAAAGATATAGGAATTGGTCAAACGACAGACGTAATATTCCGTTTTAGTATTTTTATTGAAAAAGAACCTTACTCACTCTGTTGTCTCGTATTTCCTACTAAAATATTATTCGTAGGTACGTTTTCAAAAGTTTTCTTTAACAGAATCACATTAAAATTCTGCCAAATGAGCAAACGTCCAACAGCAACATGAATAAAGTGCAACACTTGCCAGCCTTATTTAAATACATTTCCAATGCGGTAGGAAAGCCTTCGAAAACACCAAACGAACTCTAAATAATTCAGCAGTGTTCGGATAAAACCTACGCCGCTCGGTACGTAAGTTGCCAACGCGAAGCCGCAACACGGGAAATAATCAGCTTAGTGACGACAGTACTCGTGTCAAATAGGTATATTTGTGTTGTAGACATAGGACGTGGCGTGCACGCAGACGCTGAAACATACGAGTTTATGTACAAAAAAGTAAAAAACACCCCATATTTTTCCTCACTAAGAAGTATTTATTACACGATTGTAGACAAAAAAGGCTTACATTCGTTATTCGTAATATACGTTACAATAATAGAACCGATTCCGAATATACAGTGTGTTTTTACTTGTCTCTAAAATATCACTAAAGTAATGAATTTCGCAGAATACACATGAGGGTGCCCCCCCTTCCATTTACATTTGACACGACATTCTGGAACATCCTGTATTTCCACTCATAGCAGTTATTGAGGGGACCATGATAGACCAGACTAAGTGATAACAGGTCAAATTGGACGAAACTTGGAGAGCCGTATTCCCAACAACATTAAAAAAAACTTGCAGAAAAAGAAGAATAAGAGAAATAGGTTAATTAGTGGTAATTTTTGGATACGATAAAAGGGATCGACCGAATAGTAAAAAATATTCTGATGTATCTTTCAAAAAGCAATTACGTAGGTAAACGAACACAATTATACACTCACATAACAAATAGTCAAGAGATAACGCGAAATAAAACGGAAGCGCATTTATGAGTATCGAACTAAAAACTGAAACTAATCTAGTCTCTGGAGCAAAATCTATTAAGCATCCCGCCGCTTCGACCGGTCAAGTGGAAGTTATAATTAATTGGGACTAGACACCGTATAAAACAATTATCCATATTCACTTTCTACACACAAAAACAAATTGAAAGCAGGCAAATAACCAGTAAATATAAAGTTTATCTGTTAGGTGACAATCTATTTGGAAGTTGGACTAATGGCCCGCTGTAAGAGCCACAAATCCCGGGCTTGTTTATAGTTGGAGTGCGAAGCAATGGCCACTAGAAGCGACAGAGAAACCAACATGCCCAATTTTACTAGACGTTCAGGAAACTTTACTTCGGTAAAGTTGTCTTCGCTGAACTTCATTGGATTTCCCAGCAGCCGCACGCAATTTGTTATACTGGTAAACATTTATTGACTAAAGTTAGTGTAATAATTGGTCTGTACCAGTGATGCGAATGTCAGTCAATCACTCTTATTGATATTAAAAAATAACGCCGGCGAAAAGATGGTTAAACCTTCAGGATCCAGTCAATTTTCCGGAATAAAAGACATAATACCTAATATTTACATTTACAATATAAGTTCGGGATGTGGAACTGGACTGTCTGGCTCTGGCTCTTACATGCCAAGGAATTCAAATACTTAGTGCATTGACGCCATGTTGTTTTAGGACGCCCTCGTTTGCCACAGACTCTTAGATAAATGGCAAATGGCAAATTGACAGTCACAGAGTAAATTAATCATCAACATCACATCGGCCAAGACGATCAACCCATCCCCCTCATCTCCCGCTCCTCGGGGCTCGAGTAAATTAATACACCGCCTAAATTCAACACTGCCTATAAACAGTATTGTTTTTGATCGTTGTAATAATGTTTATATTATTATGTTTAGTCTTTTCTTCCTTTTAATTGATGGAAAAACAAGAATTAGGAAACAAAGCGATATAATGGAAACAATAACGAATTAGTTTTCCACTACTCCCCTTATTTCTTCCCGTTGGGGTTGACTTTCGGAAAGTCCTTATTTAGTGCTTACATGAAAGGAACTCCTGTACCAAATTTCAAGTTTCTAGGTACTGGCAGGAAGCTGCACAAGAAAGGGATGTGTGGAAGGACGAGAGGAAGGCCTTTGCCCAGTGGGACACTTTAAGCTAACAAACGATAATAAAAATAATGTCGAATATAAATAAGCTCAAGCTACAAGCAATAAACTGTGTACTACGCAAAGGTAGGTCGGAACTTGGACTTTGTCATCAGATCGATATCTTCAAAAGTTTGTTAACACAACGCGAGGGAACCGTGACCTTTTAGTGAACAAACTGTTGATAATACTTACCTGTCTACCCAAATTTTGCTGTTTATTTAGGATTACAGTGCGGTTTAAAATTTAAAAACGCAAACTTGTGATTTCTGTTAACAGATCTTGAATTCTTCAGTTTATGCTCAAGAGTTCTAAAAAATTCTGATATTTCAACGTATCTCACTACAATAGCATCCTTTTTTCTGCAATCTTTTAACAGAGGCCACATACTTATAAAGCTTTCCAAAATGAAAGGTTTATCCCTTTATATCGTTGAATAACGTTCATTGTGTCAAAATAATTGGATAATGTGACACCGTGTTGCTACTTGCTACAATGAGGAACACCCGTTTACGGGTGGGAATCTGATTTAGAGACGGAAATGAAGATCGTTACTTCTGTATACACAAGCTGCGCAGATCTCTAGTAAGATGTACCTTACTGTAGCGGTACTTCGGAATTCGAATGCAAAGTTTAAATTAAACCTGAGTTTTCTCCATCAAAGGCGCCTATTTCTAGATGATTAAGCCAGTAGTAGTATTTCACTTTTATAAAGATGGATATGGATGATATTAATTGTGTTGTAATATCAAGCCTTTGAAGAACGGCATGAAGTATTGGAAAAAAAAAAATTCTTACATTTATTTTCTTATGTTTATAGTTACTTATGATAAATGGAAACCTACTCGTATTTTATCCAAATGATTAAAATTTATCAGTTTATTTTCTCTATTTACGTATCACTATAAAATAAACGATGACAAAGATACATTTATTGATGTGAATTACGTGCAAGTATTGTTTATGTCGTTTTTTCAAACGAAAATTCGGTCGTCTCACGCAAACTTTGACTGTTTTTATTTATAGCAAGCTTAATATCTTCTGAAACTTATTTTCTATCTAACCGTGGCTGTTCCAGCTTAAAACTATTTCGATTTATCTCATCTGTTAGTCCATAGTTTACGCAGGTCCCATTTTGGGGTCACAGCCTTTTGTTTACTTATGCATGAAATGGAGTCCCCAACCCCTGTTAATTATGATGTTACATTCTGCTTGAAAATTGGATATTTTATTGATAATGTTTGCTTTCCTGCCGAGTGGAAATTTAATATTTAGAAATTAGGATAGGGCGGATTAGATTGCTATGCCAATTGGTTTGCAGTGTAACTTTAAGGAAAATATATTTAAAGCATCATGCTTCACAGAATATCAAATAGACAAACGTAATTCTAATTACTTATTAAGAGACGTTTCAATATTTCTAAAAGCATAATTAGCATCTATCTTCGCGCTACTAATCAAATTAATATGATCTTTCTTAGCTTATAATTGTCTTACTCGGTAAACATCTTCGCCTAAGTGTGCAAAATGTGGTTACAGAATTATCAAAAAGTTTTTATAGTTATTGGAAATTCTGTAGCTCTGCCTACCCCACTCTGGGAATAATGGCGTGAGTTTATGTATGTATGTATGTATGTCTTACTCTAAACAACACCGGTATAGTTGTACACGAAAAACTTGCCTGTTTAACAAAAACGCATATTCGCACAAGAAAATGTCCCCTAAAACTAACTTCAGCTCAATATTACTTTATTCAACCCGTTTTACACCAGACTAACTTATCTAAAAGGTTTGTTAAAACATTGGAATCAAAGACAAATGAGTAGCAATCATTCTAACCGCTTTTGACCTAGATAGAGCTCTCATATTCCTAACACGTCTTCTGTTGAGCAAGGCCGGCAATCGGACCAATTGGTCCACAAATCCAGTGACTCGTTTAGGCTCTAGACATTTGAGATGACAAATATAGGTACTACGTGCTTTGACGTATTGACAACTACCAAATAACTACCCACTATTACTAGTTAGCTAATTGCTAGCTAAGCAACCTATCTGTTTCTGCAAACCTAGTTAATATAGACATGTGCAATTTATCCTGCTTCTATTACTAATGTGATAGTTTGTAAAGATCTACGTTCACTCCGTAATGCATCAACCGCCGAACAAATTTCCATACTTTTTTGCGAGCATATGATATACCCTCAATAGGTACCTTTCTATGAAAGGAGAGTATGATGAGTTTAGAAATATCGGTATTAAATTATAAATATATGGTTGAGCATTATTTAACGCACTACTCCATATTATTTGCTTGAATAATCAAGAATGAAGAAATTCAAACATTCGATCTTTAATAGCGGAATATTTTACGAGTTTTACAATGTCTAGTTTGATATGGGTTTTTTTGGCTTGATATGGGTTTCGTCTTCCGTTTTGTTGTCAACTGATGATAAGACAAGTTAGGAGATGTCACCAGATATCACGAAAGAAAAGTAAAGTAAGGACTTGACAGACGCGCGTGGAGCTAACCCCATGTGCTTCTGTTTAGTACATGAGAAAATACTCTTTTACCGAACAATCGTCTTCGCGTGTGATATCCATGGACTTCCGAGTATTTCTTTAACTCGACATTGGCGAAATACACCTTAACAGGAGCGAAAGCCATTAATTAAAATAAAATTAAACAAAATAAAACTAGTAAAACGAAATCTATCAAAATATTGCTGTTTTTACTCCTTTAAGGGATAATTTTCGAAAAATCATTTGACAAACCAATCCTTATATCTTAGTTCTACGTTTCATATTAAGCCAAGTTTGTATGTGTCTTGTAAATCTAGTAGTTGTTGTCTAATCCTTAATTAAGGCCTGTAACATATTAACACGTATTATTAAAGCAAACCACTTAATTGAAGCCGCTCTATTATGCTCAAATTCAACAGCGTTGGGCTCAAAGTATTATCCAATGGAAAAACTCTTAAAACTTTTTCATAATGGTCCGCAGAAGTTAAAAATTTTCAACTCCAAGTTTAAAACATACACGCTTACATTACGCAAATACCACTAGTGAAACTTCGCAGCCGTTACACCCATTTTTAGCTAACTCGCAAAGAAATATTAAAAATACGAATCTAATTTAGCTGTGGGCATATTGAGTTATCCCTCTTTTTGTTTCCTACGCTCACTCTGTATGCATGGCTCGTAACTCTGAATTACCAAATCGAAAAAACTGTTTTGTAAAACGGAATCTCGAAAGCATTTTCCCTGCTGAATCGTAAATCTTATTTTTCTATGAATTAAATGACCGGTACTTTTTCCATTTAGAAAATAAATAATGCTTACTACATTATAACTTAATTTTAATAAGCTATCTTGCAGAATAAAGGAATCTCTAGTACAGGGTTTGTTACAACTTAAATACGTTAAGTTTATTTCTTTGTATAAAGGAACGTAGGACCGTTTTCTGAAGAAACTCACAAGCATCGATTTATGTTGAAATTTATTTTAATAGAACACAGCTATTCACGTTATTTGAGAAACAAAAGATAAGGGAGCAGTCTTAGTTAACCGTTAATTAAAGTTTCGATTGAAAAAGTTTGGCCGACTGTTTTTGGAAACCGAACAGGTAAACACATGTTAAGAGAAGTTCTCTTGGTCTTTTAATTGTTTTAGATAATTTATAATTAAGGTTGACGACGGGAGGCAGGTACGTTTTGATTCAGAATTCAGATTAATTAACACTTGGAGTAACTTCATTTTTTTAACCTCAAATTCACAAAAAAACTTTTTCTAAGAAATCTTAAGAGGATTACGAAGCACCGCTAAAATCGCATCTAAAAACTGTCAAAAACATCATACAAATTTATATCAAGGTGATAACGTTTCTCTTCCCCTAAATAAAGTAAGTTTTACACGTTTTTTTAATTTGTTGTAGTTATTATAAAGAACTAGGTCTGTACGTATCCGGTTTTTGTTTTTTAAATTTTGATTCATTCTCAGAAATATTTTCTTGGAAAGGAAAATGAACAGACATAGTTTTTCATGATAACTACAACATATTCATAAATATACGGATTGACTTGAGAACCACCTCCTTTTTTTGAAGTCGGTTGAAAATCGTAAAAATCGGACTAGGTTTAAGGGAAAAGAAACGTTATCTCATTTCGTGTGGCAATTTTTAGCTTCACAATCCTCTAAACTGAAGTTTTAACGTTAATCTGGTTAGCACAAATCAAAGTGAGTATAGTACATTGTGCATCAAGGGCGGTAAGAAGAGGATTGCTAACGAGAGACTATTAGAAGCCCGACGCCGAAGGCGGAGGGCTTTTAATGACTCGAGTTTGCAATCTCCTTACTGCCCATGATACACACAATAATTTTCATCACATATTAGCGAGGTAATAAAAAATAAATAGAAAAAAAAACCTTAAATACGCTTCGGAAACAACAATCAAACAAAATTAAACGAACTCGATTCGCTAAGCTCAAAGAGTTTGACAACTTTTTTTTAGTCTTCCACAGATAATGCTTAGAATTGTTTTTTTTTAAACTTGCCAAATACAGGCCATTCTGCCAGATTGTACAAATTTTCAAAATGAAATTTAATAGAATAATTGCGAATGTCTCTGAAATAATGGTAAAATAGAAATATAATGCAGACAAATGTGCCGTATAAGTTTAATTAAACAGTAAAATTGGTTTGTAGCCAAGTTTTGAATATAGGAAATAAACCTTGGCTGATTTTACACCTCCTTGGTTTGAAATGTTGTACAAGTGGATTCCATATTTTAAAACTAAACTCATAACTCCCTAGGGAGTTATGAAAATCTATAACTCCCGCGGGAGCTAAGTCGGCTATAACTGCCCTAAACGCCTGCGTGTTATAAAACCCTTTCCGAGCAAGTGTGATGAAAAGGTTATTTTTCTAACCATCTATACAGTAACTAGCATAACAATTTAAGCGCTTATTTAGAATATCGCAATAAGCAGATGTTTTTAATTATTTACTACCAATCCTGATGTTTGTATCTGACTTTTTTTTTCTTAAACCGGTAAAATATTAACTTTACACGTTATGTATGCCACATTTCCCAATATTACGGAATTAGCAAATAAATTGCCTGTTTGACGCCGGGCCTTATATTTACGAGTACAACACGACACGAGGGGGACATTTTATTTGCATTCTCCCTCGGCTTACGTGGCGCAACGTTATTTTAAAGCCAGACACTTAATAAGTCATATCTCGTATGCCCAAATTTCTCCACGGGTCTACTCCAAAAAGCGCAATTAGGTAAGTTCGTTCGAATCGTCATGCGCTGCATGGAACTTACGCCAAACTTTGTTCCACCCGCTCGCGACAATTGTAGAATTGAAGCAGAACATTCTGGAAATTAGATCTGGTTGAATTACGGGCGAGACGTGAGGGCCATTAGAGCGGCCAATTTTATTTTGTCTTCGTGGCCAAGATTATTGATAGCGCTGGTCCGTATAACGGTCATAGGATAAGTGCCAAGTAATCATGGTTGTAAGACCACTCAAAAATTATGGCTTAAGAAGAAAAGCGATAAATGAGTCTATTAAGACAGTGTGTGTACAGTCACCCAATTTGATTCCTAGGCCACTATGAACTTTGTCAACGTGACGTTGTAAACCAAATCATAGGGAGTCTCTTACGTTTTGGTTGACAACGTCACTTTAACATAGTCCAAAGTGGCCTAGAAATCAAATTGGTTGACTGTACCTATACTAGATAAGCATAAAAGCTACCGCTATGCTAGCTATACGGAGAAAATAAACAGCTACCGCTAAGCTAGCTAAATGAGGAAAATAAACAGTATTCGAAACAGCAGAAAAAGAGCAAAGCCGTTTTTAAGGTAGAAAAAATAGCAGGAAGAAGCCATTTTTTGTAAAAATTTGTGGCGTTCGTATTACCTAAGTATATTGTAACCAAAGGAAGTTCAACGTTTAATTGTGCGTGTTACAATTTTTACGTATAAATACGTACGAGTTTGACAAGTTTATATATACAAGTCGAGTGTGAGTCGGGCACGCGCATTGAGAGTTACTTTCCGTGTCACCACACAATATCCTTGTACAGAGACCAGTCCTAATTATAATTTTTGTTGTTAATAATATCTGTTAGGAAATCCGCTACAATAATACGATGTTGAGTAAATTTCAATCTGTTACCTATTACCGCTTGGAAGCGGTATTAGGGCCCTTTAAAGACGCGGAAGGACAGACAGTATAGGCTTAGTAATAGGATCCCGTTGACGCCCTTCTGATACCGAACCCTACTTCCCTAATCCCGTTAAAATTATCCAGCAATGTAAACAACTTTCATTGTTTGATCGTTATAGTCCTTTGACCCGGATACCATAATTTAATTATATTAGTTATGCAGAGGACTTCAAATTATTACGATAATATTAGAGATCACGTTAACCTGTTTAATTGACTTGCTAACTGACGGAATTACGCAACTAATAGTAATTTACACGATAGGGAAACGCGCGTACCTTACTTTTTATTGTGGGACCATTAAACGTGATATACACTAGGTGACTTGACTGGTCTAAATAGGCTGATGGCTAAAGCCCTAACAGCTAGCAGCTGCGATAGCTATCGAAATCTTCAAGTTTTCGGTAGCAGAAAGGAAGTCAATAATGACTTGGCTTCGCTCCAAATGTTTCTGGCTTATGCTGTTATGCATGGCAATTTACAGGGTGATATAATTGGTAATCGTATGCACTTTGCTAAAGGAGATCGCGATTTTAAACTGGACCTGTATTTTTATGGAGGGTTAAAAGTACCGAGCCAATATAAGTATCACCGCCCTATCCTTATGCGGAAATAACGACAACATGTTGCTACTTTTCGACTTTAAAACCATTATTAATTCTACCTTATTTTTATTGGATAATGCTTTGTATTGCCTGAAGATGCCGGATGAGCCCACACTCCAAAGGCTTTGTGGCCTACATACCAAGATTCGAAGATTGCAAATGTTCCATGTTGCCAGCCAAGAGGACTGGTCTAGACAGACTGACTGCTAGTGGTGGTAGGCCCTTGGGCAGTTTCCATCTTATCCCGTAACTTACCGCCAAGTGACGTTCGCATTGTTGTTTTCCGGTATAGGGATAAGACAACTGGTGAATTTACTGGCATAGAGGTATTCCATCTTCGGCCTCAGGGTTAGCGACGCATTTTTTGTCTTGCGAATGCAGTCTTAGATCTCACTTACCATAATATGGCCCGTGTACTCGTGCTTTGTAGAAAACATCCAAGATTCAGTCTCTTCACCGTAATTTTACCGGTATTCTTACCCTCCACGCAGTAACACGAGACACATCAGTAATTGAACACACCTGCAATCCTTAATTTACTGGAAAACTGAGCAAACTGAAGCAACGGATGTAAACGCGTCTGGCGATCTCTCTTCTGAGTTAGTCTTATAACTTCCTAACGTTAAACAACTAAGCAAAATTTTCGTGGGTTTAAAGCAGTACTCGGTGGAAGTCAATTTGAAGTTGTTAACGACCAATTTAATTGGCAGATTAACAGAATCGATGGCCTGAAACTGAAGTTCCTTTGCAGTTACTCCGCATAAGTAAGTTAACTGGTTAGAGAAATATAATAGGGCTTTACCCTTGTCAGGTAAATCCTTTCATTCCTAAAAGGGATGGTTTAAAAGTTAATTACAAAGTCAAACATTTTAAAGGGACGACGAGTATGAGAAAATGTAGTTATTCATAATTCCATCATTGATTTTTATTGTAGTCATAGGAAAGATTATCATACTCATTTTCGCGCTTGAGAATCGTTCTAGTCTAGCCTATAGTTTTTAGGGTTTTTAATTGCCCATTGAGCGATTGTTCATTCATATTGCCGATATGCTTAGATTATTTCATCGACCAAAAATATTACTGAAATCCCGGACTAAATTAAACCTTTGAAAATATTAGAAGCACAGAAATCTGTGACATAATGATTACATGTGACATTTACAAATCTGTTATGAAATTACCGACTGAAAGTATTTTTTTCACTACACAATATTTCGCGTATGAGAATCGTTCTAGCCTATAGTTTTTGGGGTTTATAATTGCCCATTGAGCGATTGTTCATTCCGCACAGCTTCCGCAACCTTTTCACAAAAGCAATAAAGGTTACAACGCATTGATTGGAGCTCAGGTGTTCCGCGATATAGGTAGATGTTTGTCAACTATGAGCGACGGCGCGGGTAATCCAATTTGAAAGTTGTGCTCGGCGAGGCACGCTCCCGTCATAATTAACAGTTGGTTGGGGACACCGGTCGTGAATAAGTAAGCCGGGACGGCCCTGGCCTGGAACAACTGCGAAAACACTCCGTACCTCGTGCAATGCAGATTTTAAACTTGTATAAACAAATTGCAGTGAGCATAAAAGCCTTTGGATATCGCGCATAAAGGTTGCACAGTCTAGAGAGTGGGTAGCGGCAAGTCAGGGCTAAGTCTTAACACCTTTTCTCGCAGGTACCCGGCTTATTTCTAAGCCCCAATTACTATCATCTTGGTTTTACTCGATGTCACGAGAAAATCTGCTAAGCTATATTTTTGAAGATAAAAGTATCACGCATTTTATTTAAGTAATGCTTACTTACTTTAAATAATTAGAAAATATAACATTCCAAAAAAGCCCTTTTGACGCACTCGTGATTTCAAAAATAACTAACAAAACGTAGCTCTTTTACAAAAAATGTCTAAGATATGTTTGTTCAAAAGTAACGCGCTCGCAAAGTATTATTCCGCTAGATATTCTAGCTTGGAAAGAACTCTTTGTTCCTCGAGCATCGCAAAAGTTTCTTTACTCATTTGATACAAAGGGTTCCGTTAGAATATTTCTCAAAGTATTATCAATTATGTGAAGCTTAGCCTTTTGTATGGAGTTTGCTGCTTTTACTCTGTGTTGATGGTGGATAAAACAGAATTTTGTCGTGCTGAAATTACGGAAGAAGATAAAGAAGGTATTCTTAGGTTCAAAGAGCCGCAGGGTGGGGGAGCACGTGCGAGCACAGGGGAATACCTCCATTATACAGGCTCGGAACTCTCGGAAGAAGCGCCTCCGTAAAACTTCCGTTTTAGGATTCCAAGCTACAACAATCGATAAGGAAATGGATCCAATCGTATTTTAATATAACGCAGTGGTGTATTATAAATTTGACAATAATCAGAAATAAACCGGTCTAATAGAGAAAGAGAGTGGTGACACAAGAATTTTTCTCTAATTCACTTTTTTTTTTCATATATCAACAATTTGAACTATGAAACAATCTATCACATTAGGAGTACATATCCAGTCGCTATGCATTTCGTGTTACCAGCTAGTGATATTTTGAATTTGTCGCCTTTTTTGTGTCACCACTCGCTGGTCGGACTCGACACTAGTACCGATGCAACAGGAAAAGGTTGTGTTGTTCTAGTGTTGCCACACAAAGAAACTTCGGTTGCGAATAACGTTGATGTTTTTCTTTTTATTGTAGGTTTTATTGGTTGCAGCTGATGTTCGTGTGTTTTACTCTTTTTTTTGTTTTAGATATTTAATTCAGTTTTTAAATCTGGGTTCTGAAAACCAGTGCCGCGGCATGCTGTCATTTGTTTTAAATGTCTTGCTGTAAGCGTTGAATAAATTACTTCTGTTCTTTTCTTTGACGACGCGCTGGCCTAGTGGGTAGTGACCCTGCCTACAAAGCTAGTGGTCCTGGGTTCGAATCCCGGTAAGGGCAGATATTTGTGTGATGAGCGCGAATATTTGTTCCTGAGTCATGGACGTTTTCTATGTATTTAAGTATATATTTCTCTATTTAAGTATTTATATCGTTGTCTAGTACCCATAGTACAAGCCTAGAGCTTAGTTTGGGACTAGGTCAATTGGTGTGAGATTGTCCCCTTATATTTATCACTACATAGTATAAAACAAAGTCGCTTCCCGCTGTCTGTCCCTATGTATTTAAAAAAAAAAAAAAAAAATGTATATCTATTCAATATGTAGATATAAAGTCCTTTAAAGTCTTGATGGTTGAAGTTAGCGATAAGGTAACGATAAGACTTCATCAATATAGCAACTCATGTTTATTCATGTATGAAATTTGCGAGAATGCACTTTGAAAATAATGCACTTTGGATGGTTGCCACCAAGCACCACCTCTACATTTAAGAAAAACTAACAAAATAGTCGCTTAGATACCAATGTGGCTTTTCTAAGAGTAGGTTTCCTGTAAATTCATGAAAAATTGTTATCACTTACTTAACCGGCACATCGTTGATAAAAATGTAGTATTCCATATCCTCAGGATTTTGTTTCACATAACCAAAATACAAATCTTACGGGTAGTAATCTGTGAAAAGAAACAACTGATTAGATACAAGTGAAATTTTAAATGCAACGTGTAATAAAATTTAAAGAAACCTCTTTAACTCTGCCCGACTCGCCCTTAACCAGTCCACTATATAGGTCAGAGCCGGTTAAAATCCCATTACAACGTTGGGAGCGATCAGTTACAGCGGACGTCAAAACGTTCAGATACCTGACACACGGACACACAATAGACTTCAAATGCACTGAGGTGCGCTGCAACCTGCAATCTGCAAAATTAAATTGGTGTAGCTCTCACTTTGGTTTCATTTTATTTTGGATTTAATTATGAAACTACAATGAGGAAATCAGAGCGGATTAATGTCAACTTACGTCGGCTATGTCAGCTATTGTACAGTCAGCAGCAGAAGTAGTTACGCAACCGAAGAGGTCAAAATGATCTGCACTCGACTCTATTGTCAAGAGAATACGTCGTGTCTAGATCATTTTAAGCATGTTATTCTGCTGCTCTACTTAAGATGCTGACTGTACTAGGCAGATAAATAGTCCATGACATTTCTAAATACATTGACAGCAGTAAAACAATGCTAAACTTATTCGTTGCGTGTGAAGGAATAGTAATAAAATAACAGCATTGTTTTGCTGTTAAGAATCAATATTTAGGAACTTCATGGATGCCGTGTGTGAGGATTAGCTTCTTATCTGCCTAGTGCTGTAAGTACTGTTTAAAATGTCAGGAGGAATCAAAACAGTACTTTGCACGATGGTGAACTGCTTCCTCGCGCTACGCGGTTACCATTGGCAGCTTTATTGGCTTTTGTTTTTACTGTACTTAAACAATTTGCAAATCTTAGGAAACTTTTAAAAGATTAACTATTTTATAAAGGTGTTTTACTCGAACGGTTGGTCGGTCGATAGAGCCGCCATATTCATGGTCATTCTATGGTTGTCATTTGTATTAGAACTGGGGAACTGTTAGAACTGTACCCATCCCTCGCAGACCTCGCAAGTATTCTTATAGCGTGCAAGAGACAGCGTTCAACTCGCTAGCGAGTATGGTAACTGTAACTCATGGTAAGGGTACTGAATTTGTCCGGCATCTCAGCACCTCCTGAAAAATACAAAACAAAAAAAGCATAGTTATGCTACGCAACAGTAAACTGTTTTGCTCTGTTAATAAAGACAAGGCGGCTTTACAGCAATACACAGGGTAAAGTTTAAGCTTTGCGCGTTTTTCATTCGCGGCACCGTATTATGATCGCCTTTTTCCCGTGGATCAAGCTTCCGTTACTTTCGCACTTACATACTGGTCAGAAAGCGACCTAACCTAACTTAACTCATTAACAAAACTGTTATATGTATCTAGATCATTGTCAATATACTACAAGGCGGTTTCCTTTGGCTGAGTAATTGCCTCTAGTCTCTGTTTTCTGCAAGCTTTTTTACCACTGATTACGATCGGCGTCTACTTTTTATCTTATTTGATCAAAATCACTTAGTAAGCTTCCTATTTTTTATGTTATACACAAAATCCTAACTTACAATAAGTAACCTGATACCTACAAGTAATGCTGAAGTTATGTAGTATAGTATCCTTACTAATATTATAATTGCGAAAGCAATTGAAACCCTTCGATAGATAACCGGAAGCACTTACACCCTATACGAGTACATGTAAGGTATATTTTATCTTCGAAAATCGAACAATTATCGAGGGAATAGCGATAAACAACTGCGTGGACAGAGTTTCGAGCAAAAGTTAGGACTCTTATAAATTGCCTTTTTATTGCTTCTCTCAGAGTTATAAAGAAACCTTGAGGTCCGTATCTAAATTTCTAAAACCACTCTAAGCGTCCTTTGTACATTGTACGTTGTACAATGTACAATGTTTTTCCAAGTCCACGCTACTTCTTTCCACTATCGTAGGTTTTTTACGTTTATTACACCATTTTCATATTCCCTGAGCACCGTAGCACTGTAGTTTAAAAATTGGTTTATCGCATACCTAAGACGTGGTACCGAATCTCTGATAAATTTTAGATAAAGCCAAGTCAGATATTTGCCTTTGGTGTAGAGTACGAGTATACGAACCGCCTCCGAGCAGTAACGTTGAAATTTTAAAGCAAGACCTAATAGAATTTTCACTTCGATAGTACAGTTGTAACAGTTGAAGGGAAAATACATAGAAGACGAAGCTAGTGTTTGGTGTAGCCGAACGGCAGCACCGCATTGTTTCATATTGGCTGACCTATTTTCACGGTGCACGTTGAAAATATTTGATTTTAGAATGACAGCGGTGTCAGTAACAGCTGGCTAGCTAAATTATCAATTTGCCACCGTAAAGGAAGATTTGTTTCTAAGAAACGTTAAGAAACCGTCAACGGCTTGAGTACAAAAAAAGCTATTTACTATTTTCAAAAGTAAAGTACTGCTATGTAGAATATTATGTACCTAATTTACTTATCACTTATCCATAAAACAGTCATAGTTATGTTTTATGAATATTGTGCAGGGCCCGTCCGGATCGCTACCACCATCTTATCCATTAACCTACCGCCAAACAGCAGTGTTCGCATTGCTGTGTTCCGGTTTGGGGATAAGTCCCATCTTAGTCCTCAAGGTTGGCAACGCATTTGCAGTCTTAGGATTGCATCGCAGTCCTGTGAATGCGAATGTCTATGGGTCACAGTTTCCACTTACCATCAGGTGGCCTGTGTGCTCGTTTGTCTTCTCTATGACATTAAAAAAAAAAAAAAAAAAAAATATATATATATATTGGTTGTTCTTTGTTGAAACTTTCCGATTTTATTTATTTCATAATACAAGTAGAGTTTCGTAGTAAAATAATTACAGGTGGAATTATAAACCCTTTAAATATATATTGATTACATAATATGTATCACAAGTATCAAGACTATTTTTAGCACTATACTTCAGGGATACCGCACCTTGATTTTTGAATTTGCCTTAATTTTTTCATTCTCATGTTTCATTGGCCAGACTCTAGTAGCCTAACACCAATAAAGCTATACATATATTTATGGTTCGACGTGTAAATCTACCTTATATTTATTATATTCCTTATATTTTATATATATTTAAGCCATATTTTGGTCTGTTATTGTTCCTTTTTGTTATGGAATTAGCGATTTTTAAGTAATGCATTATTTACAACGTATTAGAGATAAATTCGCTAAATATGTACCAGCCGGGTCTCAGTGAAACTGTGTTTATAATAGTATAAGTAGGCAAATGGGCTAGAAGATCGAAATACTCTCGAGAGGGTTGTATACCGGCAGCACCGATTTTTCAAGCAGTAATAAAATATACTCTTGTAACGCACGCTTTTACTTAGTAAGCGGCGAGTGCTTTTTGTTGAGCTAATTGCATGTGTGAAGTTAAAAAAGTTCCTTTTTTAGTGGCTAAGCTGAGAGTGCTTTCACGTCTTCCACTTTAACGTTGTTGTTTTTAAATGTTACGTTTGAATGAATAATTAAAACACTCGCTTTAAATGCTTTTTCATGTTAACACAACCTTATGCATGATAGGAATGCTGCCAAATGAACGTAGCAATTATTTCAGTATGAATGATCAAAAGATTATTGGCTCACAAAGCTTAGTCCACACAAATTATTGTGATTAATTAACAAACCAAACGTACCGTAACTGGCGCTTGTACAGTTAGCATATTGATCTGACCTAATCCACCAAAAGCCATGCTAAATTTAATTAAAATCAGATTGCAATCACGTGAACAGCAACAACAGTAGAGCTAAAATTCCTGTATCAGTAATGCGTTCAAAATATGCAAACTTTCCTGTAGGCTTAGTTCATTTTCGAGAGGAAAGTGGGCCTCGTGCAAAGCTAAATAATTAATTTGTTTGCACATACAAGTAGGTACATACGTGTGCTTGCTCGGCGCGGAGCTGTTGAAAATTTAAAATGGAACGCGCGATCCGCGGCCTAAAGGCGTCTCAGCGGTTATGGGCCGTGTTTATGCCGTGTGTAAAGGAGGTACGCTTTTACACCGACGCGTAAACGAACGGACTCGGAGCTATCCTAACCCTTATTGTTGGTCAAAGGTCTACTTATTTATTATTTAATCGTATGGCTATAATGTAATCATCAAGTCGCTTATCACTATCACTACATATTATAAAACAAAGTCGCTTCCCGCTGTCTGTCCCTATGTATGCTTAGATCTTTAAAACTACGCAACGGATTTTGATGCGGTTTTTTTTAATAGATAGAGTGATTCAAGAGGAAGGTTTTCATGTATAATAAACTTTGTTTTATGTACGGGTGTTACCGAAAACTCACATAAACCGAAGCGAAGCGAGGGCGGGTCGCTAGTAAATTATAATTGAATATCTAGTCTTCACCCATTGGGCTGCGTTGTCTGAAAAGATGAGCAGATCGCGAGGGTCACCCCCATATTTCCGATTTGGGCAGTGCAGTATTAAGTGCTCAACCGACTGACACGGTACTCCGCAGTCACACGCCGGCGACTCTCCGGTCTACTAACTAATCTCAACTCTAATGCTCGTCTCGAGATGTGTCAAAAATGACAGTGTTCTATGGTTTGACGTTTACTTTGACGTATCTTGTGACGCGCATCTCAGCCAAGATGAGTTTATTAATACGGGCCTAAGTGATGACCGAATTTGTTCACGTCATATTCGCTCGTTGATAAGACTAAAGAGTATTATGCATAGATTGATCTAAGAAGCGACATGAACTTAAAATATTTACATACTTGGATTCTATCTTTGATTAGGCGACTCATCGTTGCTGCAGGTCCTGGTCAAAGGATGTCCTCGATTTGAGCATCTGTCAGCAGCCATGTGTAATCTACTTGAGGATTTCCTCTTAACGTACAACGAACTAAAAACAAACATATGTCTTACTAAAGCGAAATTCTCAAATCGTTCATCTGCCGTAAACGTATGTGTAATGCAACATTTCGCCATGATTTGGCCATATATTTAATGCTTACGCACACGCCATGTTCAAAAAATATGTTCAAGTTGAAAATTATTAGAAAGAGACTTAGATCATCACAAACTTGTTAAACACACATTTAATTACACCAGAAACACATACTTAGTACATTACATACACAAAGTAGATTACATTTACAATTTAAAATTTAATTTCTCACAATGAGGAAGAAAGAAAACATGCGACGTTGCAAGCGTAAGACGGATCATCAGATTGAACTGAAAAAAATACTAGTAAATAGGTACGTATTACGTTTATCTTTTCATTTATAGATATAATAAGTACGAAAGTACACCAAAACGGTAGCAGCTTTGAGGATTTTCTTTTGCATAACATAAAACAATAACGTACAAAAATATGTATGAATGTGGAAGCGAAAGAAATTTGTCAAGATCGTAGCAAATGGAAAGAAGTGGTCTCTAGTTCTACCTACCCCTCTGAGAAACAGGCGTGATTTAATGTACTATCAGACCATTGGAACCTTGACCCACCATAGAACTGTCACAGAGACGTTATGATTCAAGTCATAAAAAGTGTCATACAAATTGTTTTATAATGTCACTGTGACACCGTTCTATGGTGGGTTAGGGTTCCATTGGGCTGATAGTACCTATGTATGTATGTATGAGTAAAAAAAAGAGTGCGTAGGCGATAGTTTTTTTGGTAGGAAGGTTGTGCAAGTTAGGTAACCAGCAATAATATATGATTGCTGGTGACCTAACTTGACTACTCTGATTAGATTATTTATGGGTATACACCATAGCAAAGAAAACGGTCACTCTAATTTTAATCAATTAGATTAAATAAATGTACTTATTCTGTAATATACAAGTAGGAAATGAGATTGTACGCTACAAATTGAGTAAGTATTATTTACAAAGAATAATTGGATACCTATGTATAGGTATGTATAACTAATTAAAAAATTAATTTCAAAACATACAATCTCGTTTCCTTACATTATTAATCTTCTCGAAATAATTTTCTTTGTAAATGGGTTTATCTGTTTTTAACAGCCCTATATTCGCGAATAAATTATAAACTGCCTGTTTTGTACGGTGTAAAAGAAGACTGAACAATCTTCTCAAATATGCAATGGGAGTTAAATCTGCTCGTTAGATTTTACGCGTCGTTTGTTCGGTTCTGTCTGTTTCGAGATAGCGTTATTTCATATAGTGAAGGATTGTTTCTTTTTCCAAATTCACTTAAGCATCGTTTGAAGACAATTAAACGTATACTTGAGGAATACGTCACATCTATAAAACGGAGAGCACAATATAATGGGTACAATTATAATTTGACGACTCCAGTTAGCCTAGTTGGTACTTGATAGTCTTTGCAACTGGCGGTCCCGGGTTTGATTCCCGGTCAGGGCAAATGTTTGTGTGATGGATGAGCGCGAATATTGGTTTCAGGGTCTTGGGTGTTTTCAATGTACATAAGTATTTATTTCTCTACATAAGTATGTTTATCATTGCCTAATGCCCGTAGTAGGTACAAGCCTAAAGCTTAGTTTGGGTCTAGTTTAAATAGTGTGACATTGTCCTCCAATGTTAATATTACTTATTTATAATAATACTAGCGACCTGCCTTCGCTTCGCTTCGGCTTATGTCAGTTTTCTGTAACACCTGTACATAAAACAGAATTTATCATAAAAACCTTCCCCTTGAATCGCTCTATCTATTAAAAAAAACCTCATCAAAATCCGTTGCGTATTAGTTTTAAAGATCTAAGCATACATAGGGACAGACAGACAGACAGCGGGAACCGACTTTGTTTTATACTATGTAGTGATCTAGTGATGCATGCTATCATCCCCTCCTACCAGATCTGAGTCTTAGCGTCGCGGGTGTCACTGAGTACCTAAGTACCTTTTTATGTGGAGCTTACGGAGTACAAAGTATAAACTGTAATTCTATGGAAATTGCTAACTATGTAAACAAGCCGCCATACTAAAATTGACATTAGATGTCAATTTCAATACATTGTTTGTTTACATAGTTAGCAAGTTCCATAGAATTACAGTTTACACATCATAACTAACATTATATTGACGACATAATCCAAATAGCAGTTGAGTTTTTAAAGCTTGCTTTTTGTTAGACCCATAACATGTTGTTTTTGTTACTGTTGCATCAGTTCCGTGGCAACGTATGTAGCTCCCAAAAATACCGATCCGGACGCGGTTATTTTTATAAATCTAAAGTTAGTTTTACTGGAGTGGTTAATTCTTAGCACAGTGTGGTCAAAATCGGATGGACGGTGAAGGAGTTATTTAGCTCTCGAAATGGGTCGCAATTATTACTGGGGTTTTTATACAATGTTTTATACCTAGGTACAGGTCGATTCATAAGAAATGGCACGAATGGATTGAACGAAAGTAATGTCACCTATCATTGTGTGAGTGCCATCCTTTGAACCGATGTTCAAATTTCAAACCGAAAACCTGTTACTATTTTACACACTAGTAGGTACACTTTCATTCAATCCATTCATGCCAACTCTTGTGAATCGACCTGTACTTGTAGATAAGCAAAAAAAGTTTGAAAAAATTAAGGCGCTGTGCGCTTTGCTTTGACATTGTTACCAATTTTTCTGTTACACAGTTTCACCTTTTACCGCTTAATTATTTTCATGCCAAGTCTTTAGGTAACTTTTTCTTTAACAACTAGATTCCAAACATAAGGTATCCACATACGCATATCCACACGTTAGGAAATAAAATAGCTACGTTCGAAATCAATGTCTCTAAATAATAAACGAGGCAGTGAGGAGAAAAACGATAAATCACAATCTCATCGGTCATAATAACTGCGAAATGGACTGGCGAGTTTTTGAGTTTGGTTTGGACCGGAATCAACGTGGTCCCTCGAGTGTTATAGATACCGCCTTATAATTATATGTGACCTATAGGTTTTTAGCTGGTACGGGAGCTAGTGGTAATATAAGTGTATGATTGAAAATATGAAGGAATTCATGTTTAGAGTTTGCAAATAACTGAAAATTCAATTCATTCTAAGTATATGAATACTTTAGAGACCTAAGGATTAAACTCTATCCCTATTAAAACTTTTCCTAGTTATTGATATTTTATTTGAAAGTTTTTAGATAAGTATTACTTAGGTACAGCTTGCTAAGAAAATAAAAATGCATACGTTACGTTTTATGGTATGGGCTCCGCCATTATATAAGGAGCCTATGAGGCGTACGTACCAATTACAGCACAATTATTAGCCATGTATTAGCCTACGTAAAATTCTAATATTCCACGGTACAAACCAAGTTTTTCTCACCTTTACCCCGCATGGGAAGTTACGCATACTTCCTCGTGGTCCTACTAATTTGTCCTACTAGTCAAAAAGTGAACCTAGATTTGATCACTAAATACTAATTGTTGTTGTAAAAGACGTAGGTAGGTTAGGTTCGTCAGGTATCTTCAGATGCCCGAAGGGCAAAACCACTTAGAAGCAGGAGCTCCGCCCTTGGGCGGGGCTCCGTCGAAAGTCAGTAGGACAAAAATAGTAGGACCACAGGAAACGGCCGAAGTTACGCTAGAGCTATATACTTAGACCTAAGATAGGACATAAACAAGGTTTGGGCATGATACGAGTAGCTGCACCATGTACACTGTTGCGTTGGTAAAATAGGGGC
Source organism: Acleris laterana (assembly GCA_963966035.1). NCBI lineage: Eukaryota > Metazoa > Arthropoda > Insecta > Lepidoptera > Tortricidae > Acleris > Acleris laterana. The sequence goes on along the minus strand of OZ014448.1, from coordinate 8,396,412 downwards.
CTGCTCAATTTAAATTTCTGCCAATTACAACCAAATAAAGTACCGCAAGCATAGCTGGGAGATTCCTTAAAAGGATAAGTTGTTTGATATTTTTTATAATATAAACATCTAAGTTATAGTTTTTGGTAAAACAAAATTGCATTAAATAGTCTACCTACTTAGGTACCTATTTACTTACTTTTAAACAGTACGTAGAGATTACTAAGTAAGTATATATGCGATAACAGGGTCATCATCATTCTCATCATGCATGCACTAGGCCGGTGTTTTAATAATGACTTATTTTTTCTGCTATTAGCTCCCTTACCAATAAGTGTTGTGGATTTTCAAATGAACGTGCCCGCAATGCAGGACACCACAAGTGGGAGTAGAGGAAACTTCTAACACGATGTTGCCAACTACAACGCAATGCGCCTATCGCTGTTCGAGTGTTCATTCTTAACACTATTTTATCTCACGAAGGCGATTTCCTACACTTTAAATCCTTTGTGCATTAGGGTTATAAAATTTCGAGTAAAAAAAGACTTCCACTTTTTAAATTTTTATCCCAAAGAGTAATTTTATACCATATTCATATTACCGATTTCGCATTTTCTCCAGTAGTTACGTTGCGGTTCCGTACCCGAACGGTATCATACCGGGTCCTTTTACTACCTAAGCCTACGCTGTCCGTCCGTCCTAACATTAAAGAACTACATCTTTTGAAGCTTTAGAAGTAGCAAATTATTATTTTCAGAATATGTGTTATTACGGCGCATTTCCAAAACGCGAATGGTTATAGAATATCGTCGATAAGCTATGTAATACGAATACTTCAAACCGAAAACAAAAGGTAAAGGTAGAGTCTGCACCCACAAATAGCGGATTTTTCGTGGTCACACCAGTTTGTCACCCCAGTGCTATTCGCTTTAGTCGGTTATTCGTCAGAAATAATTTTTATTCCGCAAAAGTAGGTAGGTTAGGTTCGTTAGGTATCTTAAGATGCCCGAAGGGCAAATCGCTCAGAAATAGGAGCCCTGCCATAGGCAGGGCTCCGTCGAAAGGCACTGGGGTGACAAACTGGGGTGACCACGAGTCTGCACCCAAACAAATATATCAGCTTTGTGACTTCGTCCGCATCGTTATTCCCTTAGGTATATTTATTGGGATAAAGATCATGTTTTAATCCGGGACGTGGACTAATCACTTTCATCCCATCCGGTTTAGCGTTTAGCATTTGTATTTTCACAAACTTTCTCATTTATGATTTTGTTATAAATACATACTTACATATGAGTTTAGTGGGATTGCATTTCAGCCCGAACTTTAGTAATAATTCTGTAGAAATATTAAATTGAGCAAAGAGGATTTAAACTTTACTCAATTATTTCCTTTCCCTTGGGCACTGTATAACTTTCCAGAGCGAAAATTAATTATAGAGTTCTTTATACTTCAGTTATGTATGCATTAGGTACATTATGCACTTTAATAAAAGTTTTCTATTACCTGAATGAGCAACATTCAAATTTTAAATATGTGTGCCGTAATGTCAACATAATTTGAACATTAGTGGTGTTAGGACCTTGTGCAGGGTCCATTCTTTATATAACCACCAAGCAGCAGTGTTCGCATTGCTGGGTTCTGTTGTAAAATTACTGGCATAGAAGCATTCCATCTTAGTCCTCAGGGTTAGCAACAAATTCGCAGTCGTAGCATTGCAGTTTTAAGATTGCACCTATAGGTACTCTTGAGAATTCAGATGTACAGTCACCCAATAAAAATTGAGCATACTTAGAACCTTGTCATTGTGACTGCTATTTTGATTGTCATACTTGTCATTTGATGTTCAGTTTGAAGTTTATTATCATTATTATGACAATGCACTAAAGTGCTTAACATTTTCGTTGGGGTACTGTACCTAATATGGGTCTCCGGTTAAGCAATAAAGAGTTTACTTACTAACCCACTTATATAAAAGCTTGTAAAAAAACAAACCGAATATGGAACACAGAACACTAGCATTGATAGACATTACCTACCTAGAGAATTTGATCTCAATGACTTAAGTGCAGAACCGGTAAAAAGAGGTAAACTTGACTAAGTACCCATACAACAGCATTATACATTTATACAAGCAAAAGTGTAGAACGACCTGTAACAATTCCCAATTTATTTTTAAAGGCAGTAACATGGTATTTCGCGCGAAATTGCCTTGGCCGGCGGCGGCGGGAGCGCTCTAAGATATCCATTTTTATTCAATGAAAACCAACAGGGCTCTCTAAGGAAATTTTGATAGCAAAATGTAATCGAGAAAGGAAAATACTTAGGAAATTGAAACAAAAGGCTATATACATATTGAATAAGATAATTCATTCAGCATTATTACATTGTTAGTTCAATAAAAACTTTAACAAGAGTTTGAACTTCATGGTTCAACAACTACAGTATATCTAGCCGTACTGCACAACGTCACAGTATTTATACATTTAATTAACCAGTCTTTAGTGACATGCCTTGCGTCTGATGCAATTTTTTTCTGTAATTTCTTCATCTTCTGAAATCCTATAACATTGTCATTATGTACAACATAATCAGCATCCAAATTGCGAATTGATTTTACTATGGTCCCTCCATATGCTATCCAATGTCTTTCAAAATGTGTTCTTTCCTTTTCAGGAATGCTTATAAAGTCAGGATAAAATCCCAACTTTTTGGATTTAAAAACATCTGGTAGCCGATTTTTGGGTTCCGTTTGTAACCTTTCTGTTTTAATTCTTTTTTTTGGAATTGTACAGTTTGTATCACTTGTCCCTGATGAATTTGAACTGTTTAAATCTTCCCTTACTCTTTTCTGATGTGGTGGGGAAGTTTTGTCTGTCTTTAAAAACCTGTCCATTGTAGTTATCTTAGAAAATTCTTTCTTAGCCTTAGGACTTTCCTTAATTTTTTTCTTTGGTGGTTCATAGGTTTCATTTGCAGTGGTAGCCAGTTTGTTCAATAACGACACGTCTGTTTTTTCTTTTGATGTTTTGTATAGATGTTTTAGCTCTTCCAAATTGGTTGCAGTCTTCCAATCTTTGTCTTTCCTTATTTTAGTAACTCTTGGGAATCTCACTGATATTCCATCTGCCGTGTGTATATTCGCTTTCGTGAATTCAGTTCCTGGAACATAAAAAACAAATTTCTTAGTGTTTCAGTCGAAAGTAGGAACTATAAATTCGGGAATGTATTCTAAAACGCTTACTGTCATTAAACATTTTTGGTCTTTAAACTATCGCCCAACATCAGAAACTACAAAAGTTGTTTCTGTCTTCATTTAAGTTAAAGAAAAACCAATAAATTGTTAAATTTTTGCAATTATAATATAACTTAGAAAAATCGGTCAGGTAAGTAAGGTTTTGTTTGAAAATATTAAAAGATTGGTCAGACAACATCATCAGCAAGACCATTTGAAAAGGTAACGTTTTTCGTTTTTCTAGAGTTGATTTAAAACATTTCATTACATTTCATCTTTTTTCATACAGGCTATAATTTGGTAACAGCCAAGCAACACCACATGAAAGCCACTGTAAGCGCAATTTTACAAACTTAAACTATCTCAATAGTATGAAGACTCTAATCCTGAAAGAATTGAGCAAATTGGTGCAGTAGTAATAAGATAATTGCGAAGGGTCAAACACAGAACCTTTCTTTCTTAAAAGTAAATGAAAAAAAAAAGTTCACCTGTAATTTCCCAAACAGGTTGTTTTTCAGGGTCTTTAGCTACAAAATCAGGTACTAATCCCTTGCTGCAGTCCAACCAAGCTGGAATCCTTGTATTGTCCTGTGAAATCTTGAGCATGAGTGGACCCAACTCTTTCTGTAGCCTCTCCAGGGTGCTATCATCATGTCCTGTGTGGACTTTGGTGACTGTTACCCATCTGTTGCGGCGTGAATCTAGGCATCCCATCAGGAACACAGACATCATTCCACCTTTTTTGCCAGTACCTAGAAAATAAAGTTAACAATTGCATTATGCTCTCGGAAGCATTTGAAAGAAAGATCAGTTATGAATGTCATGTGAAAGCAGAAGTAACACTTGAAAATATTATTCTATTAAACTACCTTTGTTATACAAGCTTGATAAAGCATTAGGTACTTTTATTACAAATAAATGTCTAATGCACTTGAGTTTATTTTCTGGGTATTTGTTTCTGTCTATATTGTATCTTTATCCTTGCCTAGTACGCATACTATAAGCCTAGACCTTAGTATGGAACTGGGTCAATTTTTGCAATATTATTCATATTATTTATAATTGTATATAACTGAGTTGTGTATAAATGAAAGCCTCTTTAATTCAATCAATGTTAATCAACTGTTAGTTCATATATTTTGACAACTGTTAACACTTAAGTCTGTTCAATTGTTGGTGAAATTCAACATAAATATTATTGTGTTAGACAACACGTTAGCCTAATTGGTAGTGATCCTGCCTACTCAGCAGTCCTGAGTTCAAATCGCAGTAAAGGCAGATATTTATGTGATGACCACGAGCATTTGTTCCTGAGTCTTTGATGTTTTCTATGTATTTCTCTATATAAGTAAGTTTCTCATTGTTTAGTACCTATAGTACAAGCCTAGAGCTTAGTTTAAAACTAGCCCAACATACATACACATACATTAAATCACGCCTGTTTCCCAGAGGGGTAGGCAGAGACCACTTCTTTCCACTTGCTACGATCTTGACAAATTTCTTTCGCTTCTTCCACATTCATACATCCCAACTACCCAAACTATTAAACTAGCCCAATTTGTGTGATATTGCCCCCTGTTATTTATTTATTTATTATGTACAACTGTTATAACAACTGATATACCAAGACATACCAAACCATGCTCCAAGCACTACCAAGTCTGCGGTGTCAGCCATGGCACCATCAAACAGATAGTCCTTCTTTACTTTCAGCCAATGTCTCTTCCCGGGCTCATATGTGGACTCCAAGTCTTTAAGCACTAGACCTTCTAAGCCTAGCTGTAAGACCTAATAATAAAAAGGGATCTATTAGTATTTTCCAGTATCATACATGCTATTATAGTATTTTCTGATATATTTTTTGGTGTATGAATGAGATGCATGTGTGTTTAAGAAATGTATAAAATGTGTTTGATTTGATTTGATTTAGTGTTAAATCTATTTTATATAAAAGTATGTAGTAAGCAGAATAATATAGAAGCAGGACAACTTACCTCTGCAATCATTTTAGCCAAGTCAGCTTGCTTCTGAATTAATTGCTGTTCAGATATCATAACATGATTGGTAACTTCTACCATATTATCAATTAATATCTGCCTTCTTTTCCTTATTGGTAAGTCAATCAAAACTTTACCATTGTAGTAAAGACAATCAAATACAAACAAACATACTTGAGCATCTTTGAACTCTGACTGTTTATGAATCCCTAGTGAGCCAAAAGGTAGCGGTTTACCTGTTTTTACATCCACCATCAATACTTCAGCATCTAGAATTAAATCGACTCCCTTTGGAAAAGCTTGTGGCAAATAATCTTTAAAATGGCTGACTTTATGTGGCATTACTGGCTTCAGAGCACGAGAATAATATTTGAACTCATTGTCTTTTTTATGCACTTGCACTCTTTCACCATCATATTTGATTTCTGAAAACATGCCATTAGGACACTTTTTCATTGCCATTTCTACTGATTTACAAGCTTCAGCGAGCATGGGTAAAACAGGGGTCATCAGTGTCAGTTTAGCGCTGACACCTTTTTGGACGACATCCTTATGTTTGACTCCACTGCTTTCTGATAAAATCCTATCGATGACCATGTTTAAATCTCTAGATGTTTGAAAAACGTTATAAGCATCAGGATGCACACCTTCTAGGATATGTTTTGGGCCAGCGTTTATTCGTAAATCACCTTTAATTAAACGAATTATCATTTTCAAGTCATCTGAAGTACATTTGTTCACAATTGATTTAAAATGATATATCTGTTCCTCTTCTTTTGTTAACTTGGAAAGACTGTCCAAAAATTCTTCTACGTTTTGTATACTTAGAGTACTTTCTGTCATGGGTTGATATTTCTTAGACTTGGAAAAAAAATGTTGAATAGTATCAGCTACGTCACCATTTTCTAAGTGTGTCAGCATATCGTCTTGATCAACATGGAATATTCTAGAAAATAATTTAACTAGTTGCTTACTTTTTAAGTTATAAACCCGTTTAGTTGTTTGTGGTAACAGTAACTTGCACCACAATGCCAGGTCACCTTTAAATGCAACCCCATCCGTGCCTTTTCTAAAATAATTATTCACAACAGCTGTTTTCTCTAAATAAGCGTCCACTTTACTAATTTTTTTGCATAAACCATAATAAGTGGAAAAGTTATTGTCTTCAGTTTTTATCTCTATCTGTTTTTCCGAGTTTATGGGACTAAATGAATTCACTGCAATTTTGGGAACAGATTCATTTTTTAATACTTTTGCTGTATATTTGCCGCTATTCTTGTCGGCGTAGACTTTCTCCATTTCATTGATTTTTTTCAGTATAAACTCTTGATCTTCTTTGGTCAAAGATGTCCAGTTGCCTATATCGTCGATGGAGTCGATCCTTTTTGTAGCTGGTCGTTGTTTTATTAGAGCATTCATTAAACAGTCCACATGGTGCCATGATTTCATCTGCTGATTCTCACCATATGGACTAGCGACAATTTTTGCCATCCGAATTTCTCCACTCGGACAATTTCCTTTGCAACCTTTACACGATGCCCGGCCGCCTTTCGCACGATCCACGAAAAAAGGAGTAAAATCCGCCATGCCTAACAATTATAAATGTAGTATAAAACAAAATAATTTGATTCAAAATACTAGAAACCTGTCATGACAAGTTTTCTTGAACATTTCGTGAAAACAAATAATACACGTTGACGTCACCGTCATAATATCCAAATGAAACGAACGAAACGTCAGATCGAAACGTTCCGATCGACGGAGTATCCGAGCATGCGTAGTTTTGTTGTTTCGTGATACAGAATCCGTAAATAGAGCGAAATACTTTAGGAATGGTGTTGGTGTATTAAAGGGACTACACATAAAGTGGATTTAGTATAAATAGTAAGTATTTCAATAATATTATGTAAATCTATGCAAATATTATCAAGAAAACTGGTAAACTGGTGTAGGTATTAGGTTCTTTATATGTTGGGGATAATCTTTTGAACTACTAGGTACCTACTGAACTGATTTTGTATTTTCTTTCACATATAGTTAGAAATATACATTAAAATTTTATCCAGGGCAAAATCAGTCAGACATCACATGTAGTAAGTAAGTAGTTAAATATGTACTGTAACAAAAACCAATCTTAAACAAACTTAAGGCTCCTCAAATTTGTTTCACAGATTAAACAAACAAAGCCGAAAAAAAAGGGTTTAACTGAGAAAAAAAAATTAATCACAAATTGTTAAGACTAACTCAAAAACACACTAGTTGGCACCACTTTTGCAGTGCCAATCGTAGGTAAGTAATTAAAATTTACGTTTTCATTTGTTTTTTGCCTTTATATTTATCTTATATTATTGCATTAGTTAAGTTATATGTTATGAAATACCAAGTCACAGAATGTAAATAGTTTTTTTTAGTTTATTTATAGGAATAAAAATATTGCAATATTATAAAACAGTTCTAGCGGGCGAAAACTGAACATAGTTTATTTCCCGCAGGAGTTACACGGTTTACTTATCTGTCTAGGTCTAGGTATACCTACACTATGCAAATAGGTCTTAAAAATGATAATAAGTTTAACGGAAGTGCAAAATACCAACAGTGGCGCGGCAAACGCTTCTTATTACCTGATTATAAATTATTATTTTATTATAACCCTTTGACTCCTTTGTAAAGGTTATTAAATAAGATTTATGATTTAAGTAAATAAGATTTTTTATACTTAATTTATTATAGTATTTTAAACGTTATTAAGTATGTTATTAAAAGTTATTATCATGTCACTGAAGTCTTAATAACTATTATGATGATGATAGTGTGATGATGGTAGTGTGTGATGGTGATAGTGGTACTGTTATGGTGGTGGTAGTGTGGTGGTACCTACCTATTAAAATTTCAACGAAACTATAGCGTAATTAACTTGTGGCAAACTTATTTAAAACAATTAAGAAATCCAAAACTTGGACAATTTGTCAATTTGTCTATTCCCAGGTACTAATGGCAAGTTGACTCGTAAAAAATAAATCTCTATTTCAACTAATCGAGTTTTCAGACTTTGATTTTTTACCTATGTACTAATCATAATAATTCTGTTTGTTTCAGCATCATCGTGTCACCAAGAGTTCAACAGCGACGGCACAAAGCATGGCACCTTCACCTCCCCTCATTACCCTTCACCTTACCCCCCTAACACCCACTGCCATTACGAGTTCTTCGGCCGAGGGAAGGAGCGCGTTAGATTAATATTTCAAGATTTTTATTTGCATAAGTCCGCTGATGGATCCTTAGAGTACGTATGAATTTGTTATATTGTTATTTAACATTTACAAATTATTTTCGAACACCGCTAAGTGAATTTACCTTTAAAAGATATTAACTTTTTACTTAAAGATAGCATCATATTTGTAATACTAATAAGAGATCGTAATTAATTTTTGTACATTAACACAAAAACCTTAACAGTTTTTACGTGAGAGCAAAAATTTATAAGTACAATATATTTTGAGTAACTTCTATCTGTTGCATATTCTATGGCGTCTGGCTATCAGGTCCAATAATCCAGCCCATTTTTAAATATTCCGTCAAGACCCTGGTGCTGGGTAGTGATTTTCTCAACAACTACTGTCGGACAGACGAACCAGTGAATGTCCAAGCGGCGAGTTTAAGTAGTCCCGTCAGTGCGAATAAAACATATTTTAGCGCGTGCATTTTCAATTTAGCAGCATGGTTTCTGCCGATGGATCGAACGTATAAGGCTGCTTAATTGAAAATGCACGCGCTAAAATGTGTTTTGTTCGCTCTGACGGGACTACATAAACCTGCGCTGTATTTCGCTCGTTCATCCGCCCGTTCGGTGTTTTTGAGAGAATAACACCCCTGATGTGCTCCAAAATTAGTGTTTGCTCTCCGGGAACTTCACAGTCCCAATCTCATTAAGTATTTTTCGCCATTCGATATCAGGATACTTTCACATGGTAATATTTGTATTTTTCAGCTGTTCGAATGTGGATTCACTTCAAGCGTTTGTCAACGTGGACGGACGGTTAGAGAAGGTGGATTCCTTCTGTGGCACCGACATACCCAAACCAGTAATGTCGAATGGACCGAAACTAATGCTGGAGTTCAGGGGGACGCACTCCTCTAGATACTCAAGAGGATTTAAGATTTCATATTCATTTGTAGAAAGTAAGTTCATATTTTTTTGGTAGGCACTACTTTGTAATTCAAGTAGGTGTGATCAATTTCTATATTTTTACCCATCGACTTTTAAAAGGGGTGATAATGACGTGCTTGAAGCTGTTGTCAATCTGTGGTTCTAAGCTAAATATATTTTACGCCCTGCCGTCACTCACTTCGGTTAACACTTTATTAGTCCGTATAATGTAAAGTTACTCGGTATAATATTATAACACTCAACCATGACTGGTCACTTGCTTAAAATACTACTCTTTTAGCCAACGGTCACGTATGAAGGTGGATTCACATTACGATTACGCCGTGCTAGCCTGCTAGGTCGGGTCCGGTTTCGGCATGGTGTAACATGATTCCACCTTAATACTTATCTAACTGATAAATCCTAATACTCATACTCTTTATGAAAATTCATTTGAAGAATTTTTAATGTCACCTACATACCTAGTTAGTTTGTGTGTGTATGTATATGTATAGTTTCAATGCTAAATGAGTAGTGAAAAATAAATGAAATTGTTGAACATGTAAACTCTTTGGGTGCGGCTTAATAAAACAAATTTAAAAAATAATGAAAAATAAAACACACTAGTGTGAAATGTTAAACTTTCCGCAGGATATGCAGCTAAAAAAAGTAAAAAGCAGTAGTTCGAAAAATCCAACTTCTTGCACGATATAGCTAAAGCAACTGTATTAAAACATGTTTTTTCTCTCTACTTTTCAGATTTCGGTATAAGTACAGGAAAACAACTGAGCGAGTTTCCTTGCGCCTTCGTGTATAATAGCACGGAGTCGCGCAACGGCACGTTTGCCTCGCCTAACTCGCCAGGCCCGTATCCTCGCGACACGGAGTGCACCTACTTCTTTCATGGAGGGGACACTGAGAAGGTGCATCTGCATTTTACTACCTTCGATATCGAAGGGGTTCTGCCGTAAGTACTTAAATATTCAACCCTTTATTTCATGCGTATGCGTATGCGTAGTGACTAACCGGTCCTCGTTTTGCTTCAGTTTCTATGAGTTTTTCTTTAACACACGTACATCACCAAGGAGTTCTGTTCATTACAACCATTTTTTTTCTGAAATTGTATTAAAAACTGCATCATTTTGAAGAAGAAAGCGACCAAACAGACGCATTAGCGGCTTTGTTTTTGAAGTGCCCAAAAAAAACAACCTTGGAAACCACATTCGCAGTCATTTTGTTATTCCATTTATTTTTTCTTCTTTATCTTCGTTCTAACTGTCAAAGCTTCACGTTCCCCGAGTTGGTGTCAACCCGTTACGTACTGAGCCAACGATTTATAAATCAAAATCAACAAACAACGAAGCAAGTAATTCCTTACGTTCAGATGCCGATATAGTAGTCGCATAGTTATTGTCTGTATCAATAGTGTTTATCTAAGGAACATTGTTGATAATGTTGATATAGGTAAACACGCGTCTGTTTGGCCTAGCGAGAGGCAAAGAGAAAGATTAAATGCCACTTTGAAGCTGACCTTGCAAATATCATTGAAGTTATTTGTATGGCATGTCTAATTATTATTTTGTCTCATTACAGGTGCGAAGCTGTATCTGCAAGCGACTACGTCGAATTTTCCAACCACATGACTGAAGATAAAAGATACGGTAGATATTGTGGACAGATGAAGGAATTCCACGTCGAGTCTGAGAGGAATTTCTTTAAAGTAACATTCCGATCGAACGACAGACTGGATGGAGCCGGGTTCAAAGCCATCTATCAGTTCTTAGAGGTTACAGATGAATACCAAGTACCAATCTCAGACACCGCTTCAGGTTGTGCGCGTAAGTGTATCAATATTATAGTGTCCACTATTTTTTGCCTGATACTTATACACAGATATTGTGTGTATAAGATAACAAGCAATTTTCTATTTAATACTTATTGCAGTACCTTATGGTAAACTCGGCTTTACCTAAGTTGGTTGAGAGGCATAACCGGCAAAGCTTAATCATATATCTACAGGTTAAGAGCTCGGTCCTATATCGGCTTAAGGTGGTAAAATAGATATGAATGATATAAAAATCTGTAAAATATTTTTTGCGCAAAATATTCGGCTTCAGAGAAAAACAACCTAGCGAAATTCCTTATAATAATTAAATAGTTGAGGCTGGAACCGTATCGTATCCCACTCACTAACATTGCAATTTTATCCTTCCCATATTTTTGTTACAAATATTATAACGTATCTATACTGAAGTAGAAATTCGAGAAACTTATGCTTTTATAATTTTACTGTTACAGGTGTTCTGGGATATCTTCTGTTGCTGATCGCCGCTGCATTACCCCACCTTCGCTACCACCTATATCATTAACCAAAGTGATATTAGAATAATTCTTGATAGTCTGTAATCCTGTATATTTTGTATGATAGCATGTGCCATACACTTGTAAATTACCGTAGAAATGCAATATTTTCTAATACAAATGTATTTTAAGTTGGTCCTGTCCTACGAAAGCAATATGAATATGTACACCGTTAAATTATTCAGAAAGGCACGTCGTAACACGAATTAAATAAATTATAAATTTATAATTTGTTTCCTTTTTAAGCAGAATAAAAGGATAATTATAAAAAAAAATAAGCGGAATGAGATATACCTACTAGTAGGTGACCTGCTGTAATAGTACATTGTGTATTAAGGGTGGTAAAGAAAGAATTACAAACGAGAGTCTGTTAGAAGCCCGAAGCCGAAGGCTGAGGGCTTTAATGACTCGAGCTTTGTATTTCCTTTACCACCCGTGTAACATACAATGTTTTTCATCCCAATTGCGAGGAAATGAAATAAAATCAGACAAAAGATCATATTTTTAACTTATTAGCGGCAGACTACATCATTGTCTGTGACTTACCACAGATAATGTCAAACGTGTTCGGAGTCCGATTCTAGTGACATATGAGATCAATAGTTTATTATGCGAGATGGTTAGGAAATAGTATTCAACTGACATTTCATCTCGAATGAAACTTCATATCGAATGGCACAAGAATTGGGGTCCTGACGTATTGTGATAGTTTGAGTCCACGTATAATATTTTAAAAAAAAGCTATTACGCACTTTAGTTACGTAATGGTAAAAAAAGGCCCGCGGGTATTATTTTGGATTTACGGTCGATTTTTCTAGCATGTTAGGACACTATTTACGAGCAAGTGTGATGAAAAAGTATATTTAATAACTGACAAGTGACAAGTTATGTACAATCGGCGAAATGGAACCTTGACGCACCACAACACTGTCACAGTTGCCGTTATAAATCAAATCTGAAGCATTGTCAAACAAAATATCAATGTGACAAAGTTATAAATGGTGGCTCAGGTTTTCATTATGCCGATGTACTTTCTCATTACTGAACCCTTTATTTTAACTATTTACAGATTGTAACGCAAATGCTAAATGGTTTTTTTTTACCACTTGACCAGTCTAAAGTTACAAATTATTTCATTTCATTCATTTCATCACAGTATATCAATTTATACTATGATCTCGTTCATTTCGGCCAATTCCTTCATTTTGGTCATTTAATTATTATTAATTCAATATTTGAAAGCATTTACAGATCAATTCACAAAAGTTGGCACGAATGGATTGAACGGAAGTAATGTCACTGTGTGAGTGCCATCCTTTGAACCGATGTTCGAATTTCAAACCGAAACATGTTATAATTTTACACACATGTATACTTTCATTCACTCATTCAATCCATTCGTGCCAGCTTTTGTGAATCGACCTGTACAAAGGAAGCAGATCTAATCCAATTCCAGATAATGTCGCTTGAGACTAAATCCATTTAAAATAAGAAATGAAGTTAAAACGACCACAGAGGTGGGTAAGTTAGCAGAAAATATATAACTCCTACACAGTAATGTAAAAAAGCCTATCGATGAAATGGAAATTCGGCGAAATAAAACATTCTATGAAATAAGTGTCGGCGATAAAAGGGTAAACCTAAAAGAGAGACTATACCTAGTCGTAACATGGCAAAAAGGGGTTTAACTCGGTAAAAATTGCATTCATCGTACTAAAAGCAGCACCAGTGATTATACTGAAAAAAATAGAAACTCAAAACAGTCGCAACACATCAACCAATGCAAACATTGCGGGCAAGGATGTTTCAAAATAACCTTCAATTAATTTTTTATCGATTTGTCAATGACACTTTGAAGTAGCAAATAGTTATTACAATACTATTCGAGTACGCAGTGCACTAGATAATATCTAATATTCCAGACTCCGAGTTTTACCGGACCGGCCATCTCTAGGTACTGTAGCGATGAATACCTAAGTACTTCGTAAAAAAATGCCTTACCTTTAATCATTTTTCCTTTAAGAAAGAAAGTTTGTACTCCGAAGAGTTCAGCATAATATAAATTATTCGTCTAAGTGCCAAGTTTTAACCTATTTACTTTAAGAAGTTATGCGAAGTTGAAAAGTAATTTAAGCTACCAGGCAACTCGGCTACGGAGCGGTTACATTACATTCAGTTTGTTTATAAGCTAAAAGTAAGTATTCTATACTAAGGTCTCGAATTCCAGCAGTCACCGTGCCGTGCACCAAAGGATTTTCAAACTCAAGTACATGTATATTAATTGGGTACAGTTAACCACTTTATTTAGTGAGCCACCAAAGAACTCTGTCATAACGACAGCGCCAAGTCACAATTTCAAGACAAAGAAATAAATTAGACCACAATTAAACATCGGCTTCCTGCGCGCTTCTACAGTGGCTCAAAGATTAAAGTTGATGAATACAGCTAAAGTTTGGTAACTGAACTCGTCAAGTAGGACTTGCACACGAAGGGTTCCGCACCATTTTTGTATAGGGGCCCCCCTTTTATATTTAAATACTAGTTAGCGAAAGAGGTTTGTCAGAATCGTAGCAGGTGGAAAGAAGTGGTCTCTGCCTTCCCCTCTGGGAAACGGGCGTGATTTAATGTATATATGTATGTGTAAATTTATTTTATTTTATTTTGTTATAGCGGCAATATAAATACATAATCTATCAAAATTCAACTGCCTACCTATTGTAGTTCATGAAATAGCGCCCACTGACAGACAGATGGACGGACGGGCGGAGAGTGGAGGCTTACCTGCATTAGGGGATGAGGGCGTTGGCATGGCTGGCACCCTTTGGGTATGGAACCCTAAATACGTGGCTAAACACGCACATTTGCACAAAATATCGACAGGGGTGAATCGAAGTGTACCTATACGACGTGATTTAGGTATTGAACCTCTTTTGAACCAGATAAGATAAACACGATGCTTCTGTCTGATGCTGCCTTATTGACTTTTGCCGTCGGGGACTCCGTCCGTGCAAAAGTGGTTCATCTCTATTTCGCCGGAAACAGATCTCCCAGGATAGGTAAATATAACCTAACGAAATATTAAGCTGTAAGTCATCCGCATAATTTTAGTATTTAGAGTGATTAAACTGATTAAACACAGGTTTAGAGTAAATGATATCGGCCCTAAAATTGATCCCTGCGGTACGCCATTAGCTTCTGGGCTAATATTTAGCTTACGACGATTGACTATGCATTGGATTCCTTGAAAATCTAAGTATTGAATCTGAATATCAGCTTTTTTTGATAATCGTCTTAATGGAAATAAGGTGTTTTTTTAAACCATTTTTTTAAAGGTGTTTACGTGTTTAGAATGGGTTAAAATCAACGTAAAAGAGTTTAATTTATACTTAAACGTTAATCCAAAAAAACTTAAATCATACCAATGGCATTTCCTTACTTTAAGTGCTTTGCTACGGCTTGTAGCAATGTCCCTAATAATTGTATGCCACCGTGCACCGATGGTAGGTAATTACCTACTGTATAGATAGATAAATCAGTAAAGACAACCACAACAAGCAATAACTTAACCGGTGAATAGGTACTAGGATAAAGAATTTTAATTAACAGCGCTTTATAAACGCATAATCGCTTCGACATTTTCTTCCTGCCCGCACCCGGTTAAACTTTACCGCGTTGCATAATCCAAGAAACGAATGTTGCAGTTGCAGCTCGCTTCACTATTCGGTCGCGGCCGGCTCGAGTTGTACGCCCTCGCGTCGACAGGTGTGGCGGCGCTACTATCGCATCCCCGTTTACTCCCTCCACTCTGTCGTACGTCAGTTTGAGTTCGTTCGCCGCGCGAAGTGCTGCTCGTTGTTTTATCTGTGAACGCGCGAAACTTTTTATATCGAAATTTTGTAATTGGAACATTGTTGTTTATGAACTGGTTTATGAGTGTGTTTAAAGTGTAGGAACGGGTATTTTTGACTGTTTTGTGATCGTGGTGTTGTACCGTGAGTGTGGTTGTGGTCACAGGTGTCACATTCCGAGGGGGACGCCGCCGCAGCCTCCGGTTGAACCCGGTACAGGCAGGTGGACCGCTACGTGAGGACCTATTTAACTGTTTAGGTAAAGTAACATTTAAGTACTTTTATTTATGAAGGCTGTCTCGGCGATAGGTTTGGCTTATTAGAATCCTGTTAGCGGTTCGTAGAAACGAAATTAATGTTGTCTGTGTTGCCTACCTACCTATAATAATTGTATTTGTACTTAAACCTTTTAGGGTTGTTTGTTCAGCTTGTGAGTACCGTGTCGGTGTGTACCTACAACAGAGTTTAAAGTAATTTGTTCAAGTGTTATTTTATTTTAGTTAAACAGATAGTGGCCTACAGCGTTTATTTACGTTGTCCGTATAGGTACCGTACCTACTCGCCGTGATTGGTTTTAGGTAAAGCTACTCTTAGTCTATTTAGGTACGTAGGTAGTACCCGTACAATAGTAAGTATCTACTTTCGTGCCTAGACAGTAGGTACTAGGTAAATTATTAAATTCTTTAGAACCAAGAATTCTGAATTATGAAATCTGTAGGTAGGTATTTGGTCTTATGTCAGTAGGTAATTAGGTAACCAATTAATAATCAGCCGGCAAAACCTGCATTTACGCATCACAAATCAAATGATTATCTACCTGTCCTATCTAACTTCATCATAATTATCTTAGCATAAGTAATTATTGACGCCATCCCACGCAATGATGACATCTCGCCCGATTCCCACAAAGTGACGACAGGTTGCACGTACCACGAAAGTGTTGACAGCACTTAAAATACTGCCATTTAGGCCATCCATTGTTTAGCACACAGCAAATAAAGTTTTATTGTTCTTACCTATTTTATTTTGCACCTCAGATAGGTAACTAGTAATAAGCTTCTGGGATTGGGAGACCAAGCGCCGCTTAGATTAAAATGAAAAAGAGGTCCATCACAAAGATGACAACATGATCGCGGGTCGATTTTTAGGGTCCCGTACCAAAATGGTAAAAGAGGAACCTTTATGGTGTGCTTACGAGGGCTGCTACTTAGGTAACCGGAATCCAGGATTCCAACATTTTTAAACGCTATATCTGACCTCCATGGTAAAATTTGAACTTTTTTTAATACTGGCCGCTATATATTTTTTTTCTTATGTACGCTAGTCTTTTGTTTTTGGCGGGTTTAAATTTTAATCTCGCTGCAAGAATGGAACTCACTCGTGAAAATATTCGTGCTATGATTTATTACGATTTTCGGCGTGGTTTAACGCAACAACAGTGCATAGATCAACTAACTTCGACTTTTGGTGATGAAGCTCCATCCAAAACTACTGTGTATCACTGGTTTAGTGAGTTCAATCGTGGACGTAGTATGCTCAGGGACGAAGTTAAGGATGGTCGCCCGAAATCGGTCGTTGTACCACAAAATATTGAAGCTGTGCGAAAACTTATAATGCATGACCGTCATGTTACGTATCGCGAGATAGAGGCGACTATAGGCATATGTATGACGAGCATTAATAAGATATTACATGAACACTTAGCTGTGAAAAAAATTTGTTCGCGTTGGATCCCGCACAACTTAACTAAGGATCAAAAAGAGGCTCGCGTCGAATGGTGCAAGGAAATGTTGAAAAAATATAACCGTGGTGACTCAAAAGCTGTTTATAATATCTACACAGGTGACGAATCCTGGATCTATGCGTATGATCCCGAAACTAAACAACAATCAACGGTGTGGGTGTTTCAAAATGAGCCGAACCCTACGAAAGTAACTCGTGCAAAAAGCACCTTGAAGCAAATGGTGGCCTGCTTTTTTGGTATTAATGGCCATGTGGCTACAGTGCCCCTAGAGAATCGTAAAACGGTTAATTCGGAGTGGTACACGACCATTTGTTTGCCGGAAGTATTTGAAAAAATACGGAAAAACAACCAGCGACGGAGAATCATTCTGCACCATGATAACGCCAGCTGTCATACATCACGTGAAACGACTCGATTTTTGGAAGGTCAAAATATAGAATTAACGGGTCATCCACCTTACAGCCCTGATTTGGCACCCAATGATTTCTATTTATTTCCAAATGTAAAGAATAAATTACGTGGTCAACGATTTTCGACCCGTGAAGATGCCGTCGACGCGTTCAGACAGCACGTTTTGGAGATACCTCAGTCAGAGTGGAAAAAGTGCTTTATAAATTGGTTTCAACGTATGCAAAAGTGCATCGATTATCACGGAGAATACTTCGAAAAACAATAAAACCATATTTAGCCATGTACGTTTGTTTATTTTTTCTATTCCGGTTACATAAGTAGCAGCCCTCGTATGGTGAGACTACGGTGTCTGTCTGTCTGTGTGTCACAGCAGTTATTCTCAGTAATTACAGAAGCTAGTTACCTGACTACCCACCTATCAACTTGCAATTTGGCATAAGTATTTGTAGAACTAGATTACCCGCATTCATTTTGGGTAAAAAACATGCTAATTGTAAATACATACATACATACATACATACATAAACTCACGCCTTTATTCCCAGAGTGGGGTAGGCAGAGCTACAGAATTTCCAACAACTATAAAAACTTTTTGATAATTCTGTAACCACATTTTGCACACTTAGGCGAAGATGTTTTCCAGTGTATTAGTGACAGGTTGCAAGCCCATCGCCTAACAATACTACACGCCTTTATTACCTTAGTCGGCTTTTACGACATCCACGGAAAGATCTAATTGTAAATTGCCTAAATATATACCTACTAAAAATACATACTCAAAAGAGGTTGACAAAATTAAAGTCAATTTCATATATGAGGGCCGTCGAGCTGAGTGTCGAGGGGTTACAGTTTACCGCTAGCCATATACATACCTATTTCGGGACGGCAAACCTTAGCGTCGAATAAGCTAAAGAAATAACTCAAATAACAACCCAGTTATAGGTATACGGACGGCGTCTAGTCCATACAAACATATCCCCCGTTTCTTCTCTAAATAATAACAAAAACAATATTATTTTAACAACTTGAAGGTTTCTGTAACTACTGTACGACTGCCAAACGTTCGCAAAGCGACATCAATCGCTTATTTAATTACCCACATTCGATTCCGCGTTTCCTAGATCGGGCATCGAAGTAGATCTCTGAACTAAACTATTGGTGTTAATACGGGTGATCAAATTCAACCATTATAATAAATCAGCCAATAAAGAACGTCACAGATACGGTACCTTAATTCATGTGGATACATGCATTTAGCTAACTGCTAAAGCAATGGATTATCTTGACATTTAGTACGGAGTTTCAGGACTAACTTAATTAATAATTTAAAGAAAGACTTCTGGTTCTCTTAGCATGTAAAATCTACAGTAAATTGACCTATACTCCCGTAGTTCAGTAAAAAATACCTCAAAAATGTTGTACTTGAGAGCTGTCAAATCAGGTCTTCTATTGCGACGGGAGTATATATAGTCTCGATCTAAGTTCTCGGCTTTGTACTGTTGGTATCAAGGGCCCTAGCCAAGATGCAACCGCTACTAACTATTCAAACAGTACATAAATGAATAAATTCTACTAGAAAACATCCAGAACCCAAGAACAACTCCTGCTAATAACTCAAATAAAATTTTGGCCCAACCGTGCAAAGACACGATGAAAGCTGTTTTAAATTAGACAAACACAAAATATCTTTTATTTATAAAATATTAAAAAATTACAAAATGAGATAAATCCGTATTAAATCAAAATGTCGGGGTTTCTGAAGACTTTGAATGGCGTCTGTACCTTTAAAAGGTCGCGTCGAAAATGTTAGGCGCTATAATATCTAAAAGATTTATTATTTAATCAATTAGAAATATTAATCTAGGCTCGACCGACAAGCCTCGCGAAACAGCTGTAAATATCGATACGAAATTAATTATTTTCAATATTGACCTTTTCGAATGGCGGTTGGGCACCTGCGCTAGCGTCGTTGAATAGCGTGTAATTGTATATTTAAACCGCTAACCATGTTTATCTTTACTTTAGGTTTTTTTTGTTGAAACAAATAACTAACATGAGGTTCTACTCATGCAAACCTGTTCTATGTGCTATGAGTAATGTGTAACCAATAAATTGGTGGTAATGGAAGTTGAATACCTATTCAAATCGCAAGAAAAAAACTTGCCTGGTTTTTTATGGAGTTTAAATGAAACTAAACACTACGGTGGCGGTCTCTAGGTGCTGATGCTGTTTTTTTGACGCTGCTGTTTGTTAAAAGAATAAAACGCCATCTGGCGTAAGGTTCTTTTTGATTTAACTGCCCATAATTACTAAATTAAACACATTACACACACTGGTACTGGTGTTGAAAACTTGGAAAAAATCGTTTGATTCATATAAAATCCGGGCCTGAATCTACATACATTATTATAATTATAAAAGGGATATATGAGTCTCAATGAAATTACTTCGAGGGCCCCAGCAACGCTCCTTATTATGTACTTACATTTACCCATCATCAATGTCTTTGCCTAGATTGGCATAAGATTCCGATTTAAAATAACGGCCTGATCCGACTTGTGCTTCACCAGGTTCAAAGAAAGTAACCAGTTCAATTTAATTTACTTAAACAGCAGTGACGATTATTAATTTTATCATCTCCGCTTCGAAACTTAACGGTATCCATAAAACGGTTAGCGGATTAAACGGCTATCCGATAACAGGTTATAGATGTAATAAAGCAAAATTGCAATAGACACCTGCAGAAACTGACACGCCTCCAGTCTGTCGGTGCGTCTGTCTGCCTTGTCACTCAAGCCGTCCCATCCTTTATCTTACGATCTATTGAGTAGACTAGACACCTTAGTTGCCATGTGAGGTATTATGTATTCGTCATTGCATTGAAATAGGGATGATGTTTTTTTAAGGTGCCTTGGAGGAAACAAACAAGGACACGGACCACCTGAAGGTAAGACACATGCAATCTCAAAGTACGGTCTCTAAAATGCAATCCTGAGAGCTGTATTAATGATCTGAAATGTCATCGGGCATCTCGGTCAAGATCATTTTGTTAGGATCTCTGGGCCGTATTAATATAATAACCCGATCTTGAGAATGATGGAAACTTTCATAATTATCTGATGCAAGTCACGCATGATAGTTTTGGCTATCTTCCTATGGCATCAAACATAGTTACCTATAAGTAGTTAAATATATGGTTATTGTGTTCCTATATAGAATTTGTTGAAAAGGAAAGGAAGAAAACGTTCTTGGCAATTCAACTTTAGTATATTATTTTACTTTAACTTACTTAAACTCGGACATTTAACATTATGCAACAAAGACTGTGACCTATTTTAGGAACCTTAAATAAATAAATAATCAAATGAATACATTATTTATCTTTATCTTATTTTTTATTATGAAGACGACACTTATGCTATTTCGCATCATTGCGGTGTCTGAAATATGTGGTTTCTGGAGTAAAGTCTCACAATCACAAGTTCTAACTGTCACTGTCTTCGTGCCGACATGATATTTCTTTTTTACCTATGGGTCACAGAGCCCACTTGCAAACAGCAGCGGGTACATTTTTGAGAAGCGAGTGCTCGAAAGCAGAAAATAAATAGCATTCTTCTGAACTTTAGGCGGTACTGGCGGCAGTCTGGGAGCACAGTGCAGTTCGGCAGAACGTTGTTTACTCCACCCCTGGGGGGTTATTATGACATAGCTATGCAGTTCATTTTACGGTCAGCGTAAAGGACGGAACTATGGCAGTTACATAACTCTGTCCTTTTCTCTCAGCGTAAAATGAATGGCACAGATAGGTCATAATAACCCCACTGATTTGGAAAAATAATGTGTTTACCGTTCCACGTGAATTTTTCAAATGAAACTTTCGATTGCTTTATTCTCAAAATTATACCCACAAGTGGCCTGTGTGGTCGGTAACATTCCCCAGGGCCCAAAAAAAAACTACTGCTAAGAGAAATAATTCAAGGACATTTCATGTACATATTTCATCTCTTTTGTCATTTGACCTTAAAGGTGTTTGCGACTAATGAGCCTTATTATTGAATACCCAAGAAAAATATGGCCTTGAACTATTTGCTTCACATAAGATACTAATACGCTTCGTGCAGTTCAACAATGACGGTGATTAAATTCGATTATAACACGTGTTCATTAGACCCGCATGATTTGATAAATGACAGATGTTTTTGTACAAAATATTAAACAACTCTAAAAAAACTTTAAGAGGTAATTATAATTTGAATGGATTTTGGCCGGGTGTTATTTTTTTGCGATTCGTGATTAAGATGCTTTATCGTTCATTCATGTTTTGCTAATGATTTATCGGACAACGTGATCAAGGGCTTCACTCCCAAATTCGGAATTCGAGAAGTTACCTTGGCCCCTACATTTAAAGTTTACAGAGTAAGAAAAACACGGCTTCTGATGTGCCTAATTTCTGTACGCATAAGAGTACAAGAAACAATCTCTTTTCTGAAAGCAGTGGCTGAACTTTAAACGTCAGTCGTTAAAGTTAAAAATCTTCGTCTTAACTTTGAAAAAATTAACTAAAAGTTTTAGTCAGAAATATTATTGTGGTACGGACTAGTAAAATGCCCGCATAATATAAGATAACGACAAAGGCGCTGTGCTCGTAGAGTTCACATTATACGAAAGTAAAGTTACGCAGAATTGTAGCATAATATTTCATACGATTAATATCAGAGGGCAGCGAGCCCACAAATCTCCATTTATGTCGGTAACCGGGGTCTAGATAGCATCGAAATGCCAAGTTAAAGCAAAAGAAGCAACCCTTTTTCTGGATATGCTCGGAACCCTCGATAAAAATATACGAGAACCATCTAACTTGTTTAACAAAAGGCGCATATTCCCGTGGGCATACATAATCCTAAAATTTCCATCTATGTTTATCAGCTCTGCGGTAGTTAAGATATCACTTATTGCCGTCTATGACCCTAGTAAGAAAACATACAGTTGAAATGGTAATTTGTGTCTTGGTATTCAAATTGTATGGTTTCTACAATGTTGTACTAAAAGCAAAAAGAAATAACAAGTCTATTAGGCTTGTTAAAGTATTCAAAGGAATTTCAATTTGTAGTTAACACAATTTTTCTTTGTGGCGTCTTGTGAGGCTTATCTCACAAGTAACTTGTAACGTATACCCAAGTAAAATTACTCAAGAAACTTATTAAACGGACTTAAGAATGAAGTCTGCAAGGTCTGCTAACCGAATACTCTACGTCTCGCCCAATCGAGTTTAAATAGACTTAAGTTAAGAAACCATGTTATTTACTAAAGTTAATGGGCCCGCTTCAAAGGATTGTCGGAATTTGAATTATCCGTTCAGAAATAGAGTGATCATGTGTTGTCGCAATCGCTTTGTTAGATCAAGCCTAAACTGTTAAACTGATCTAACCTGTTAAGGAATGCAGCTAAGGCCGAATGCTGCAGCCTTAGTAAGTGGGACGGGGGGCTTAATTTATCCATTGTGACAGCTCTGTGAATTTAGCGTGGCCTTGGAATAAATATCTTCGAAGTGTATCCGGAGTTTACTATTTCACCCTTCGCTTCAGACGGAGAGAAACATAAAATTATATCCAGAACGAATGATTTGTAAGATGTTAGTAATCATAATCACACAAGGTATAAATGTCGTTTGGGGAATGTGACATTTCGGTGGAATTTATTAGGAATAGCGACCCGCCCTCGCTTCGCTTCGGTTTATGTGAGATTTCTGTAACACCCGTACATAAACCAGAATCTATTATACATATAAACCTTCCTCTTGAATCACTCTATCTATTAAAAAAACTTGCATCAAAATCCGTTGCATTGTTTTAAAGATCTAAGCATACATAGGGACAGACAGCGAGAAGCGACTCTGTTTTATACTATGTAGTGATACTTTACAACACCTCTTCGTTCTCTTCAATATTTTTATGTGTGTCTATGAACTTAGTGCATGTGTGAAGTCTTAAAATAAAAGGTTCATCTAGAAGTTGAGAGACCCCTATCTGCGCACTATCCTTGGCAAGTAAAAAGAACAATTTTCTTCAGTAAGTAAGTAATCTAAACTGAACTATATTATTTCATTCTATGTCTAGAGAGTTACTTTTTTAAGTGCATGTTTTAATATAATTAAGTTACTACATAGCTTCGTGCATTTAATTCCTAAAAGTGTAACATACATTGGTGAAAACTTTGTTGGCTTATGAATAACTCACCTCTGTTTGTTAATATTAATGTATAATGTATAAGCTGTTTGTTTTCTTTAATAAATAAAAATACAATAAAACATATAAATAAATCAAGTCCGTCGGTCTGACAAATGGATTGATTAGTGCAAAATCATCATGATTAGCGTTGTTTAACTTTGATTGTTTGAACAGTTTGTTGTTTAGTAAATAGTGAATGTTGACGTTTAAATACATATTGTTTGTTTTCAAATTGTTTTGTTATACTGAATCGTAACATAAGCGGTGTAAGTCTGAAATCACAAAAAACACGATTTCTGAGAAAGCTCAGTCTGTCTTATGCTGTCAAGCATTTGTCATTCGTTTTAACTGAACTATAAGGACATTAGTAAAACAGATCATTACCATAAAACTATACGTTCATAAGCCGAGAATAATGGTAATGTATCTGAATTTACCAGCACGACCTGACTTCTGGGTTCGATTGTACTAGATAAATCTTGCGTTTAGAAAACACGCCAATGGAGCTTTGAAGGAGTGGTTGCGTTGCTGACGAGGTTGAATGTGATAGGCTTCACAAATGTCAAAATGATATCATTGGGATTCGTGACGTAGTTAAATGAACCAATTTAAGGAATTTCTGTGTTGAATGTCAGCCATGGTTTTCACAATAGGAAACGCAGAGTTTGGGCTATGGCTTAAGTTAACCAAGACCAGAAACCATCTCATCAAATCTTTATTCTTGTTCCGAATAATAATTTGATGACAGCAAAAATAATCAGCAACCGCGATAACGAATAAAAGGGGAGGACAGTGCACTTTAAATATTAAAACGGTACTGCATTTAAATCGGTGCCGTGCAAAGAATTTGCACTCGTAGTTGCTTAGTGTGAAAACAACTGTGTCACAGATATTCGTGAGTTCGCGTGACTTACTCGTAAAAGACCATGTAATGCCGCTGACGTAATCAAGTAATGCTACACAACACACAATGGCCGGACTAGTAAGCTAAATTATATTCGACTTATAGGGGCATAATATAAATATTTCACGTAGGTGGTACAGAACTGCAGACTTTACGTCCAGTTATGAAATGCGTAAGCCTTGTTGTTTACCGAATCGCACGAGTATAATAGAAAAGTAAATTAATCGACCGGTTTGGTGATAAAGTGTTATGATTTACGTTTGTTCCAATTAAATCTATTGAAGGAGCAAAACGTGTACGTGTTAATAAATTGCATAAATTCAAAAGAAACCGTTTTTTTTTCATAATTGCTATAAAGAGTCATTAAGGTATGACGGTTTGAGGTATGGTTATATGGGCAATTTTTGAACATTAATTGTCCTTCAGCAGTACAGACGTCGCATTCTATTACACAAAACTAGAGCTAGACAAGCTATTGTTGCCGGCTGTACTATTATGAGTTTTCAGGCAGCTTAGATATCCCTCTCGCGTTGTGGCAATTAAAGTCGATGCCAGGAAATTACTTCGATCAAATCACTAGTGCCAACCCTATATCTTACGACTAATAACTTACGGGACGGGATAGACCACCCTGTTATTTCAACTTAAGCTTAGGCTTACCTTAGGCTTTCTTCAAGCAGTTGCAATAGTACACAAAGCGGATATTAGTTATGTTTATTTTTATTTTTAGTTTTGTTTCTTCTCGAGGCCGTAAAGTTAGCTGTAAAAGTAAATTGCGGATACGTTAGTTCATGAGTTTTTTCGCACGGCAATGACAATGACTCAAGAGTTTGAGACACAACACAAGAAACCTGAAGATCTGCTAAAAGTAAATTGCACGTTGTCAGCGTAAGTGTAATGGTCAAATAATTATAAATTTCCGAAGGAAGTAAATACTTTACATATTTTAGACAATATATTAGACCATTTTCGAGGAATCTTCATACAGAACATAACAACTCAAAGGAGAATAATTGTTTACCAATTTCAGTATCCCTATTCCCTAAGTTATTAGTTAGTTCCGTAACGCCTAATCATTCTACAAACCACGCCTTATTGTTCATTTATCTAGCATTGTTTGCAAACTCTGAATACTTAATCTTTGTAAATTCAACAAGAAATATGCCTCAGGTGTTTTTAAGAGTGAGAATCGATCGTATTTCTATAGTAAATCGGCGGTATGCACAGACATAAGATAACGTGTTGATAGATAGTTGTCGACCTTTACTCGGAGCGAGGACAAAAAGCGGAGTGAGGACGCACTTTTACTGAATAGCTGGCTCAAAGTGACTTGCCACCTGTTTTGTTAATACACCCCCTTAGAATATATGTTGGTTGTATTCCTAAATCGTATTTGATGTATGCTAGGACGACAGGTGTTTATCATTGATGCTGAGAGAGTACCTAAAACCAGACAAATTTATGTCGTATAGTTTTTAGTTTTTTAGCACTTCAATTACATTTTGTTTTTAGCACTATCAAAAACCATGATGAGTTTCTTGTGTCAATGACCAAAGCGAAAATCTAATCTCTGTGTAATATAACCTAGTATGAGCGTTAAATTATTTGATCCAGCGATAAACTAATTCAATTGTTGTACGATTTGCGCGTAAAGGAAAAAATACTAAGTTGAGTTGCACCTAGAGGAAAAAAAGTATTAAAAATACTCGAGTGCCGTTTTGCTTTTACGTCTGGTCAATATAAAAGTTTTTGAGTGCAACTTGACTGCCATACTGTATAGGTACTAACTGTATTTTTTTTTAAGTATGGCAACGCAATACAATTTTATTTGGGATCTTCCGCGATATGGAGGTTTGTTCTGTTTTATTAGAATAGAACGTTCCATTAATAAGAATTATTTATAGTTTATGACCGAATCATTACAAATCCATTGCACAATGATTAAAGAATTCAGCATCCGCTGGTGAATGTGTGCCCTTGTCAGTCTTTGTCGACAACCAATTTGATGTAGATGAAGTGTTGGAATACTTAAACTGAGAATCTATAGATGTTTAAACACTTCGAAGTAGGTAGTTAGTCTGATTTTGGTATTTAATATTGGAGTTACTCAATCATTCAGTGCTGCAACTGTAATTGCATTAGATACGGGTATAATTTTAAAAGTTTTGATTTATTTACCTTCCGACCTTGTTATAATAAAGCCGATTAATTTCTGCATGAGGTTTTGCTGTTACAAGGTTTTCATAAATACAAATCAGTCAGCAGTCTTGTGATTGTGAATGTCTATGGGTCACAGTTTCCACTTACCATCAGGTGGCCTGTGTGCTCGTTTGTCTACTCGACGCCATAAAAAAAAAATCATGAAGGAATTTGATTTGCGTATGAAATCAAGTTACAACAATTACATCGCATTAGCCTACCCTAAGAAACAAGGGGTCCCGGGTTCGTTACCCGGTATGGGCAAATATTTGATGAGTGCGAGCATTTATTTTAAGCCTTGGATGCTTTCTTTAAGTAAGTATTTTTTTCGTTGTCCACGAGGGATCCCCTGATATTTATTTATTCATTCATTGTATTTATTTTTCAGTTTCAGTTCAGAAACATTTATCTCACCTTGACTTAAAGCTAGGTAAAAAAGTGTAAAAAATGAGGTCGCTGTCGCTGCGTATTTTTTAATTCAGTTGCTCAAAAACTAGTACTTTTTGTAGCTGTATTGTATTTCGAGCGGAAAGTTGAATTTTTCGAACTAGGTAGTACTTTTTGTAGCTGCATAACGTGCGGAAAGTTGGATTTTTCACACTCGTGTTTTTTACTCTTGAATTTATTTTACCATTATAGGTAATTGTTCAACAAAAGCTCTAGGCTTGTAGTATGTGTACCTACTAGGCAACGATAAACTTACTTATATTGATAGATATATACTTAATTAAATACATAGAAAATACCCAAGTGTCAGGAACAAATCGTAGGAAGGGTCACTAGGGTACCGCGTTGTCAAGTCGTCAATAGATTTTAAATTCTACAAACTCGATTACGGTGTGACCAAATTCCAATAAAAAATTAAGATTCCTATTTATTAGCAATTCAGCTAGCACTTTACCCTTTTGCTAGTAAGATTAGGTCATATCAAAATATAGAAGCCACTTCCTAGCAATCAGCGACCGTGAGAATTCATTTTAATTATATAATCAAACCACCAAAAAGAAAAGAAACGATAATTTATTCATCATCTGTGAATAAAATGATCAATTTGCACCTCGCCCACGTGCCTTTTTTTCCCAACTCGTAAAATATTATAAACTAACAAAGCATTGATTTATAGATAAGCTTAAAGTACGTAATTGGCAGTGTTTAGGGTTCCGTCCGTACCCGAAGGGCGCCCATTGGGGGACCCTGTTACTAAGCTTACGCGGTGCGTCCTTCTGTCTGTCCTTACTTTAAAGAGATGTATCTTTTGAACCGTAATAGAAAGCGGGTTTATATTTTTTTGCAGAATGTGCTGGACCGTTTTTTTTGTGGGCTTTGTTAATTTTCTTACTTTTTGCTTTCGTTTTTATATTCATTTCGAAAAGTCGCGTCTTGCAATGACATTTTACAATGTTTGTATTATATTTATAAATTGTGACTTCTTTAAGATCTAATGATCATGTAAACCATTAATGGACTTAAAAACTGCAATGCCAAGTTCGAAAACAATTATTATTTTGCAGTTCGTTATGATATGAACTTTATTAGCGCATACCCAAAGGTCAAACTGTAAGAAACCTTATTATAATTTTAACATCTGTCATCATTAGCATACCAATTTCGTGCCCAATTAAGGACTACCTACTTAACGGCGTCTAAGTCTAAAAATATGTTAAAAACGGAGTTTTGTTTGGATGATAATTTTAACATAATACTTAATTATTATGACGTTCTGTTCGTATTACTTATATTTATTCCAGTTGTTGTTGACAGAACCACTTAGGTTACCTAATATTTATAACCATAAAGCGATACTGATGTTATGCAACTAGTAATAAGGTTGTTTGGAATATGAATGCGCTTGTTTACCTCGTTCTAGCACTAGATGTTTGTTCGCTTATAAAACCTTAGTTATGTAAAGTACCCCAACGAAAATGTTAAGCACTTTTGTGCACTGTCATAATAAACTTAAAACTTAACATCAAATGACAAAGTATGACCATAACAACAGCAGTTACAATGACCTGGTTCTAAGTATGCTCAACATTTTCTGTGTGCTCGTTTCATCATGATGATGATGATGAAACGAGCACACAGATCAACTGATGGTAAGTCGGATCTAAACCCATAGACATTTGGATTCTCAAGACTACAATCTAAAGACTGCAAGACCGCAAATGCATTGCCAACCCTGAGGACTAAGATAGAATACGTCAATGACAACATACTTTTTTAACCTCATTCCATTGAAATAAGGCTGTATACATATCTTTGTACGCAACTTTGTTGTAAACACTAAATGATGAATAAATATTAGGTACATAAACTAGTATTTTTTTAAGATGTTTGAATTACCTTTTTCGCGTTTTAATACTGAAAGTTACACAGTAAAATATTATATTGCATTTCTTGAAACTCTTTCCACTGCGGCATGGAATAAGAACAGATAGTTAATTGGACATGAAACTTCTCCTGCGCTATTTATTTGCTTCATCCACTTAAAAACTAACTTAACCGTCACTTGGAATCGTGATAAAACGAATGGCATCATTGAACGTGATTCAACTTCTTCCATCTCTCTTATACCTTATAGGGCCATATCCAACCGTCCCTTTTCGATTCCGACCGAAGGTTGCACGTATCTCGATTGGTACATCAACCTGTCTTAGTTTTTTAACAGTGAACACAAATGATTCTGATGATTCTATATTAAAGGGGCTTAACTATGATTTTAGCTAGCACAGTTTTGAACTTTCATTAGATAGTTATAAAGAATATAATAGTAGATCAGAGCATGTCACATTTCTATGATGGGTTGGGAGGTTTTTGTCGTAAGGTCGTTGTCGTTATGACAGGCAACTTTTAAAAATAAAAAAATTGTTTGTATGAATATCTCTTTATTATCCTTACATTTTAGCACCAAATTGTTATCATTTAAATATGATTACCTATGTACATCCTACTAATATCACACTACGAGTAATATTATAGGTAAGTATGTTTGTTACTCCTTCACGCTGCAACGGCTGGACGGATTTGGATGAAATTTGGAATGGAGATAGTTTATACACTGGAATGACACGTAGGCTACTATTTATTTCGGAAAATTTAAAAGTTCCCGAGGGACTAACGATAATCGAAATTTACGCGGACGAAGTCGCGCAGAAGCTAGTTTATTATAAATGTAAAAGTTTCGACTAGACACGTTTGTGTTTCAAATACGCCTAAACTTGACTCATAGATAGTCTTTGTCTTCCCTAGAAATTAACCATAAGCGGACATAGTTAGGGGCGTAAGTTAAGTAGGAAAATGATACAGAAAGAAGACTACGGAAAAAAACTAATTCTGCGCCTTCATGATACTCATGTCTCATGTTCACAATTACTGAGAAAATTCAAATTAGTTTCGAATTATTTCTGGAACCTCAGCCACTTTGAATTGCTCTTACACTAAGTTCCTATACTATTGTGTGGGAATCGTCTGGGATTGCCGTCTCGGCTGCTTAATTAATGTGTGGCTATCTATAACAGCTAAGGGCCTTCCCTGTTCCCGTCCCAGTTGGTTTATTGTTCGCGTTGGTTTGTTCCGCTATTCTCCAAAAGTACACAGTCAGTATTAACATTTAAGTGTGCAGTATATATTGTTTGTATCTGCAAAGAGAAGTACTTAATATAACTTTTAGGACTACTTTTATTCAATTGTAATTTTCGTTCATAATAAAATTGAACTTCCGAGCCAATGCATTCATTCCATCTTAGTCCTCAGGGTTGGCAACGCATTTGCCGTCTTAGGATTGCAATCTTTAGATTTTAGCTTTGAAAATTAAAATGTCTATGGGTCACACATACCACTTACCTACCATCAGGTAGCCTGTGTGCTCGAACTCCTTCTACATGCCATAAAAAATACTACTCGAAGACTTGTAGTGTCTAATACCTACTATCTAACGCTGCAGTCCTTTAATAATCAGTGTTTCTTAGTAAAGAGTTTATTCTTGAGTTATTTTCTTTTAACAAGCCGCAGTAAATACCTTAAACTTGCACAATAACGTGGTCGTTTAACTACGCAAAATGTTAATCGTCCAAATTTAGACCGTGTCGTACTCTGTACGTGCGTATCGAATTTAGTTGCAGCGTCATTGGTCTTAAATGATATTGGATTTGATCATTCCGAAATGACAAATCAATAGGAGATTTAAATACATTACCTAAGGTTATTTTTGAGATGGATTTAAGCCCAGCCTTTTTTTATTTAAAATAGGTCTTTATATGAGTAAAAAAAACAATAAACAGTTTTGTAAAGACAAAACTTTTACCACTCCATCCATTCCATTTTGTATGAAAATCAAAGCCCTTGGTAGTCGGTTACTATGTCCTTGTCGCAATAACGTACTAAAGTGAGAATGCTTTGAATTTAGTTAGTTAGGTGCCACTAATAGCTGCGACGAGGTACTATACTAAACTGCCTCGTTCGACCGACTGAGCACTTGTTAAGAGAGTAACACCCCTGGCCAACTCATTTAACTTACAGTCAATTGAAATGGACCTTTGCCAAACAGTTGCCAAGCATTTGAAGAATTATTAAAATTTCATATAAAAGTAATGTCATATATATATATATATATATATACATCAATTCAATACTAGCTTCTACCCGCGACCACGTCCGCGAAGATTTCGATTATCTTTATTCCGTTGGGAACTTTTAAATGTTCCGGGATAGAAAGAAGTCCAGGGTTAATCCAGTTTATAAGCTATTTCCATTCCAAATTTCATCCGTCCAGCCGTTGAAGGAATAACAAACTAAGACACACACACACAAACTTTCGCATTTATAATATCCGTAGGATTTAAAAACACCTCACGTGATATTCAAAAGTACGTCATTGTACATTAATATAAATTGGTTCGTACAATTTTCATTACATCTTTGCCCATTTCAATGGACTTTATATAAAACTGCCGTATATTAAAGTATAGTCACGGTAAGAAAAGGTTCGACACTATTTCAACGCCATTAAGGTCCAAAAGTGACGAACCTTTTCTTACCGTGACTATACAATGGTAAAAACCTACGGTGACAAATGGAACAGTCCCTACACACTTCCACCAGCTAACAATGTCCATCGCATGCTGTTATTACCTGTACATGCAATTATATTTTATTAAGCTTTGTGTATATTCAGTGATTCTAAGCCACGGGTCAAGAACTTCTGGTAAGAGGCCTTGTAATTTGACCGAGATTGACGTTAGATTAAGATAATGGAGGATACCCAAGACAGACCCGACATGTCGAACTGTTTTTACACACACCAACATACTACATGTAACATACCTTCCATACATATAATTGAATAAACATTGATTATTGTCACAGGGTTGTCCACAAATGGGCTCTAAAATGTACCTATATAAGTGCCTTTGTGTCTAAACTTCATTGTGTAAAGGAAAAAAAAACACAAATGTAACATAAAATAGGGATGCACAAAGGCGAACTTATCTCTGAATTTTCTAAAAGAATTAGCTCTTTTTACAAGCTTTTTACTAACTTTATTTTTTTTCTTAAATATACCCTACTTTTTACTTACTTTTGATTAGTAGAGGAGCGAGTATTTATTGATAATAAACTCTAATCCCCTAATTATAAACGTGGAATAAGCTTGGAATAGTTTATGCCATGCTTTGACACTTTCCGTCACATGCAAATGTCACAAATACAGATAAGGATAAGGATAAAAAAACCGTTTGAATTTTGATTGTCGGATACAAAACTGCTTCAAAGCATTAGACATCAACGGGAGCGGTTATCGCCATTTTGGTAAAGACGTGACATTTGAAAATAATAGTCCTTAAAAACATCTTGACTTCGTCGGAGTGAATCAGACATGCTGATTTAATTGGTGCCACGTAAGCGGATGCAAAAATGACATCATCGTTGGGCTTATAATCAATTTTAGGATCTAGACTAATGCATCTTCTTTTTTTGTCGTTTGCGTTATCATTATATTTAAATTTGACCTTTAATGGTGACGTTACAGAGTTGAGAACTCAACCACTAATATACATGAGACGACTTATATACGAGAACTAAAAACATTGCTGCCACTTCATATATTATCAGGTACCTAAACGATAAACGGATGAAAATGGAAGATCAAGCGTCGATCAGGTTGAAACCGATTATTTCCGAAAATTACAAATTTGCATAATGATTTTTCGACCCCGAAAAATCCATTTATTCCAAATTTCATCGATATCTTCAAATCCGTTTTCTAAAACGTGTTTACATAATACCTATATGATATAATTATACACAAATATCCTTTAATCCTATATATTTTTTATTTATGTGTACTAACCCAACCATATTTATCGTTATATATTCAAATAAAACTCGATATCTCTTAAAAGCTCAAATGCACGAAACCAAACTTCCTTAGCGCGTCCTTTGACAAAAGATCTATCTTGCGGCTTCTTTGAATGCGCGGAGTCGTTGCTCGATTCCTTGGAACCGTTGCCGATCGTCTTTTGTTTGTTTTCCGTAACCAGTGCCGGGAACTGCATATTGGGTCAGTTTCGTATGGAAATGTTACCGTCTGGTATAGCATGGAAAATGCACGCGTATGTCTTCTAGTCCTTATTTTAAAGAAGTTAAGGTTCAAATTCGAACTCAGTACTATGGCTTCTATTTCGAAGCGCGTTGTTATTTGCTTTTAAAATTCAGTTCTATTGGGGAAAAAAGCTGGTTTTCTGTTGAGTTTTTTTTATCGCAAAGTTAATGTTACCGTGTAGATTAGGTGTTATCATTGTGATAGTACAATACAAACAAATACACTGTAGGTACTGTGTTACAATATATATGTTATAGATTGTGATATAGTTATTTGTAGAAATGTTTTTATTGTTAAGTTTTAGTGTAAGAAAAGAACAGATTGATTTGTGAATCATTCTAAATACACATAGTAATGCGTTAAAGAAGTTAAATGTACACAATATACGTACGAATTTGAATATTACTTCAATGTAAACAGAGAACCAGTCAAAAGATGATTTAAAATTTCTATTCATATATTCCACAACTGGAATAGTCGTAGTGTTTTTATTCCTCGCACGCATGACGCGTGTGATCGATCTTTTGTCTTCTTCATTTACATATTGCACTACAAGACTCACAATTTGTCCCTTTGTTTCATTATGGATTGAGGTGCTGCACCATTTGTACTGAAAACCGGTTTTTTATGACATATTAGGTGACAAATACATATTAAAATCGTTTTTTTTGTTACGCAGTTAAAGGGTGATATTGAATGATTACCGAGCCCCTTTACTGCTTTTTATGTAAATAGACAAATTAACAAAATATAGATCATCATTTGCCTCATCATTTCGTTTGTTAAATTTTAACACTACGTCACCTAGCAGCTACTTACAGTGTAAAAAATATTACATATCGATAGCTTAAGGCTGTCTGATGCAATAAGACATACGTAGCGATACGTTCAATTTCAAATACGTAGTACACCTAGTTGCACTAACGATCATTAGTATCTACTATTGTCCCGTTAGTGCAACATCTCACCATTTCATTCGTCAGGATAGAGAATGACCGTGACAGCACGCAACTAAAGGTGACATTACATATAATGAACGCTTGTGCCACTGGCCAGTAATAAATCCGATCCTGCCCTTTAGTCTTCTCTCTTGGGTACCTAATGACCGCACTAATTTGGCTAAGATGACGCGTCAGAAATCACAGATTTCTATGACTAGACCTATCTTGGGACTGATATCTCAAGCGAGAGCCGTTTATTAATACTGGACGCTTTATTAATAAGAAAGTCAAGAGCGACTGCGCATTACCTTGACGGCATTTTCACTGGACCGGCCAGAGTCTGCAGGATAGGCCAACAGGAGGAAAGAGCGGACAGTTAAAAAATGTAGGTAAAAATATTTCTTAAAATGCGATAGAGCTATTGCAGGGGTTCTATTCTGCTTTGTAAAATCACATTGCATTTGACATATTATCGTATTGTCAACGTTATAATAGCTCCTATTTTGACGACGCGCTGGCTGGACCCTGCCTACGAAGCTAGAGGTCCTGGGTTCAAATCCCGGTAAGGGCAGATATTAGTGTGATGAGCGCGAATATTTGTTCCCGAGTCATGGATGTTTTCTATATATTTAAGCATATATTTCTCTATATAAGTATTTATATCGTTGTCTAGTACCCATAATACAAGCCTTGAGCTTAGTTTGGGACTAGGTCAATTGGTGTGACATTGTCCCCTGATATTTATTTATTATTTATTTATTTATTTACTTGATAGTATTGGCAGCCGAGTTAAAAACAATACCATAATTGCCGTGTAGAATAGATAGAGCCCTTTTAGAAGTACCGACACATGAATATAAATATTGGTTTAACACCTTAGTGCTGTGTCCCTAGACAAGATGCTTAACGCTAACTTACTCGTAAATGGTTGTCAAGAACTGTCAAAATGACCTATCTATAACGATTTTCTAGAACGATAACGTTCGTTCGTGAACCATTTTTTCTAGGGCTACTATTTCGTAATTGGATTTTTGGCACAGATTGAGCCTTGGTAAATATCAAACAGCAAAAACAGTTTTAGTATCTATAATTAAGTGTTTACACACAAGAATGTGGGAATTCACGCGGTATTCAAGTAACTCCAATCTTGAAATAGCATTCAATCATAAAACGTAGCGGCTCATAAAAGTTTTGAAATAAACCGATTAACACTAACTAATTACAGTAAGCGTCGAAGCAAATCGTTGCTTCTAAATTGAAAAGTTTTTCAGCTGAGCGCTCTTTAATTTTGTATCTCCGTTAGATTCAGAACAAAGGCAAATTCTTAGGAATTCCGTGTCATTGGCGTCAAGAATAATCAAGATATAAGTTAAGAGAGTTCAAATGTCGCGTCGCTTTGCTTCTTCCAACTTTTTATACTTTTAAGGATCTCGTTATACGTTTTTATTCATTTACTTTTTGTACCTTGCTATGCAACGAATACAAAGAGATCATTTTTTGCGAAGGGGTGAAGCAAAAAACATGATTTAACTTAAGTGCTTCCGTTTTAAAATGGGAAGCACCTATTTAATTCACGCAATTTTCATCACTCGTACGTAGTCACATTCTAAAATCAATCCCTTACTACTTTTTTAATCATTGGTAAAGGGTTCCTAGCATAGGAATATTTTGTCTCCTTACAAATAGTTGCAATGCATCTTCCGCTTGCAGTTTTTCCCAGCATTAATTGCATCCTTACAGCTATTAAATCATGCTCGTGATGCATATCAAGTATGGAGCTATAAATGTTATGACGACGTTGTAAATGCATGACGTAACCTAACTGTAACCGTGTTCCCTATAAATATTCAAACAGGGAATTTTATTGGCTTAGCTGTTTTTAATTGCGTTAACAAAATTCTTAATTAGTATAGCACGTGTGTTTTGGGCATTAGGTACTGAAGTAAAATACGATGAAGATAATATTATGGACGGTAACTTTTGGAAATTAAAGAAAATTTGATTTATTAGGCGAGATCAAGATGAATGGTGAAGATTGTGAAATAATTTCACGCGCCCATTGAATTTGACACTAATCGAATTTACAATCTGAATTTTAATTATAGCTTATGAATCTTAACATCTTGATATTTAAATGTGGCTATAACAGTTATATCATCTAAACATAGTTGCTGTTTCCGACATCATTTTGAACTCGTAGAACGAGTAAAACTTGAAGAGCGTCTCTAATTAAATTGATTGGGTTTGCGTTTACGGTTTTTTAAAGAACGTTCGCTGTTTTACTGTGTTGTGGAATGTGGATACCTACAATACCTACAAAATAATTCATCCAAACAGTCATACGTAGAAAATAGAACGTCTATCACAAATAGAGGCTAAAGAGAGAAATATAATTTAATTCATACATTTCTATGATTTAATTACTGTCAAAATCGAAAAGTTATTTTATTTAGGTAAATAAAATTAGGTTATATTGTCAGGTCGTCTATATTCAAGGCGGTAAAAACCATATTGAATTTGACCTGTTATCGTATTGTCAACGTTTTGATAGTCCTTATCTACTTTACAGTCATGCCGGCCGAGTTAAAAACAATGCCATAACAAACCCAATACGATTTGGATTTTACCACCTAGAATAGACGCGCTAGATAGGTAATTATGAATTAGTAGTTGTTATGTCAAAAGTATCACTCGTCTAACGTGTCATGCAAAACACCTGTTTGACCGTGTTTCTCTAATGAAAGAAGATGACATCATTTCAAATGCTTCGGCTTTCACAGCGGACCACGCCTGCGTTGTGGGCGCATTATTTAATACCAAAGTAATTGCTTAGATCCCTATCATTATTGCGCGGACGCGGCGGGATGGCTCCCGGCGATGGACCTCATCTGCGTGGATTTTTTTTGATCTAAAAAACTGGTTGTGCGTTAGACGCACCCAAGAGTTCCGTACACATCACGACTTTAAAAATACCTTGATTTGGAACTAGCATTTATCTCCCTTGGAACTTAATATGCCCGCACGCACGATTGTGACGGATGAACGCACGATACACTTCATTTGTTCCAAAGACGGCACCCTAAAAAGAAGTTTTTGTAGTGGTCGAAGGCGTGGGAATTTTGAACGATTTAGTTTCGGGCCAGCTTGTTATCTAACATCTTCATCGCGTCAGATTGGTGGTTTTGCCTCAGGCCTTTCGGACTGTTTAGAACTCCTTAAATTACTTATCTTTATGCATATCCGTTGGATTACTCCATCAAGGTTTATAAAGTCACGATTATTCTGCATGGTGCACATCTACAAAATGAAGGTCTATCACCAGAATGTAATAGATCCTCGTTACTGTCCCCTTCAGGTGTAGCCAGGATACCTGATACGTGTCACAGCGGACTCCGGATGCGGATTGTATCTCCGTAACGCCATACGCCCGTAACCAGTTCCACGACCACACTTTTTGCCTCATTTTTATCTCGTCCCATTTTGTTTGCGATCTGGCGGTTATGGTCATTAGTGGCTCCTGGGTCGTCTTTTTGATTTTAGATTTCCGTGAGTTTTTTTTTTACTATTGTTTCGTGGGATTCTAATGGAAGCGAGATCTAACCTGCTTTGTCTTGCCGAGCTAGTGTTACCTTGAAGTCTTACTTTCTTTTACTAACAATATCCACATTAGGTATAGTTTATATTTAAATGAAGCAACAGGTGATCTTTAATATTAACAATGACCAGTATGACCACCTGCTTTGCCCTTAAAATCAAGTTCAAAGTGAATTTGTTCAAAAATGCTGACATTAACTACGTCTAATTATTTAATACGGGACTTTATCCCAGCCCTTCTTAAACTCTTTGTCTCTTAATGTCTATTGTATAATGACGGTCTTCAAAACCGTGTTTCTCATGTTCCATATAGTATTTCTCCCACGACTCCTCACATTGTCAGCACGCGATGTACAGATCACCACTAAAAGCAAAATCTACTATGACTTTTATTCCTATCGTTATAAGGCTAGCTTTATATTTGCTAGTTTGGTTGCCTAGTGTATTAATGCCATCAATCTCCACCGGAACAATGCTTTTCGTGCTTCGTCCCGATTTACACTGCATTATTTGAACCATTCTGATTTTAGAAGCCATATGGAGATGTGAAAAGCCGTTCTGAATTGCTGATGTGTGACTTTCGATTTTGTTGTCAATTATATGCTTTACAATGCATGAAAGCTTTCGTTTAAATGGACTTTCTCGTATTTTGGGACTATAATAGGAGTTTCTCTAGCGAAGACACGGTCATCATGTAGCAAAATTAAAGGACCCACAATCAATATATTACTATGATTTAATAGCATTTCTTGCTATATCATAATGGTGATTATGATTGGGAGTAACATTTAGTAACATCCCATCAAAATCATATTCAATAATATTTCGGGTGGTAGGACCTTGTGCAGGGGTCGTCCGGATCGCTACCACCATCTTATGCATTAACCTACCGCTAAACAGCAGTGTTCGCATTGTTGTGTTCCGGTTTGGGGATAAGACAGCCGTTGAAATGACTAGGATAGAGGCATTCCATCTTAGTCCTCAGGGTTGGCAACGCATTTGCAGTCTTAGGATTGCATTGCAGTCTTGTGAATTCGAATGTCTATGGGTCACAGTTTCCACTAACCATCAGGTAGCCTGTGTGCTCGTTTGTCTTCTCTATGCCATAAAAAAAAAACATATTTACAACCCGGAATTAAAGTCCTCCGAAGTGTGCCAATAGTAAAAGCTTCTAAACCTAATACTATGCTAATATACGGATTCATTCATACGAGCATGTTAGAATAGAAGCAATGCCTTTGTTTAGATCTCCCACGCGTGTAACGGAACGCAACAGGTAAATGCTATTTAAATCGCAGCTTAGATATATCACTGCGTATAGCGAACGTGCGAAAATGTACTGAACTGAATATTCATTAGTTACTATCTATTTAAATAGAACAGTATGCGACTATGGATTTTATAATATAAATAAATATCTAACTAGACTTCTGGAATATGAATATCTAATTAAAAAAAAAAACTGTTTAATATCTATAACAAGAAATGCGTGCAACTAGCACTGGGAGTAAAAAGTGCAACACTATTAACTTTGTCGTAGATTCGAATTACAGTATTCAAATCACGTTCACTGAACAAAAGATCGTAGTATTGGGCGTGACAAAATAAATCACCGCTTCGATGGTATCAGACCTTTTTAACAATTAATAGCTCGATTGTAAACGATAAAAATGGAATCATCAGAATAAAGGTGAAAGTTTTATTTTATGTCGAGAAAGTGAAACGCGAAACTGTCACAGCGGCAATAAATATATTGTAGATTGTTGACTTCTGACCAGTAGTGATTCTCTGAACAACGACGGTTGGTCGGACGGACGAGTGAATGTCCAAGCGGCGAGTTTAAGTAGTCCCGTCAGTGCGAACAAAACATATATTAGCGCGTTCATTTTCAATTTAGCTGCATTGTTTCTGCCGATGGATCGAACGTATAAGGCTGCTTAATTGAAAATGCACGCGCTAAAATGTGTTTTGTGCGCTCTGACGGGAGAACCTAAACTCGCCGCTGCGATTTCGCTCGTTCGTGCGCTCGTCCTTTGTTTTTGAGAGAATAACACCCCAGGTATAAGTTAAATGGCGTACTGTCACAAAGTAAATGTAAATAAATCTTGCGTAACAAAGTAGCTCGAAAGTTGAAACCTTTACAGTTTTTCGCAACAGCAAAAGTACTTAATTTGCAAGTGTAATGGGAACAGTGGTTAAAGTTTGTTTTTATGTTGCCGGTGTTATTTATAAAGCTACAAAATTTCATAACAGTGGTTTTGATTAATAGTATAGTTGAACTTTATTGGTCGATATGCCATGGTATAATACAATTTACTGAAACAATTACTAAAAGTGGGATATTTACCCAGTGCAATAACAGAAACGAAAGTTTTGATCTTTGTACGTTATTAGCACACGTCTTAAGAGGGTAAATTACCTGTTTATGAGCGTGTTGCGTAAACAATGTCGCTTCTACCGTCTAAGAGTTGATGGGTCGTGTTGTAATCCTTTGAAAATAGCATATAATTTGCGTTAGCTTCCTCTGTTATTTCCTTTTCTTGAAAATTGATGCCTAACAGACGTAAAGTCATAAGCTAATGTACATTCTACAAGTTTCGACGTAAGAATATTACAAGATGATCAAATAACTCAAGACATTTCAATTGTAATACTGATTTCCTATTATAAATCTCAGGAGATTTCTGTATTCTCGTAAACTTAATGTTAAATACTTCTGTAATATGATTTTTATTCCACTGAACTTTATTTTTTAGTCGGCGTAATAAAATTTAACGCAACATTGCATTTTCGTTTACCTTACGTAACAAAAAAATATAATAACATTACGCGCAAAACTGTCTTGATGTGTTTTTAAATCGTGTTACAGTGAGAGTTACTCGTAGTTTGGATATTTCTTTAAATTTAAGCTGTTCTTGCTGTTGTAACTCGATTAGTTACAAAATTAGTTAGATGTTTATCAGAGGACCTAGATCTAGAATACAATCTAAGTTGCGTTAGTATTATACGAGAATCTTTAATCTTTACTGTAATTAATAGATTTTTGTTAATCATATTTAAATTCATAATTGAAAGTGGTAGAGAATGTTCTCAATGCTCCCTCCAGATACCAACTTTATTCAGAAGCGCATTTACCATGATAAATTAGCTTACCAATTCGATTATTTACAAGTGCCACTTGTGCCCTATTCTCTGCCAATATATCGTAGTGACGCCAACAATCTGATCGCCTCACGGCTGGCAACTTTATCACTTCCGCCTGGCTGCTTGATACAGGGAGGTTATTGGACCATGTTGCCGCTCTGGCGCCTTTATGTTGTGGTTGGGGTTAGGGTCCTGGTTTTTTATCGTTACCACTATGAAACTATAGTTACTAAATGGCTTTACGTATATAACTAACTCTAGTAACGTAACTCACTCTATCTATATTCATTTTTACGTTAGGAGGTATTTTAAAGAATTACATTTCAGTACTTACAGTTAACATAGTCATTATGATCTTGGACCAGTTTTCATTTACCTTCTTTCATAACAAATGTATACTCGTAATTCACGAGCACGTATCGCTATCTATATTCTAGTTACTGTCGATGTCAGTATCCTCTACGTTCGTACTTCTTAAGCAACACTATGGCAAGCCCGAGCCCGATAAGCTATGCCCCTAGCCGTACGGCGCGGCGCGGGCGCCGCAAAATGCAGGTAATAGCGTGGCTTTATCTCTAACAAAAGAGCCGACGTGGTCGTGGTGTGATGTATGTATCTTCCGCGGCAGCGTAAATACGGGCTGCATTTTACCCTTCAGATAAATATAACTGTACA
This sequence comes from Acleris laterana, assembly GCA_963966035.1. NCBI lineage: Eukaryota > Metazoa > Arthropoda > Insecta > Lepidoptera > Tortricidae > Acleris > Acleris laterana. The sequence continues at coordinate 8,354,408 of OZ014448.1, read as the reverse complement.
ACGTTTAGCGAGGCAAGTTTGATAGGAATTAACCGTGATTGGCTTAGATCGTGACTATTCGGAGTATTAAATTTGAAGAATTAAGTGGAGTTATGATACGATAGGATATTAATTTTTCTTTTTGATTACAGGTAAGATAACGCATCCTCGCTACATTGAAGAAAATTACAGGTTTGCTTGCCTTGTTTCTTCAAGTTTGTTCAATTCTAATTAGTTAGAATACACGAACTGCAGACTTGGAATAAAGATCAGTGACATAAAACACCATTATATTGCTCATAACATAATTGTTGAACGCAAATAATAAAGATAATGTAACTGTAGGTGTAGTATTATTACTTGAACTAGCCAGTGTCATTCCTGCTACAGACCGACCTAGACATTGCAGTAAACAGCTTTGCGCTGCATATTCGTCTAATGCTGCATAATCTTGTCAATCGCGCATGCGTCGCACGTGCCTCCATGTTGACATGCATGCCACGCTTGCTTTACTCCGATAATATCGTGCTGCGCCTGTGATGCATCTTTTAGGAGAGTTAGTGATTTATTTCAGTAGAATTTAGAATTTATTAATAATAACACCTGTCAATTTGATTGCGCTATGTTTTTTTTTTATTACAGCATGTTTTCTTTTTCCATACATCGCTACGAATAGATTTTTAATATCACCGGTCCTAAATTAATTTCAGCTAATGAAGTAATACATTGTGTAGTGCAGTGTTTCATTCTCAGTTACTTAACACGACGTATATTGTTTGTCTTAGTGTTATTTGATTCTCACGACTGGGACCCGTTTTATGTTAACAGAAATTCGACACTCGACACACAAACTGACGTTTTGTGAAGTAATGGGCGCGGTACGGCTAGAAGAATTCTTGGGAAAGATCATAATTTGAACTAACAATCACCAAATAAATGTAGTTTCAAAAATTCTTGGTAGTTTTAATTCAATTAAGTTAGACAATACAACAATGCGGCATTAGGTACGTAGTTTTGTAATACAGTGGACCAGGCTTTTTGTAACTGTTGATTATCAATCCGATGATCAGTTGACATTCTTTTGGAGTATCAAGGCCTTTCCATACCACCGTCATCGGAATGGACGAGAGAGGAATTAGTCCGCGTCACGGTGGCTGCCTTGCCGGGTCAATGCCCGTGAACTCATGTGCATTTCCTCTTGGTTTACTGGTGTAGTATGACATGGCTTATCTGGGGCGTGAATTCTTTAGTTGAATTCTGGACCGAAGACTTTGTGAACGGTGGTGGCTAGCCCGTTTTGCAGCTACGATCTGATACCTGTCAAGATACAGTTGTGCTATTCGAACATTTGATGTCATGCGATGCGATGTTGGTTAAGAATTTAAAGTAACGTTCCTAGACGTGCTTACGAAATAATAAGCTTGTACTCTTTGTCGAGTCATTACTGATAAAATATCAAATAGAAAATTCTTGTCTACTAACTGGTAGGTATGCGGATACACCCGTAAGTAAGTACCCGACACATCGTGTGCAGAATCACCCAGTGTTTGTTTGTAGAGAAACCTGCGCGTAACCTCTGACACTAAATACAAGATGGCGGCGCTGTCAAACTAAATACTCTTACTTTCCTTATCCATTAACGAATCGCATTTACCGTTGGATGAAGCATTGTGGGCGCTTTGATTCACAGATATTGTTAAGAAATCTTTTAAAAAGAGAATTAGCTTTCTTTGTTGAGAAATAAATGACTACTGATTTCGCTAACTGTCTGAATCGCAGCTGTCGTTGCGTGATGATTGCTCTTTAGTAATAGTGTCCCAAACTAGGATTTCTTGTGATTTGAGCTTGAAGATGCAACCGGTTGATTAACTTTCCATAGATTGCTTCTTGACATGGAGTTCGAATCTGCATCAAGGGACTAGTTACGAGTAGGTAGTAATAAAATAATGTCTAATGCTTTAATGAAAGGATGCATTCGCATCGCGTGTCGTAAGTTTTTATTGTAAAGGTACTTGTGATAATTGAATACAATCTCTAATTCATAAATAATGGCTAGTTACTAACTAGCCATTGTTCTGAATAATTTAAAGATGGCTCAAGCTTGTTATTGCCAACTTCGTTATTAGACATGCAAATTATTCATTCTGGCTTGAAAGTTTTCAATTCGTTGTGTTTCTATAATTTGTATAATAGATATAACATTTGTGCGGAAGTTAACATCTTTACTTCTGTAATTTCCATAATTTTCATCAGTATAGTGTTGATGAACGTTTTTTGTCGTTCACTTGCATTAATAATACAATATATTCGATGTTAAATTAGGAGACCTATAGCGAGATAAAATATATTGTTACCAGTCATGAATGTTACAATCATTAAAAAAAAACTAATTTGAAATTTAGGAAGTGTTTTTATTACTCTTTCACCCCTTTCGTACAACGTGGAATTTACCAACCAATTAATTAGTTAATTTTAATAATTGATTAATTTTTATTATTATTATCTTATATTGTCTGCTACTTACTAGTATTTCCAGTTAAAACTTATAACCCGACGACATTAAAGTAATCTTTGGGTGGAAGTACATTCGATCCAATTTTAGTTAAGAAGACCTACGGTGACATGAAATATGCTGTTAACAGTCATTAATGATAAAATATACTATCTTACAATCATAAGTTTCTGATTTGACGTTTGGGAAGTGTTTTCATCCTTACATCCCTTTCGTACAACGTTGAATTCACCAACCATTCAATTCACTTGTTTATCTATTTCATTCATCAATACACTAAAATCCATTCAATAACTTCTCTAAAGCAGCAAATGCAATGAGGAAACAATGCAGGGAAGATAAATGCTAATCTGTTTAGGCGAGCGTGCGTACTCCATTTTGATATCGACTGAACCAGGCTGTTCGTGTGCCTAAACAGCTATTACTGGGGCTAGTTTACATTCACTAGGGATAAGTAGTTGTAATACAGAGCCAGGTTTGAAAGTATGTGATATATAACAGTTTCGTAGGCTTGATTTTGGTATACTTGACCTAATATTTCGGATTTGATCAAATGTGTCGTATGATAGTTATCGGCAATATTCGATTTTCTATGAAACTGGGAACGGGAAGGTACTGACAGTTGCGAGTTCAAGGCGATAGCAGAACGCTATGAACGTTTTTAATTATTTATTTTACTTTAATCTACGTCAGATTAGATTGTTTTCGTACAGAAATATACCCCGTTCCCCGTCGCATGGCACTTGCAGGGAAGATCTATCATACCCGCGCGTAATTCAGCCCACCTTTTACGAACGTCTACCCTCCAATCTCAGAAATGAACCATCCGACGAAGCATTTGGACGCCGGCTGAAAAACCTTTTATTGGAAAATCCATTATAATCGAGTTAAACAGTTTATGGACCTTGATTTATGTACCTATTTTTGTCTAAGAAATATAATTAAAAAAAAGAGACAGCGTAAACAAATTTTTGGTCCCTAGGTCGCGGTGTGTAAACTTCTGATTGATTATTTTAGTCAACTGGCAGACAATGTCATTAGGCATTAAAACCGCCTTCACTTGTTTTTGTGCAATAAACATTACATAAATATAGCTAGGTACTACTTAATACTAAATATAGCTAGGTACTACTTAAATAAAATAGCGACTCGCTGTCCAGCCAAACACGAGATACTAGATCCGATACACTTTCGTGTAGCGCTGAATGGTCAAGAAGTAGGCCCCACTTTCTATGTTGCGTTAACGTCGACCATAGAGCACGATGTTTTGGTGATATATGGTTATTTTTGGTGAAAGATGGCGCGGTCGGATTTCGTTATGGTTGCATGCGTGAATGGATGCAAATTAGGCGGCGAACTAATGAGAGTCGTTAGGATTTCCGACAAGATGGTGTCAGTTTGCTGCGTAATGTGACGGCTCGTATATATTCTTGCCCTGGCCACTATTAATATAAAAAAATGTATGCAATAATAATGCATATGTGCAAAACGTAAATGAATTGATCAACAGCATACTAAATAATAAATCTGTTAAGTACATAATAAATAATAATAAAATGTAAAAAAAAAACAAATCTAAGTTGACATTGTCTTCTAGTGTACTTTTTGTTTATGTAATCAACTAATCAGTGTACTGAATTGTTTTAAGAATTGACTAATTATCTCTATTCAATTATTTTCAAACTAGTGCGTATAATGAAACAATTTAGGTTAGTTTAATATATAACTTGAACGCTTCCTCTTTCAAACTAATCGTATTAGTGGGTTAATATAGTGAGTTAAATCGATAAAAAATACTACAAGCTTTATTGAATTACAAATGTTTTATTCAAAAGTGGTGTAATAGAATGGTATATATATTTTTTTGAATCATATTAAACCCTATTGCATACTAAGAGGCTCAGACCTAGGATGTCGTTGATATATAAGAGGTAGTAATAATAAACAAATAGTTAAAGCACCAGCCGAAAACGCATAATTAGAAATCTATAAATTTGGTCTGGCGTTTGTTAAGGTGATAGTTCTCTTTAATGGTAGATTATTAAAGTAGATCCACTCTATTCTTAAACAAATTGACTAAATCACACTTTATGACATGCCTAGACCGTAAATATAATATTGCATTATAGGAAGATTGATTTAGTTGTCAGGTTTAGTGGGCTAGCGGTAAATAATGTTGATAAGCCTTGGGCATTTGTTCCTTGTTACGCATTTATTGGTTGCAATGCGTTAGGCATTATCGAGAACACATACAAGTCGTTTACGTTGGAAGAGTAATAGCATAGATATGAGCGCCATGTTATTCAAGAGTGTTTAAAACTTCAATAAAGCTTTGGTGATTTATAACACCATTCTGTTTTAATTAATGTGATTTTTGAGCAAGAAGGCAATGTTATGTAGGTATATTTGCAGTTTCTTTACCATTATTATATTGGGTCCTTACCTATGAAATTGGCGTTTTTTTAAGTGTTTTATTTCGTACGGAATTTATTCATTTCTATTTTAACTTTATTAAAATTAAAGTGTGAACTCAACTCTTCTATGTGCTGAGAGTTCAAGTGTTTCAATCACGCAGAGTTTTATGAAACTAACTATTTTTAAGTAATTAAGATATGTATTATAGTATAGCTTTAAAGTGTCCAATATTCCTGACAGAATTTTGTTTGGTTTGCATTTGACGTTACTAAATAATCCGCAAAATTAAATGTATGAAAACCATCGTTTTCATAAATTTCTCCAGGACCTAATAGTTCGCCTTTCTCCATAGCCTCGGTAATTATGGTATGAATAAAATCTAAGAAAAGTAATACCATTAAGAAGCCACCGCCGCCGAGAAGGACATTGCTAGAAACCTTAGTATTTATGTTTGAAGCGAAACAAGTGACTGGCTCGCGGCAAATACAGGAGGGAAACAACTATGTTCGATTTGTATTAGGGTTGTTACATTTTTACTGTAAGGCAGAAAAATATAGTAACAATTGTTAAAAATGTTTAAAAGTGCTACATGCTTGAAGGCAGAGCGAAAATAACTTGCAAAATGTTCTTTTGACATTGTTCCTTAATACAATTTACCTGATTCTTCTCGCTTGAAGCCACAATACTTCGAAAAAAATATCTAATAACGAAGTTATTTACTCGCACATTGTGAACATTCATGGCAGCTAGCTACAGTTACTTCTTATTAACGGCATGCCGAATCGCAAGTCTGAGCTACTACTTACACAAAATCTCGTACAACGATTTTCCATTAAGTTATAGGACCACCAACTGCAACCCTATGCCCGATACGTGAACCGTGTGATTTACTAAAGGACCCGCCGCCTCTAGCGACACAGTTTCCGAGAAGATCTTGAGATTACGCCGCTCTACAATACATTTAGTTAACCTTATTGTATTTATTTACCTAATACAGCATGAGAACGGGGTAAATACGATTTTGATAATGTAATTGGCGATTGTTCAGCTGTAATTGAATTGGATATCACGATTATTTAACTACGCTTTTCAGAGCGCAAATTTAGCTATTTCGTGTTTAAGACTGGCTTTAATAGGTGTAATTACCACTTTAATTAGTGTAATAATCTTGTTCTTAGACACATACTGGTATCACTTCGCATTCCGTTGATTATTATATCTACTTACACTCCGTTTATGGGCATGATCTCATGGACTAACGGAGCGAAGGTGTTTAGCATTCAAACAAAAACCAGTGAACGTTGAAAGTCTGACGATGGCAATAACTGTTTGCTTTTGGTACGTGTTAAACATAGCAATTGTTATTGATGTTTTTGTTTTATCCGTATTTGTATTATCGTATTGCCTTACCAAAACTACTTACCTACACCTGTTTTTGCTTTTAAAAATTACTACCTCAACAGTAAGAAATGCAAGGCATTGTTTTATAACTCTAATAGCTTTTATTTATTCTTGGAGGCGCTTTTAACCAATTAAACGCCGTAAAGATACACAAACATACTATAACATCTACATTTACCGATTTACTCATCTAATAAATCCTCACGTACCTAACTAACATAGGAAGCTGGTGTTTATCGACCATTAGTCCTCCCGTTTACGTACTGATGTCCAACATACATCACTACAGGCTATAGATTCTTATCACAGCCGTTTTATTTGATGGACTTGTATCGCTTTGCGCACTAGGATCCCTGTCGTAAGAATATCTGATCAGGATTTATAGCTCGTCAAGACATTACGAGGAGAATAAATTGAGAAATATATGCACGAGCACAACTGTTTTGATATTACACAGACAATGCAACTTAATGCTTAGCATTGGAGCAAAACAAAACAGAAACTGAGTATCATATAGACAGGTACAACTTTTACAAAGTAAGTTTCTGTCAGATTTGTCCCGAATAAATAATACCCGCATCAAAAATGGCCATCCTTACATTTTTTTGATATTTAAATGTATTGCAAATTTTGAAATATTTCTGATGGCAAAATTTTGCGTTTAAAAATTTTATGATTCTTGGGGAACGCCTGTGTAACAGCAGTATAGACATCTAAAACTAGGAACTGACTTAAAGTATGAAGTCGGGAGCAACCTCTATCGTTCTTGAAACAGTTCCTTATTTGACTTGCAGCTACAATATCAAACGAAGTATCTCTCTATCGTATGTATACTCGTATGCATAAGCTAAAAACAAAGCAAACATACTACGAGATACAAACAAATTTGAAACAACTTTTTGCTTGTCGACAGCTGCTAAACACCATTTTGTGCCCATCTCGAGTCCTCTCCCATAAATTATCCCCTACTTCCATGCGAAGTCGATGTTTGCGCCGTCGCGATGGTGCAAGGAAACCCGCTTTGATATTTAAACTGAATTAAGATCTGTACGTTTCTTAGCTTTTTAGTATAGTTAATTAAACCGCAGTTCTTAACGTATCCTAATTAAACTCGTACCTATTTATTTCTCGTCATATTTCAAGTATTTCAAGCGAATTACTGATAAACCTTTGCTGGCCTCAAAACACAACTAATATAAATAGACAAACAATTATTATTGGTCTATGTACAGTCGACTACAAAGAGATGTATCCACTTTTATAACTCATTACAATGCATTAAGGTGAAAAAGTGAATATTGTTTGTAGTCGAGTGTACTCGCACAATCAACATCATGTATCCAGCGCATGTTTTCGTTACTACAAATAAGTTTTTGTAGAACGCACGCACAAGTCCATTCAAAGTTGGAATGTAGACCTCCGCTTGTCGATGCCCATGTCGACAATACTACACAAAAAACCCATTGTCCTCGCGCGGAACTCCTGACTTAAGTCTCAAACCATAAAGCCTTTACACGCCCATTCCCTGTCAAGAGCTACATTGCGAAAGGTGTGGATACATTAAACTGGTTACGGAGCCAGCACCTAGGAAGATACGCCGGAGAATTAGGATAAAAACTCTGCAGTAATTACTTACAAACAAGGAGGAAGTGTCTAGTTAATGGTAATATTATTTTTATAACATGCAATTAAGAATTCAATCAAACCGATATTATTTATTCATATTCGCGAAATAATTTTAGTCAATTAAGTTACTACGAAGAATTCAACACATGATAAATGCAAAAACGTTTTATTCAATTATGAATATTAATGTATTTATGGAAGCGCAAAAAATGCAATACGTAGTCTAAATTTGTTCGCGATAACGGCACAATCGTTCCGAAATCGAATACCCATAATAACTTAAATATGTCCTTAAGTCATACGCTATAATATAATATAACACACTTTCTTTATGTAATTTTTGGTATAGGTGCCATATATTTGCCGACATAGTTGCTTTATGAAATTGATGATGATGGCTTGATACTATTACAGAAATACTATTAGCTTAAGTGAAAAACCTTGCTTATGCGGCCTGCACTCCTTATCGTAGAACTTTATGACGACGCAACTCTTCTCGTTTTAAATGATGGTGTTTTTCACCGATTACAAAAAGAGTAGGAGATTATTGAGTGTACTTACATATAGAAGCGCACTGATAAAAACGCACTGATATGCGAGTTTCCAGCGGAAAATTAGGATCTCATCCCAGAGCTATGAATCCAAATTATCTAGCATTGCCTGGTGAAAGATGCTTGCCCAATAGAAAATCATACTTGTTCATCATAAATACGTGCGTTACATCACAAGATATATTATCGAGCGAAGCGCAAACGTATTCAATAGCAAATCTGCAATTTCACTCGCACTTTGTAACGTGATTTACTAATGTCGGTCGCGTTTTCGGAATCACCACTTCGTGACAATCAGGGCTGCATTAGGGTACGCGTCTTATCTTAAGCATTGTTTTTTATGGTTCATATTATAATTAATTTCGGAGACAAATTGACTGTTTCTTTCTACCTAAAGCACTTTTGATATACCTTCATACTATTGTCAAATATAGGGTCACTTCTCATTTTAGAAAGCAAAGAATTGCCAACCAAAGGTCCGCGATAAAAAAGTGGTACTAATAACGCTATCGTGTAATGCAGAATGATACGTTAGTTAACTAAGATTGTTAATGTTTTTTTAAATTCCAATTTCCGTTGTATGGATATGGTCAATAAACATACCAGGTACACCTGTCGGCTAAGAATGTTGGGATAGTTCGATATTTCTTTATATTAACATTGGCATGGCATTTTGTTACTTCAGTATCTGCTCTGAATCATTATTTATTTAATTAAATTACATCATTGTCCGTATCATTGACTCTCGTTTACAAAATATTAGTTATAGTCCTGAAATTTTGAACCCAATCCGGCCCTGAGAATATATGCTTTCTCGGTACTTCACAGCATTACAGTACAATTACGTTACGAGACCTGTGAACGTTATTGCAGATGCACTTCATGTTCGAAATAAACACGGAACTATGTGACCTTTCGCCGACGTCGAACAGTACCTGAGAGCACGAGGGAAGATTCGTGTAATTCTTGCGACACCCAAGGAATTCTGTGGTTAACTTAGAATTGTATTTTAATAAGGTTTGAAAAGTTTAAGTTAATTAACAGAGAGCCGGGGTACGCACGGTGTGTGGGGTATGCGCAAACACTGTAGGAGTCTTCATTGTCCACTCTATGCACGCCGCATAGTCTGTCTCTGCTAATTAGGGTTGGATTATCTCTGGCCAGTTATTGATATTGGGGTTACCAATTATCATACCGGTACCAAATATACAGATTTTTCTTCTTTTACGAGACGCAATTTAAGTAAGTATTAGCTTTGTTTTTTGTAAAAATTGAACGTCTCTTGTTTTATAAAATTAATAACACCCCGTATTGTTATTATTTTTATAATGCAAGAGACGTTCAATTTAGTTTTGTTTACCAGTGATTTTTTGTTTGTGTAACGCCGTAAAATATGGATAATTTGGCAACCCTATAAATGCGAAGATGAACGCCTATGACTAGTCTAGATTTGTGATAGTTTAAAATATGTTTAAAGCTCCAAAACTAATCTGTCCGGAAAATATAGTTATATTAACATTATTAACAATTATTATTATTCTGAGTAAGATAACTTCATGTCGCTTTATAGCCCTTTCATTCACAGTAAAATTAGACATGTCTCGTAATTACAACTGCAGTTAAGTTTATATCGAATTAAACATTTTGTCCCACTTAAGTATGGTCATAAACTTCAGTTACGGTGACTTACATGGCATAACAATATATAACCGCGACGCTCACTTTCGAGCTCACGAGTTTTACTTTCAGAACTGCACTCACATTATGTTCCATATTTACGAAGATATCTTTATCGTTTGTTAACACTTACATGGTCAGTTTGCGTGAAATTGCACATGCTTCATATCGTCACGCATAGGAAAATTGAGTGTTTTAAGAAGAGTACTTTAGGTCAGAACTGTAGAACAACAGGCGATATCGTAACATCGAGAAACTGAGTTTTCATTTTAGTATCAGCATGGTATCTATGCGTATGTTTTTCGTAAGCATTCGCATTTGAATTTAAATTATATTAAACTTGCGATATTTTATGATTTAGATTCGTTATCATGACACGGACGAAGTCCATATGTCTTGTTTGTACCCTTCGGTTTAGCAATATCCATAAAATAAATCATCTCAAGTCCCCGCCAACCAATCCACTGGTACTTTTTGTTCTTCGAGATATATCAGAAAGCAATAAACAAACAATTTATAGTGATGCTTTAATCTGTTTGACACACAGCGGCGCGCTGTCTCAGCCACGCGAACCGAACTTACGAATAAATTACTAGAACGACTTGAGCGTTTATCACACTAATCTAAAGTAGTTTCTGGATGAATAGTAGTAAAGTTGAGTTTGTAATGTTTCTTGGTTGAAGATGTGTCGTCGATAGGCGCATACGCGGTTCCGTTAGCCGCTCACCTGCGCCCGCGCTTCTCTAGTTATGCTAATGGCGGACGCGGCGAACTCTCAGCATCCAGTATAGGGGTTTGTGGATATAGAGCCATCGCGAGAATTACTTGACTTTAACCGCTCATTATGACATGCACGCTTGTATATAATAGTCACGGGATTTAATTCCTAGTCCACTTTGGAATATGTCAAATTGACACTATAAATAAAATCATAAGATGTCTCTTACGTTTTGATTGATAACGTCCTTTGACATAGTCCATAGTGTACCTCTACTTGGAATTAAATTCTGACTGTACATTTGGCAGGCAATTTGTGTCTTAAAAATAAGTACTTATATTTAGTCAGCGCAATTACGGTTGATCAGATCATTTTGTAGTTTTTTATTTCGTAGAGGTTGTCAGTTGGTGATTTGTTGATTTCGTTTTTGTGTGTACTTAACTCTTGGCTAAGATCGTTACGTTACGTACGAATACCAAGAGCCAATTAGGCAAACTATCCAAACGGTTAAGTTCGTGTGACAGATTTGGACGTGCTTGAGTACATTTGCATTTCTTGTCTGATGTTCTATCTAGTGTCCGCAAACGTTCTGCTTTAATTCCCCGTAGGAGCATATGGAAATATTCGCTCCGGTGTTCGCGCCACGAACGTGAACGTGGGTGGACTTGAAACCCTAACGGAAATCGATTAGAACCATCCGTATAGAATTCTCGACACTGGGGTTAAGTGCTGTTGGTCGTAGACTCAAATAAGATGTTTTAAACCACGGTTGGAATCGAAAATGCATTTGCTTTTACGGTTATCGTCCGCTAGTAGAACATCGACATGTGTTTCTACCGATTTATGGGTTTTTCACGATCTTGTTGTAATATCCTCTAAGGAGTTATTGGTACCTGTAAACAACCAACTGCCGTAATATAACTGGCACGCTTGTGGATCTTGGCATTTCCCAGAAATAATGCGTGACTCATTATTGCAGAATCTTCTTCGACTCTTACTTTATCCTCCTATTTTACTGTGCACTACGTAAAGATTTACTTTTAGTGTCTCCTGTAGTAATATAATCATAGATATTATTAAACTGTTCGTTTTGGTCTAAAAATACATATTTCTACTGCCTATTTAGATCATTAATATTACACATTTAACCCAATCGAAAAGAGTTAACCACACTAGTTTACAGTACCGAATAAATTTTTTTACCTCCAGGAAGTTACGGCATCGGCTTTCGTTACTAAATTGAATGTAGTAATGAACAGTTACAACCGCTCAAAAAAAATCATTAAATTGCACAAAGCGTGCTATTGTGAAGAGCAGCTACCGATTCAGACGTGAGACGTCTTAATGGATCGCCATCGATTATTGTCGTACATCGCGATCCCACATCGGCTCGTGAAATCGATAACGGCCGTACAATAAGGCTATTGGGTTCGTGACGTAATATTACAGTCTGTGGTTTTGTTAAGAGATCTGTGTCTGATTGATTATAGTGTTACAGATAGCGCTGTGTTACAATGTGTGATTCATGTGGTTATGTAGATTGAAATAGATGCACGCTCTGGTTTTTTACAAATAATCTAGTGTAATAATGACACAGTTAGCAAATGTTGCTCATTTCACTGCTGTTCTAGATATTTCTTTTATTTAACGCAAGCTTCTTCCCGCGACTTCGTCCGCGTTGTCTATCCTACGAGAACAGTGATTTTTAAGAGCTCTAAATTTTGGTCAATGTGTTTAGGATATAATCAATTTATTTTAAATTTATCCAAATAACCGCCGGTTTATTAATTATTCATTGCAACGTGAAGAAGTAACAAACATACTCACACTAAATTTCGCATGATAATAATGTGCGATTTTTCTAATCGATGTTGTTTGATATAGGTGCCATTGAATTTATATTTACAGTAACCGACTTCTTTCACTTTCATTGAATGCTTTCGTGTTAATTCGATTAGCTGTTATTGTATCGCTGTCACCCCGCGGTCAGACCACGAATCCGCTAGCTGCGATTGTCGAACGCCCAAGTTCGTGCGTAGCCTTAAATTGTTAGCTTTGTCACAATAATTACAGTTTTTCGAGATTTCTTGGACACATATTTTTTTTGTTGCTAGTTTTCAATGTTGTCAACAACTGTATTTGGATGGAAAAAAAAAGTTCTTCTTGATTCTGCTAGCAAGAAAAACATTGACGTAACAGTAGTGAGTCTGTGAAGTTCTCTGCCTCAAAATATGATTTTATTAATATACCAGTTTAATTAATGTCAGATGTAAAGTATTGCGGATTTCTAAAATAGTAAAATATGAGTAATAACTGGTTTTCTATAAGGACTAGGTAGTTAGCTTAATCTAAGAAAGGAATTCGAGCAATTAGACGCCGCGGAAAAAGCGGTTTATGTCAGTTATTTCCTTTTACTTCACCGGTCTAATGCGAGTAAAAACATAGAATATGGATTGAAAGAGGACAACAAAGCCTTACATGGAATGTAGAGTCGGCTAGTTCCTTCTAAGCAACTGAGAAATATTGTTTCCAAACGCACAAAATATCTACAATGAATAGAGAATTATTATAATAGAATATGTGTTGAATTTGTGTGATAGTTTATATAAATAAATTAGTCACCATTGAATTATTTATCTCCCAATTTTATTTTGAGGTCTCTAGAGGACCAGAAAATATTTTTACATAACCTCCAGATTAAGTCTCCTAAATTTCTTAGCAAAAATAACGTTATATCAAGTTCTTATCACTTCATGATTGGCTTTTAAAGTAAATTTAACAAAAAACAATTACACAAGTCTCAGCCACTTACACGACAAGCGACAACTCAATCCACTAATAACAGCTTTTCCGCTCAAAGCGTCAACTGTGGAACAATCATCATTAGACATCCCAACAACCCTCTTGACGGAAATCCACGTCAGGCACTCGGCAACGTCCGGCAGTAGTCGTCAGTCTCCGTGACTGGTTCGGATGACGTCGTGAGCCCACCCAACCAGCGCAGGCGCATAACAGTATCACTGTTGTTGGTATAAGTAATTTACACTGAGCGCTGCATACGAAAAGGGAAATATACACACATTCATTAGGTAGGTACTTGTCGATTTTTTTGATTCATGTTCTTCTTTGATGTGGAATAAATAACGTTATCAAATCGATGGAATGTCCGGTCCGGTTCCCACTTACCTCCAGTAAGGCCTGTGATAGAATAGATATGGAAACTTCAGATTTTTGTTAAGTTGTTGGTCGAGGTTATACCTATCTATTCGAATGAGGTTGTCAATGTAACTGTTAGCCACTTAAGTAATTTTGACAGGGTTGCATGTATTTATAAATAAATTTAGAAATCGTGTTTAGAACTTACTCTCAAGCTACGTTCATCACGAGTTCACGACATGCATCATCATCACCTACTCAAGTATTCAACTAACTGAAACCAATGTATCACTATCTGCCCTTCTCGATTTGAGGTTACCTTTAACAAGCTACAGTTTCATACTTAAACCAGCCAACTACAGTTGTACAGAGCCCTAAGGACCGGTATAACCTGCCCCGGTTTCATTTCACAGAAAGCGTGAGCGGGAACAAAACGCTATGACGGATTTGTTGGGAACAAATTCAATATTTATTACCGTCAAACCCACTTTATGGCTTTATTGCTTATTTAATGCTAATTTGAATAATATTGTTGTTAGTTTCGTGTCACTCTTAATATTTGATTTGCAACTTTAACTGTTATGTCCTCATCGCGACTTTATAGTTCACTACCTCATATTTCTGTTTTGCAATACTTGCAGGATACTTTGCCTTTATAAGTTCAGTCACCAGTGTCATAAACGCCTTGTACCTACCTATAAAATGGTTTGCTTGCTTTGATTGAACTGTAAGTCGTATTCTACGTATCCGATGTTGTGATTGCGAATTCCAAGTCCAATTTTTAAAAGATTAACGGTACTTTATTTAATTTCGCATTATTTATAAATTATAATATTATGCGATAGATCAAATTATTTTGCATTAAAAATGTTCCTTAAAATCAGTTCTATAGTAGGCATAGTTATGCTATGAATACGTTTCCGGGACAAGACATAAAAAACTAATGCAATCGCGTAAACCTCTTTGACGTCTAATTTCAAATTCTGTACCATTTTTTTCTCCAAAGTTCTACACGAGCTTTAATCTTTTTTTACGGGACCTTAAAAAAAGACCCAGGCGTTGTCCCAATAAGCCGGGGACACGTCTTGGCGCGCGTCTTGTCTTGTGCCATTGACCCACTGCAGCTTTTTGTGCTTATAACGGAACGGCACACTTGAAGTTTTATTGATACTGAACCTAATGATTTTCAACTATCGATTTTACATCTTTACACAGTCACGTAACGGAAATTTTAATAGAAATGCAATTTGTTATGTTTTCTGTGAGTGGCTGTTGACGGAGCGTGTTAGTAAGACATCAATCTTCTTAACTTTTATGATTTTAACGGATTGTTGTTGTTGTTAAGTTATATTATTCTTTTTGGAATGACATTGCTTGTAAAGATTAATATTTTAGGGAAGTTTCTGCTCAAAATTACACTGCTACAACTACAGCGGTCACCATTGTTTTCTCATTTAGGTAAGTAGCCTATACACAGCGGTAACCAATGCTCTAACGGTAAGAAATAACGTTTTAAGATGTCAAGGTCTAGGTATTATAACCGGGTTTCTACTGTTGCTTGCCATGTCATAAAGGTTAAAATTATAGAATTTGAAATCCTTATTGAAAATGCCTTCATAGTAATACTACAAAAAGCGGTTAGGAGCGTGACTTTATTGTCAGACATTGTAAAGCTTAAAAGTGTATCTTATTGTTACAACACATCGCTTTTGCGAATGCCAATGGTTACGAGATCCCAATTTCAATATTAAAAAAAGTGTAACATTCGCCACGGTGTGACTAGCGGTCATTGGCTCGAGTATTTCCATATCAGTGTTGGAAGATTGGCCATTTCCTCCCAAATTGGTCGACTGTCATTTTCGGATTTAATTATGCCTTTGACCGATGAAACCAATAATTTGTGGTAATTTGAAGGCATAATGTAGGAGTTTTGTAGTACAGTTATGGTTATTACTCTTTTTGAGATTAGTCATTTATTCTGAAATGATTGAGTGATTCTCATCTCTATGAAGAAATTCTTAAAAGCATTACGTACAGTTATAACGCTTTGAATTTACATATATACTTCTAAACTGTAATTCAATATTAGAATATTGCTTAACAACATTCAATACCAAATTGTACCTTTGTCGCAACATTTTACTAATTATGTGAAATGAAAGATCTATTGCGCAGAGGAAACCCGACCACGCCAGGCAACAGTTCTAGTATCTAGGCAAATAATCTTATTTACTAAATTATAAACAGACTATAATTTACTTTAATACTTAACGTTACAGTTCAGATTAATTCAGCAGCATCCCTAAACTAAAGCATAAGTAATGTTACTTAGAAACTAAAGTCTGAATTGTAAAGCATAGAGTATATTTTGCGTTAAAAGTCTACAACAAGTAGCGATAAAGAGCCCTGTGAGAACGAAACGCTCTGAAAACTGCGGTTAGCTGTCCACAATCGTAGAGCAATTGTATAAAAAGTTTAGTAATGCGGCCTGCTTAGCTGGGTCATTGTATGAAAATTAAAACCTTTGAGAATCTGTATTGTTACGGCCGATTAGCTTTTTAAGGCTAGATTATTGGCCAATTAGTTATTTGTTGCATTCTTCGACGATGTTTTTCTCATTCTGTTAAGTTCCTGTTCCCGCTCCGTGCATAATATGTACCTATACAAGATGTTCATACATTTAAGTAGTGTTCTGAAAGAAAAATCAAGTAATAGGTACTTAAATAATATAGAAACACTTGCCCAAATTACTGCTTTTAGTGTATTTTACATAAACATACGCCCCTATTCCCAGAGTGGGGTAGGCAGAGCTACAGAATTACCAACAACTCTAAAAACTTGTTAATAATTCTGTAACCAAATTTTGCACTTAGGCTAAGATTTTTACCAGTGTATTAGTGACAGGTTGCAAGCCCATCGCCTAACAGTACTATACGCCTTTACTCCCTTAGCCGTCTCTTACGACATCCACGGGAAGATACGGAGTGGCACCATTCTAACCCGGCAACCACACGGGTAGTGTATTTTATATGGTAATAATACGCCTACTAATGTTAAAAATATGAATATAGTGTTAGTAATTTTTTTCACGCTGCAACGGATCGTTTGGATGATTTGCACAGATATAATTTACCTGCAGGGCAAAAGGACATTTATTTATAAGGAAATTTTTATTTTTTTTATTAATTTAGGACACAAACAGTCGTTTACAAAAAGGAATAAAATCTTTTGCTTAAAATTAGACCTAGAGTTTCCTTAAAGTGCAAAAAATACAGTCTGTGACTAATGAAGGCACAATAAGGAAAATAAACAAAATTGAATTTTGGTCGATAAATTATTCAAAAATCAGAGCAGTCATATTATTTTCAAAAATAAACAAATGTTCCCGAAGAGCGTTTTTAAAAGCTCTTACTCGTATTGTCGTTAAATAGCTTACAGGCGCGCCTCATGAATACATTTTCTGCATTACTCGTAACGCGTTGTCCGACAAGGAAAGAGCAAATCTTTTATTCGACACTAGCGCTGACGTCTACTTGGAAATGACATAGTTCCCGCAATAAACGACTTCTCTTTTATACGGACGAAGTCTCAAGTCGCAGGCATAAGCTAGTTAAGAAAAACTGTAAATAAGAGCTATGCTATTTGGTCCACGCATTCTTTTACATCACTTCAACTTGTGACTACAAATTAACAAAGAAAACAAATATTCACGTCACAAATGTTACCAGCTACATGTGTTACTTGTTCCACCGCCGACCTCATCGACCTCTGTTCCTAATGCAAGTGAGAAACCGACTCGGGCGCAGCCGCTTAAAGAATTATGACATCTCCACATGAAATATGATGATGATTGGCTGTCGAAATGTTTGGCTAGCGACTGCGATAACCATCGACGTTTTAAAGCTGTTTTATTTGCTTGGCTGTTATTCTCTTAGGAATCTCGTTGCTAACTTCGTTTCTCATTGTTTAGTTAGAATCTGACCTACGAATTTTGTCACAAGCATTTTTTTCAAATTCTTCACATGACAACACACCAACCAGCCACCTACAGACAACCTATGAAACACGCTGTATTATAGTTACCAGCTACGGATATTTAAAATTAGCCGCCTTTTTTTTCTGACACCAGTCACTGGTCACTATTATCTATTTAAATACGACCAAGGTCGAGATACACTCGAACAAGGCGTTTATTCGTTCTTACGAATCAAGTTAAGCATGCTGACAAAAACAGAGACAAAATAAGCGACGAATTGGTCTAGAGAATAGTTAGTTTTTTTAAAACATCACTTAAAACAAATTTTCGTTTGTCATTGTACACAATTCAATATTTCATTTAGTTTTTTTGGTTGATAGCAATCATCTAGGTAAATGACCTTATCGCCATTAGTAGCCCCTAAGTCAGAATAATTGTAAATTACTAGTTCCCACGAATGCCTAATTGCACATTTTACACAAAGCACGGAATTGTCATGACTTCGCTATTATAACCTCAGCAGCGTTTACTTAGGGAAATAAAGGAAGCACGAGGCTGCGTCACGTCATACATTTGTTTGAAACCTCCGTTTATTTTACGTTTACTTATATGCTAATTTAAATTTTAGGTCGGTTTACATATAAAAGGACGTTTTAAAGGATATTACTACGTACTTACTACTTTCTGGTTTTACCGGTAAGTACAGGTATTGCTTACCGAATTGTGGTTGAGAGTTATTAAAATTGCGAGTTCATAATTTTGCCGTTACAAAATGTTATATTTATAAATAAAAGCCAGAAGTCTTAAATTTCTCATATTTTGTAAAATGTTTCTAAAACTAGGAACTAGATACTTTTGAGTACCTATAGCTAAAGTAAAATTTAATAAAAGTGCGGCTTTTTTTTTTGTTGTCAATCAAAAAATACACTCCAGTCCCAGGCTCTTTTTTTTATCAGAAAATAAATAATTCACTGCCATGTACAAATAACCGTACTGGATCGCGATTGTTAACATTAGTTCTGTCCCAGTCACGTAATTGTGCGATCACGAGTTCACGATCGAAATTCACGTCCTGACTTAGTCCTTAATATTCTTACCGGATAAAGTTCTTATGTTACAAGTATAATCAATGAGCTTGCTACTTCAACAAAAACAGGGTGAGTTAATAGCGACAGATGGCAATTTAACCGAGTCGGAGCGGCTAACAATTATTTACCTTTTCTGTCTCGCAAAGTACAAAATAGGTGAATGATTTAAACTGAATAAGGGCAGAAAATTGAATCCCATGATTTGTGATCACACGTTTTTACTGGTTGCGGCAAAAAGCAATTCCATTCTGTGCAATCTCCAAAGTGCATCCGTCATAAGGAATGGCGTCTGATTTATTTGAACCGCAGTCGGTAATCGCACGCTCTAAACATGCACCGACATTTTGTTTTCTACTTATTTCTGGAAGATCCACATATGGCACGAGAGCTATGTTCCCATTACTATGATTAATAGAAAGTTCTATTGCTGCAAAAACAAATAACTATAACTGTGTCGAAAAAATATAATGGTTTACCTTCTGCACGTATTCACAAAGAATCTTGATATTCATGTTTCTCATAAGGTTCATCATTATTTTGAAATAATTGAAAACCAACACTGATCAGGCTTTTATAAGAGGATATTTTTACGTCAGAGTAATTAACAATTGCCTTTTAATTGATTGCAGATTCAAAGATGGCAGTGCGGTTATGAGACTCTGCAGCGAACAGCATTTAGGTGAGTTTTGCAAACGAACATGTTTATGTCATAATGGGGCCGTTCTGGTATTTAATTGACTATCTATATGGATGAATGGCTGCTTGGATAAGCGAAGGGTGTGGCACCGACTCTAAAGCTAAAGGAATTGGACTACCTACGCTTCGCTGGTGACAAAATAAAGTCATTAAATTATTTTGTCGCTGCGTGACAGTACAATGACGATGATTTAGAATAAGACCGACTGCCGCATAAGGGTACGCACAAGTTATTCTGCGAGTTCCCGATTGCTTTATGGTTTAACGCAGTCGTGAATGTTGACATACGGCGCTCGTAACTTTACTTGATCGATTGGAATGCCGAATGTTTCTTGACTTTACCTACTGAAAACGTATTGTAAGTTAAGAATTCCGAATTTTTTATCAAGTCCATACATCAGCATTCAGTCTTACCAGTCTGTATAAATATAGTATCGCATGGAATTTTAATATTTACGGAACCTATTTTATTAGTACCAGCGGCTATGTAATTCAATTGCATTGTGTACAAACTAGTAGCTAATTCGCGTAATAAAACTGTTTCTCCCCAGTTATAGGAGGTGTTACAAATTGTGCCTCTAGGCTTTGTTAACGATACGTTTTGTTTCAAAGTCTACAGAGTAAACTGGATATACATAGTAGATCAATTGGTTACGGCAGTGTACTTACACCAGCGGAATTTCTAATACAAAGTGGCGTCGATGTGCGGTTGCGGAATTCGCAAATGCCGCCGATCTGAATGTAACTGTAAACAAGTAGTCATTGATTCTGTTAGTTTGTTTACGTATAAGGAGATAGAAATGTATGCAAACACGGCAGTACGATCTGTGGGCTTATTGGTTATATGTTAATGATTTCTAACCGACTTTACTGTTGCGTCGTCCTAGTTAGCCAGACTGTGAGAAAAATAAATATACGTGTGGATTTTATTTGGTGTCAACTTGAAGGCTAATGTGCTATCTAGGTATCGTATTATCATCATTCTCATCGGTTGTCATGCTTTTAATTATAGAAGCTTTTATGAATTAAAAACACGCTGTTTTTTTATTGTTTGCCGCTTTAGAGCTGATATGTCTTAAAATTATCTGATTAGCGTCTGACCGTCTCACCTATTCGGAAACGTTTTACAGACAAGTAACTCGTTCCTTTTTCAAACTTTTGTATGAAAAATCGTCACTAAAGAACGACTTAATGGTCATTAACTCACTCTGAGTGCGGAAGTCTGTCTATTTAAGTGGTGGATTCCCTCTACTTTCTCATCATAAGCTTCCTTCTTGAAGTGGTTTGGCTCTCAGCATATATTATAACCTCAATGCAAACCGATTATACTAACGTTGCCAGATATTATTGTTTATGTGATTTCACATTAGTGTAATCTATCACGTGTATTTCAAGTCAGAGATCATAGTTCGACTGCGAGACATTAAAAATGTAAAAACTAGGCCGTACATTACGAGTGTCTACTTATTAACCATTTGCTTAATGTAAGCTGCGAGTTTACATTGCGTAACTGACTTGATTGACGAATGCCACGCTAGTGAATGTGGTAATTTATAAGCGTTTATTTGTAAAAAACAAAAAGTGTTAAACGTAAGTGAAGTGGTCTCGCAGATTAATGCGAGATATAAATGTTTAGGAGAAGTAGATCGACATAGTATTATTTATTCTCACACTTTCCCTTTTGACTTACCATTGGGTCGATCTGGTTAATTTTTCAGCTTCTAAAATGGCTTACTCGGTGTGTTACTCTTGAGCCTACTATTGCGTAAGTTCTCTATAAAAAAATAGTAAAAATAATTATAATTAAAAAATCATCTCTTCTGTAAAAAGTTTTTTAGATCTATATGTGTACTCTTATTTCGATTTCACTATAGGTAGTCTTTTAAAGAACATTTAAGTTTTTTTTTTGTCATTTCCAATTACACTAAAGAAATGGTAAAGCTAGTAGCACATATAATATACACTTATTTTACTGAACCGTGTTTTGTAAAAACTTCACTCCTAAGCAGTATAGTGGACTTTTCGGTTCGAGCAGGCCTGAATAGAACTAAACCTTGAATAAGCCACTTCGCAATCAAGCATAACGTAGGATGACCTTTTTATCCGGAAATACGTATGAATAGTTATTAAAACTAGTGACAAAGTTGAATAATTTAAGAAAACAAAAACGTTAAGGGATAAAAAAAGAAATTGCAACGTACTACTTGAAAAAAAAAGTCGCAGCGTAAAAAATATGACCGGTTTTGAGTACGCTGCGACGTTTTGTATGTTTTTGTCTTCAAGTTCTCCGCTAACGGTAGGCTGCCCTGGTTGCGGAGTGATAATGCCCCGGTTACAGATATACCTATACCTGATTGCTCCTAGATGGAATATAATAATAAAATATTTTGAAGTGGCCTTTTATGGTCGTTATTTATTGTAAAAGGAGCTAGAGAAATACTATGGAAGAATAGTAAAAATTTTGTTCTTTTTTTTTTTTGAAACATGGCTTTCTAGGGCAATTGTAACAAGCAGACTAACACATTGTAAGATACAGATAAGTTGTTAATTGGAATCGTTGCCAATAAAATGATAAATGTGAAAATATGTTTGTTTGTTTATATCGATCCGATCCGAACGAGACGGAAAATTTTGTACAGTTACTACAAGGAGATGAATCCACTTTTTCATATTGCATTGTAACAACCTGGAGACGCACATAAGGTTACTTTTTATCTTCTAAAATTGAACCGCTCCCGAGAGAACATGCGATAAAAGACTACTATGTGGACGACGGGGTCGCGGAGCAAGTCTGTATTTCATAAGTCGATGACGTTCTATATTTACGGCACTCGATCTTGATCACGAACAAAAACGTTTCTTGTATCCTGGATCCCACATTCTGATCTAACAGGCAACAAGCATGTACATGCATTTGTTAGTACTACCGTCCTTTTGTCTCTGTCAGCGCCGGCGTCATCAATCCCGCGCCCGCCGCTCTATATCCTGCCTCTGTACCAACTAACGGTTACTTATTCACATTTATCTGCTTTTGGTCCTGATTTAAAAGTATCATGCGTTCGTGCTTTAAATAGTCGATTCAAATTGACGTTTCCTTGTTTGTCGCAACGTTCCGGTTATTAAAATAATTGGCGTGTTCAAAATTCTCCATGTCTTATGATCATTTGCTGTGGTTGTGTTTTAATCGATCAACGACTATTGACTGTCTGATGTTTCTCTATTCAAATAATGAGACTAATTGACCAAGATTAATCACTTTCTTACACTTCTTATGTTGAAAACAAAGGGTTTGAAACAAAACCGTGGTCGACATATGCCGGGGGCTAGAATCTTAGATTAAAATCACCGCATAATGCCACAATGATTTATCGATACACATCAATAATTAGCCATGCTAACTTTTTAAATATGTATGGAAATCTCAAAACCATTTCGAGAAACAAGCTTTCGGTACAGTTTCCGTATATCAGATTTAAAAAAAAGTCTCACATTATTAAGATATTCGTTGAAATGTTTTGTCCTTCAAATGACCTTTCTGTGAGTTATCAAACGAATAATGGATATGATTCCATTGCCATATTTAAAAAAAAACCGACTG
This sequence comes from Acleris laterana, assembly GCA_963966035.1. Classification (NCBI taxonomy): domain Eukaryota; kingdom Metazoa; phylum Arthropoda; class Insecta; order Lepidoptera; family Tortricidae; genus Acleris; species Acleris laterana. The sequence goes on along the minus strand of OZ014448.1, from coordinate 8,331,015 downwards.
ACGTCTGTCTAGTCTATATCAAACACAAATTTGACATTGACGTGTCGTTTCTTTTCGTAAATTGTTTGTTTATTATAATTAATAAATGCAATCTAATTTATACGAGTACTCAATGGTCAAGACTTTATTGTTAAACCATTGTGTAAAAGTAACGTGTTTGTTTTAAACAGGTACATACCAGTACATTTAAATGATCTTCACAACAAAACTGCAAATAGTTCTTGAAGTGTTTTTGCTTCACTTCACGACACCATTCCTCTCGCCGTCGTTCCGGGATTGGTACGAATAACAAATCCGGGTCATCCCTGCTGTTATTCGGACATAAAGGGACGAAACATTTGTGGCCTTCCATTTCAAACAAGTTCATAAAGTGATTTCAAAATTTTTTAAGCCTGTCCTCGGTGACGTTGACACCTTGATGTTGATATTGACTTTACCATAGACTTTACTGTAATTTCTTTTTATGCAGGCGAAGACTACATTTATCCATTATGCGTTTGATGACGTCACGTCAGCAATAAATTAATATATTTTTTTAATGTACATAGGGTTAATTAAAAACAAAAATACCGAAATTACTTTCTTAAAATAGTCTATATTTATCAAATAAATTATAAAAACCATACAAAAAAAAAATGAAGCATGGCCAATTGCACGGCTAGTGTAATTGACGTGAAAATCCGACGTAATAGCTCTCAATAGAGACATGTTACATAACTTTCTTCGCGGATATCAATCTAAATTGTATTTTGAAGAATAATTCGACGTTGTACTGTGCATACTATTTAATTTGCTACTCAAAATTAGGCCGTGGCGTAATGGTTGATTCAAAACATGTCTTTAATAAGATCTCTTTGTTAGACCGGTTTGTTTAGAGCTAAGTAGAGATTGCAGAGTGCAGTCCAATTTCTATAAAAGTTACGTAACATAATGTGAAAAGGAAGCGGTGGAGCTGTTAGGTACTTTCCTTTTTTTCCGAAATTATATCCTGTCACGCAAAGTCCTCTTCTTTGAATACATTAGTATATCCATAAAGGTGCTGTTTTTTTACTTGCCGGTAATATCTTATTATTTAATCCCTTTGTCAATTAGGCAAGTTGCTGATGATATGTATGTGTTCCTTGTTTATCTAATGGGTAATCTCAGCGTGAATAAATTAGTTTAAACTTGTCATTTGCAAAAGTGCCAAGAGACTAAACTAGTTATATCAGACTGGTTAATGAAATGATTAATGAGTTCTTCCTTCTATGGGCAGGTTTATATTTTAAATTGTATTAGTATCATAAGGAGAAAGCCGGTTATAATTAAAACATCGCAAAATAGTCTGTCAACTTTTTGCTATATTACCGTGGTGGTCCCAAATTTGGTATTACACGTGTTTCTTCCAACCATAATCAGCCACTTTAATATGTACACCCATTTATGTATAAGTTTTTTTTGCTCTCATGATGATACCGTTTTTACTCGCATTTAATTTTAAACTTAACTGTTTTCGTATTGTAGCGTTATTGAGACGTGATCACATTTGGAAGCGGTTTAATTTTGCACCGTTTTGAATAACATATCTACAAAGTACGATAGGTTTCGATTAAAAAGTAACGTTCGCCTTTAATAACGATCAACGCTGACCGACTAAAAAGTGTTTATACTATCAGAAAAGTAACAGTACATTATCGAAATTAAAATAAACAAAGCGGCTTTTATGCTAATGTAACAGACCATTGTAATTTGCCAAGCAAATATCTCTATCAGGCCCTTTGATGCGCTGCATAGATTGTGGCTCGCCGAAGATACGACCTTAAATTCCAACCGTGGCGATTCCCGATAAGCGATCCATAAACGATCTCGATATTCGAGTACCGTTCTTGTTAAATTATCGCTCACGTTTCGCTACCGAGCTGGCGCCCTAGTATTACGGTATTGCTCGAAATTACGACGTTTTGAGCAAGAACCATCGTCGCACTATCGAGGACGTTACCGGCATTAAGTGAGAGCTAGTGTGTACATTCAAACGCGCTGGGCTAGTGGTTGACCCTGCCTATGAAGTTAGCGGTCCTGGGTTCGAATCCCGGTAAGGGCAGATATTTGTGTGATGAGCGCGAATATTTGTTCCTGAGTCATGGATGTTTTCTAATGTATTTAAGTATATATTTTCTCTATATAAGTATTTATATCGTTGTCTAGTACCCATAGTACAAGCCTAGAGCTTAGTTTGGGACTAGGTCAATTGGTGTGAGATTGTCGCCAAAAAAAAAAGGATTAAACAGCAATAGCATATTTTTTATGTAAGTATGCTAGTTTGTAAGTTATTTATAAACCTCGGCATGTAGTTGCCCGAAATATAGTTATTCTATTCGATTCTATTCTATAACCTCTCTATTTAGAGTTGCTCACGCTTCTTCAACTGCTGTGAAACGTTTATATCTGATGATTCTTTTGTTTCGTCTAGTTGCAATTCATGTTGACAAAAACACTAGGGTCATTGTCTTCTTTGACGTTCATGTACTTGCGCAGAATCAAATTTATCACCGTTTCAATTTTAACGAACTGTGCTCGTTCGTTATTGTTATTTCCAACTGAGGCATTATTTGGTTGATGAACTATATTGTTCAGTAACTGGCGGGTTGGGTGGGCGTTTTCGTTCAAATTGGCAAGTGTTAACGAACGGTTACAGTTATCGAGTCTAAATATTGCCGTAAAATGATGCAGCAAGAAATGGTGTCATTCAGATGTGTTATCCTTCTCTGATATATCGTTTGCACTCCGTAAACATATATGAATTTGCTAAAGCCAACTCAATCATCTGCCACTATATTTTTTGTTCGACATGATACTAACAATAGTCATACTAAAAATTACAATTAAACTGCGTGTCGGCAAAAAAGTAACTGACTGCTGACAAAAACGCTTGATTAAGAGCTGTCAAAAATGTCTGGACGTTTATCAAAATAATCAAATTATAAAAAACTCTAAGAATTATGCCTTTGAGCATTATACAACTACCGCGACACCATCGTTTCAAGCCAATGAACGTTATAACATAATTTCCTGATTTGATCAAATTAGAGGACATGCTTTACTGAATTCGTAATACTCTATTGTTTCTTTTTATGATTTATTTTGTATTTCTTTTCCTCTTTCACAACTTTACTACAATCCAATCATAGCGCTATAAAATAATATTTGTTTTTTAATTAATGCTGTGCTACGCGACATATTTGCAAGTCATTGCACATTCACAAAATTGAGCACTTAAAAACGTATATTCATGAAACTTGCCAAGTTGACCTACTTCACACTGTCTTTCCACGCTGACTTTTGTGCTGTTGTAAATATTGGCGGCAAACAAGGCAATATAGTGAGTAGGCCATCTTCGCTTTCGGGCTCGTTAGTACCGACGCTGCGCGCGAGTCGGCAGCGTGCTGCCAACACACGGTTACGCGAACGTGTAAATGTAAATACGAGACTTATCCGCTTAAAGATACCGTGTCCCGCTTTGCATATCGCGGGGCTATCTACGGGTTAATCAAATATCTAATGAATCAATTCGATCTGAAATGTGTGCCCTTTTGTGAACTGAGTGTGGATTATTCTATCGGAGAATTTCCGCACTGACTTCGGTAAGAAAACATATCCCTTTTTTCGAGTTATTGTTAACTTTCTAAAGCAAAACTTTATGTCACGTAGGAATACTGCCATTGAAAAGGAGACACAAATCTACGCTTCAATAGACGGCATAAATCAGTCATAAATACAGCTCTTTGGAAATCTTAGTCGTATACATTATTGGCCTGAATTTTATTACAATACGTTACGAGTTATTGCCTCGGTGCTTTTATTTGTACATCAATGACTCATCGTTAACATTAACTGTAACAAATGCCATATTCTTTACATAAATAGCAACTTGCTTGACATCTTAGATGACTGTCGACTGCAGACGTCGTCGTATAAACTTAGCTTTAAATACACAATCAACAACCACATTTCAAACGAGTTCTCATTTAAAATTTTCTCGCAATCCTCCAGAGAACTGACGTGGACAGTTGCGTTGGTAGAGCCGGCGCAGATAAAGATTCTGTCACCAATAAAATCATAGAAGTTTATTTAAGTAAATAATGATAATCTGAAGCGGTGCGGCACTACATTATTTATAATGTATAAAAAGAATAAGCGAAACGTAGGAAAATATGGTGAGGTTGATGATAGTCGAAGGGTATGGGAGTATCTTTCCAATCACAACATTGGTAATAAGTTGAAAATTATTGTATAGAATCAGATCAAAATAATAATTTCACAGTAATAGAAAGGTTGCGACTGACATGGTTTGACGAACAATGCATGCAACAGAAAAACGTACTTTAATCTCACATTGATGAAAACCTATGAATGGGAATCGATCAGATGCTACTCTGTATAAAATGCCTTCCCGAAATCTGGGATTAGTTAATGCGCAAGATGCCTGCTGCGAGCAAATTATAGCTAACAAAACGAAGCCGAACTCGTTTACCGATTTTTATGAAAAAAAAATACAATACAAAACCTTTCGAATGTTTTCTGTAGCAGTTGCCTGGTTCACTCATAATAAGGTACCGCTGTGCCTTCACATTCTATCCACAAGAGATAACATTGCGATGTCTGGACGACTGCAGTACGCCTACGTAGTACGGCTCTATAAATTGTACTTCGTTATGCAGACTCGACAGAGTCGGCAGGTGGCCCTTCAACTTCGAGATGCTTTCCTGTTGCTATGAAACCCTGTTTGTGTTCGACAGCCGGTGTGTCATACATGTTTTTATTTTAAAACGACCCACAAATAAGGAGTGGAGGTGGTTCGGTCATTTGGAAAGGATGGATGAAAGAAGATTGACGAAAGAGATATACAGATCGATAGTGAGTGGACGGGTCGGAAGGGGCCGCCCTAGGCGTACTTTTTCGAGTCAAAACGGTGAAATACTGGAAAAGGGCCGAATCTTAAGTACCCGAAACCGACGTGCGTGCATGACTCGATGTATGAATGTGGAAGAAGCGAAAGAAATTTGTCAAGATCTTAGTAAGTAGAAAGAAGTGGTCTCTGCCTACCCCTCTGGGAAACAGGCGTGATTTATTGTATGTATGTATGTAAATAAGGAGTCAACATGAGATAGTACCAAAATGCTAGAGTTTTTTTTCAGGGTCATGCAATAATAATGGTGAATTTCTCATTTTATTAATCATGTATTCTGAGAGTAAAATCTGCAAAGAGGCGGTGTTTTAGAGCCTAGTACTTTTCTATACATGTTTTCCAGCATTATGAGTTGGCAATATATCAAATGTATTTTACTTTAATCTTTCGACCTTATTGCCTTTGGAACGTGAACCTAGCCAAATACCATTTCTGCAATACGAGGAACGTGCGCGAAGTAAACCGCACCGGTCTGGTTTGATATTTGATATTTTAAGGGTTACGTCAGATAAGTAACATTATCTACTTACTTCTGTCTGTCGCATTGTAAAAGTTATAATCTCTTCGTAATCTTAGTGTTAGTTGTTGCACTAAGTCGGACAATTTACAACGACATTTTTGATAACAGAATCGTGTCTTGAGTGTCTAAGGAGGCGTTGCTTGGTTAGGTTACAAGTCGAATTGTTTCTTAGACGTCTACGTTAAGTTTTCGCAAGTGTGGTTTTATATTTCAAAGAACTGGTGGCTAGTCTTTTCATCACTTATTGAATATTTATTGATGTATCTATGGCAATCAGAGGAATTTATGACGTCGTTTGTCTTGACCAATGAAAGCGGGCCCGAACCGTACTAACCGTACCATAGTCATCCATAGTCCAGAGTTAAATAATGTTGCTTATTTATTGCGTATTTATTCTTGTGTACTGTGATAGGCCGTGGGCGCAGCCACTTCTCACGGCGATTGTGATGTGGTATCGTATCCGGATTTGGTATTCGTGGATAATTAATGGCTTCTTCATGTATATCACTTTCCGTGTAATGCTCAGGCTGCTCCCTGTTCAATTCAATGGCTGCAACATTCTAGTATCTAACTGGCTTTCGATGCAATAACTCAATATCAAATGCTTTATGGTGCTTCATGCCAATTGCTTTATAGCGATTTGCTCCGCCGTAATGTCCGTCTGCGAATTATCGAAAATTTTCTATGACTTTTACGATACTATTAAATTTTACCCAGTTTTTAACGCGTGTTGAATGGTTTATGCTCATAAAGTACTGTTCTAACTTCTCAATTTTAACTTTTCTCATAATTTCAAAGGTGCCAAGTTTCATCAGGTATGCATTTATGCACGTCGCTTCCAGGCCGGTATTATGATTTATATTGTGACCACGTTGCCTTGTTTGGCTATCGTTCTCGATTCCAAACAGTCTTTGATTTAGTGCTATTGTATAACGGTTACTTCATTACCATAGGTTCTTCTTAAACAATGCTTAACTAGCTTTGACACGCCGCCGTAGGTAAGTATTCAGAGAACCTAAATATCTCTAAAGCTTTATTTGCGTCTTCTTTCTTCTTGAAATTTCTTTTTGGCTGCAATTCTGATTATTATTATAATGCTTTTCTAGAGGTTTTGACGCATACCTATATTACTGATGAAACTTGAAAAAATAAATTTGTCATTATTGGGTCTTCCCTGCGTGTTGTTAGGTATCTATAGGTACTATTAGCCTAATGGAACCCCCACTATAGAACGGTGTCACAGTGACATCATAAAACAATTTGTTTGACACATCTTACGACTTTCAAGCACAACGTAACTGTGACATAGTTCTATGGTGGGTCAGGACTTTCCATTGTGCTGAAAGTACGTTGATCTGAATGTTCAACGAACTATCAGTTTCTACTAGAAACTAATACTTTATCGTTCATAAAAGGTGATTGAACTTCGCTTCGGTTTATATGAGTATGATATAAAGCCTATAGCCTTCCTTGATAAATGGACTATCTATCACTGAAATAATTTTACAAATCGGACCAGTAGTTCCTGAGATTAGTGCGTTTAAGCAAACACACAAACAAACAAACTCTTCAGCTTTATAATATTGGTATAGATTTAGGTTACTAGTGTTACTGCTGCCAGGTCTGGCGGACATTGGTCGACCCAACTGGTTCTGTACTTACGTTGGGGGTATTTTGTACAGTTTTGGTTGGTTTGGTTGTGTGAATGATTTTTTTTCTATGGCATAGAGAAGACAAACGAGCACACAGGCCACCTGATCGTAAGTGGAAACTGTGACCCATAGACATTCGCATTCACAAGACTGCAAATGCGTTGCCAACCCTGAGGACTAAGATGGAATGCCTCTATGCTAGTGATTTCACCGGCTGTCTTATCCCCAAACCGGAACACAACAGTGCGAACACTGCTGTTTGGCGGTAGGTTAATGGATAAGATGGTGGTAGCGATCCGGACGGACCCTGCACAAGGTCCTACCACCCGCAAAGATGAATTGTGAATTGTGCGAATGAATTGTGCGATAGAAGGGAATCACTGAGCGGGTACGTTCGACCTACATTAAGGCTATTTTAATATAATATACGAGTACAGGTATCTCTTCCTAACCATTATATATCCTTCTGTAGGTCAAACATGTTCCCTCTAGCAGGTTTGCAGTAGGTAGTACAAAATACATATAATAGTACCTACAAGTACCTACCCAAAAGTAAATGGCCTGCAAACTTTAAAAGTAAAATCAATAGGTACTGTATTGTTGTCGTTTTATGACCATGCGCTCGGACTTGCAACTCTTGCAAGTGCAATATCGAAGGTAATATTTCCGATGCTATAATATTACTTTATTGTAGGTTTACTGCCCACTTTATCGATAAGAGGTCGTTGCCCCTTTCAAGAGGCACTATCGGTTGATTGTTTTTCATAACGCACTCTCATCGCATTAGCAACACTCTCTCTCGTTGTGTTAACAACAACACATATTACTAATGGGGTTTGTAATCGTAATCACTTTCGTATATGAATTGTAATGGTTTTTACGAATTACTATCATTACACATAGTTCGTGTCGTTTATTTGAACGGCTAGGTTACCCTTAAACAACTCATTTCAATTCTTGGTCGGATTATATTATCCGGCAAACCTAAGTGGTGCTGTCATAGCTTTATTAACATGTTAGTGCGTGTATTTTTTATTTGGCTGACCTGTAATTTAGCCTAAGATCTTTGAGATGAATTAAAAAGTGAGATGTAAAGAAGAAAAATAACTACTTACTTTCTAGTGGGTCATGCCCTTTTCGTTACCCCATTTTCGGGACGTAAACGATTTTGCGTATGGTGTCAGCGCTCGTCTGTATCAATGTTTTTTGATAGATTTGTACAGTCGTTAGATTGCTAGGTATCGCTCGTATCCCTGTTCAATACCTAACAAAACCATACGAGTATTTTTACCGTGTTAAGATTTTCTAAATGCATGCATGATCTTACTTTGGCAGACTATTAAATACCTACATAATACGTATTATTAAATATTACCTTCACTTGATTGATACTAATTAGGTATCTTATCAGACCACACAATGTGAAAATAAGTTGCTTTTTTTACTTAGTTTTATGCAATACGAGATTAGCAAAACCTAGTTTCTAACAAAAACCCATTTTTTACCGACGCAATTGGGTGATTAGAACTCGCAACCATTGGTCGCTTTCAAATTGGTTCACTTTAAGATCTACAAAGAGTTTCTTTTCTTGCTATTTGTATGCGGACCATTTGTTATGCTTATCGGGATCGGTATTGAATAATTTATCTCCCAAATCATGTGTAATCTCCAGATCAACGTGGTAAAATCGTGTAATAATAATAAATTAAGCACAAAAATTACTTCATTTTCACGCTTAATTTAATGCAAGCCATTTGCATTTTGTCGCGTAACCGTAATAGCCGTTCTCACTATAGGCAAATAAATATAGTTGCCAGTAGTTGCAACTATTGAGCTCTTAGCGATACAAACTACCCAATTCCTTACCTAATCATGAACAGATAGAAAATTACTTATATTAATCAAAATAATATGAATTCCACAGCTTCCCTTCGCGATCGCAATCTAAACCGTAAAGTATCCATTTAACTTTGTTCTACATTTGATAAGTAGTAGGAAGCAAGCGTTGGTGGCTAGGTAATGCAGTATAGTTGTGAGCAACACAGCGGGTGGCGAAAGGCAATAGCGGAGGAAACATCAAGGATCGTGATAAATGACATCACACTGGGCGGCTTGAGCTAAGTCTCCCTGTTCCGTGTTGGGAACAATACTGAGGAAAGTTTAGCTTCTTTATATTGTGGAGGTTTGTGTTCAGAAGTGGCTTGTATGCTGTAGGTGTGTTGTAGGCGTTTTGTTGTGTCAAATTAAATATTAAGACTGCGCCGAGCATACGTCGAGCGTCCAGTGGCGCCCTCATTACCATTATCATTAGAATTTCCTTGGAATCAGACGAAATGTTTTTGTAGTGCAAGTAAAAACACAATTTATGGGATACGTAACAAACTTTAATAACAATTACCCTTTGAGTAGTCAGCTTAACGGAAAAAGGTGGTCACTTTTTTCCGTTAAGTTAGTAACTAGAAGGTGAATTGTTATTAAACTATATGATACCTATATCCTATAAGTTGTGTTTTCATTTGTAGTACAAAAACATTTCGTCCAATTTCAAGAAAATAATTTAGTTTATTAGAAAATACAATAAAAGTAATGAGGGTGCCACTGTACCTACCTCCGGCGTACGCTCGGCGCAATCTTAACGATATTATTGTATAATACCGTTTTGATATGAGTTTGTTATGAATATACCGGTAACTTTTTACAGTAATAATCAAAGTTTTTGACCTTGAGCGCTAAACGAAACAATTTCGAAAATAAAAAATGGAATCAAGTTTTTTTAAGTTTGCAAGGACTCGTGATAATGTACCTATGGTAACTGATTTAGAGTATCGGTCGTATTAAAACTATAGTTGGTTCCAGTTTAAATGACGAAAAGGCACTTAACGCGGGATTTTACAACTTCTTTTGTTGCTAAATATGAGGAAAAGATAACAAAGGGACGACCGAAGTGTGGCACGTGCCTTGGAGTAGCTCAACCCTTCTTGGTCATTGAATAAAAGATTTTTTTAAGCCGTCTATATTGTAATTCAAAAATATACTTAATAAATATTCCTATATGTAACATTCAATATAATTTTAAGTTGTCATTATTGATACATAATAAATCAACATCTCGCATATTCTTATGGCTAACATTCATTAAAAAATATTATAATAACAGTGCGTAATCGCACTCAGGTAAAAATTTATTTTTAATACTATTCAAAAATTTTACAAAGTGATATTGACACAGTATTTAATTATTATTTTAGAAACGCACGTCGTGCGGTAAAATACAGACAAACAACATCAAAACTATCAAGATTGTTTGTTCACAGTATACTTTGGCCGTACCGACACACCTGCGTAATTGTTTTACAACCCTACTTGAAGATAACAATTGAACAATAGATGTTTTTAAAGGTTGGTTTTAAGTGCCTTTTCGTCATTTAAACTGGAACCAACTATACCTACACTAAAAAATCATCGCCAAAAAAGAGAGAATTTCTCGATGTTGATATAAATTTAATCAGGTATAAAAGTTGCATCAATTAAAGATGATAGTAGTAACAACAATATATCTTGTATAGTTAGTTTGTGTAACGTCTTGTAAGGTTTTTATGGATTCAAGATGCTTATTCACAACAATCACTAAGTAGGTATCTTGTGATAATTTTTCAATTTTCAGGGATCCGTACCCAAAAGGTAAAAACGGGACTCTATGATGTACTAAGACTCCACTGTCCGTCGGTCTGTCCGTCACCAGGCCGAATCTCATGAACCGTGATAGCTAGACAGTTGAAATTTTCACAGATTTGTGGCCGATATAACAATCAATACTAAAACAGAATAAAATATATATTTAAGTGTAGCTCCCATACAACAAACGTGATTTTTTGCAGTTTTTTGCTTGATATTAATAACGGCAACTGGTATAGTGTCTAATATTGTATAGATAATGGTACGGAACCCTTCGTGCGCGAGTCCGATTCGAACTTGGCCGGTTTTTATTAGAATATTACTCTGCCCTCCTAAGGCAATAAGCAGTATCTCAAATTCAATAATTAAAGCAGTTTCAACTCTCTTGTGTTTGTAATGAGGTTGATATTACTAGAGGAGCTCTATCTGAGATGCGCCTATTAGTTTAGGAGGGCAGTATTTATCCCAGTGCTGCAGTGGTATTAATCTTAACGATTCAAAAGTCTTGCTCACGTTAGTGCAATAAATAAAGATCATTAGATTAATAGGTTTGTCAATAAAACTGGTAGAAGTGATAGGGTAATTGATGTAACATATCCACATAAAACATGCACCTTTACAGGAAATGCGTATTCTCGTTTCTAGCCATCATAACTCTTATAATTTGTTTAATAAAATGTTACTGCGGAGGAAATTAATCAAATGTCACTGACCCAGCTCCTACCAGGTAAGAGGGAAACTCGGAACATGTCACGTCGTCGATATTGACTACGAAAGCGTGAACTCGAGACTGAGTACTCTCTCTCTCACTCACATGAGTCGAGTGATTACTTAGTGACATCCAATTACTACCCAGTAATGATTCGAAACTTTCTTAAATAATATTACATGGTAACGTTTTTGCTGATATTGTTACAGTTCTTAAACAAAATGATTCACTATTGCGAAACATGATACGGCAAAATTTATGGCAAATGGTAAGCGTACATGAAAGCGATTTAAACAGCTTGAAACTTTTGTTATATTATCTGTTACTCTACTTTGCCCTCTGACATCAAAGGATCAAGGCCGCAATACCTTTCACTTTTTCAATAATCGGTATTACCAAAGCGGTAAGCTCTACGCACTCCGACCTCAAACCGACAACACGGACACGATAGCGAAATTGTAACAAAAAACAAAAGTAAAAACCGACTGATTCTCTCCGCCGTTTCGTCATGTTGTAAATTGTGGCGGGCAAATTTATCCGGCAAATTTTCGACGTTTTTGCACTCAAATGTGATTTAGAACAAGGCGCGTGACTTTCGCAATCTGTGACATTATCGTTTCGTGTCTGGCCGAAACGAAAACTGTTTGACCCGACTGTGGCGGTTTTGCTCTTTGAACGAAATGGAAATTAGGCGTGGTGTGGTTTGCCAAGTACCTATAAAATACGCACATTTTATGCCCTTATAAATTATATTTACCTACGCTATTGTTACTAGAGCTGCATGCCAATAAAATATGTCGCAGGACAGCTGACAACAGTCTAATCGTCAGATCCCAAAATGGTTACAAGTAGGTAATCTCACCACCACTTTGATTTCATTTGGAAAAGATTTTAATCTCAAACCATTATCGTCTGTATTCGTTCATACAAGGCTATCGGATCTAAACTGTCTGTATTTGGATAGTAAAATCGAAACCGTCGCAGCACTAAGGTTTCCATGCGTTTTGTAGTACGTCCGGGATTTTGTTGTATCAGATTTCGTTTCGTAAATTCATTTTAACATGATAACTAACGTGAAGTAATTTTAAACCTGAAACCATTTGTTGGTACTTTTTAATGAAGTTGATATTAATAGAACTGCCTAATCAAATTAAAAGTAATTGCCTCCAAAATGCTGTCCTCCCTCGTTGGCCCGTCTAGCTACCCTAGTCACGAGAATCATGAGACAGTTACAGACTCTTTGCTCGCTCTGGGATAATAAGTAAAGCGCGGTTCGTGAGTTGTTGGCGTTCATTTCCATTTGTGCACGAGCCATTGTACCCTTGACAGGCTAGATAACGCAATTGCCTGATGAAAACTTTATTGCGTTTTAAGCCTCGTGTCTTTTCATCATTTACTTCACTCACAATCATTTTAATTTCAAGAGAGAAATATTGGCCACGGAAATATGCTTCGTAATGAATTCGTACGTGAACATTATCTATTTAGACGTGATCACGAATGTTTTGAAACGTGTTATCATGTACGTTGATGATCGCTTATTTAATAATCTCTAGTTGCTTAACAGTTCACATAAATGATTCACGGATAGTGGGGAAATGTGAAGATGCTTAGAAGACAAATGACCAGCCATGAACAGAAACCGTTAACACAACATAAATAAGCCTTACGTTGTAATTGAAGAGGTATCATTAAGGCTTACTGCTTAATGAGCCATTATAATATCTTCTACAAATGGCTGAGAATAATTTAAGCAGCACTAAACCTGGTCAAAGTTCAGAACACTATTTATTCTTGCCCACATGGAGAACAATTGAATTGGTTGAGATATGAATAATAAAGCTTGCTAAAGGAATACCATAGTAGGCCTCTTTTAATGTGTTTCTGAACAAATGACCGTTCAAGCTTATTTGCAACATACATAACTTACTAACATTATTCAAAGCAAGTGTTAAAGCCAAGTCTTTCTAATGTGTAACAGCAACAACCTACGCTCATGTCATCATAATGACCCAGTAACTTTGGCTAATGCATCTTTTTCTGACACACTGTCAATCACTCGACTATGCATTATTGCTAAGAATGACTGAACGTTTTGTAGCTTACCAAAAAAGTACATCAGACGAACTCGCTTCTTCTGAAACGAACAGCAAAAATAACCAAGTTGGTTTAAATCAGGTGTCAGCTTTGTAGATGCAAGCGAACAAGCATGATACGCCCGATAAATGTTGGGCACAGGCCATAAAATCGAACGACAGTTAATTTAAATGCACAGCATTTAATCGACGAGGTTATTCAGGCAACATAGTAGAGTCAATCGGATTTAAGTTACGGAGTCGACGTTACAATGGAAACCCGCCGAACCGTGCCACAAAAGGCAACTGCAGACGGTCCGCCCATCTCGTGACGTTGCTGTTCCGATAACGGCATCTTCGAGACCTTGACTAGCGGCTTGAACTTTCGGCGGGTGAATCATGCGCATTTCGTGAATCTGGGACGCGGTAGGGTTGTGTTTATCCTCAATTAGACAGGTACTTCCTTTGATTTTCAATCTGGTGTATTTAACGTGCAACGATGGAAATTACTTTTCAAGTGTGACATTGACGTCTTTACTGCGTTTACCTAACTTAAAATAGTAGTGCCCATGCCGTACCGCCAACTCTTTAGTCCTAGCTGAGTTTGTGTTACATTTATTAGTGTGGTACCACAGGAACTTTAATAGTAATATTTGTACCATCTCTTTAGCTAACAATATGAGCAGTACCTATACAGTTTTGAAATTTGTAAGTATGTCATTTAAATGGCTCTTAACTATTCACTTGTGTATTTTATTTATTTATAATCGTCTACTAAATTTTTCACTCTTGTTCTATTATTGTTCTTTTGTTCTAATGGATTAGTTAGGGAAAATTGAGGTAACTTTAACAATTTATATAAACACGTCGCTCCCATCTATTATAGTGTCTCCACGCCAACGTGCGCGAAATGGCGCGAATACCTAGACAATTGTCTAGGCTTTCAAATGTCACAGCGGCAGGTCGAGACGTGGGAGATTCACATTTTACCTCCAATCACGTTTATTGTAAAGTTTATGCCTTGGTGAAACTAAATTATTGTCGTTTTCCCCTGCATAACCTTCGCCCTTTGTTTGTTTTTTAAATTCTAGCCTAGGTTAGCTAGGTCATCGTGACTTGTTTGATTAACCTAATGCCTCAGAGATAGATAATCTGTTGGCAGTTTAGGTATCAGCTTTCGCCTTTTGCGGTTTATTTTTCTTAAGAGCTTGTGGACGTCAAATGGGAGATGACATGACCCAACAACCATTTCCTAAGGCGATGATGAATTTGATAAAAAAGTGCTAATGTGGGCTAGGCTAGACCGTCATGATTTGATTATCCGCACGTTTAAACATTAATTGCTTATCTGCGAGTTTATTGCATTAATTATTCCCAAAGCATTCGTCGGTCAATTTAAAAAGGCGTCACAAGTGAATGGGGCACGTGTTATCAGCAAAAAGTGAGCGGACGTAGGTCGATCAGGTTTCTGCCTACAATATTCATGTATATTTTTTGTCTTTACCAAGCCGACGTCGGTAACTTTGCGCAATTCGACGCGTTACGAGCTTAACGTTACACGCTTTAAACCAGACTAGAGGTATATAAATGCGACGCTAGGTACTTATTATATTAATCCACATAGGTTTTTTGAAAAACGATACAAGTAGGTATATCAGTTATGCAATTGACAGCAGGTTTTTTTTTGTATTTGTCTCAAAAAAAAAACAAAAATTTTTTTGGTCAGTATTTACTAAGAAAATAAATAACGAATTTCTGGTGATGGCTATACAGCTTTAAGATCTTTTCTCCTCCTTCATTCCCCTCCGTAACAGTTCTTGCCAGACATGAAAAAACAAAACGTGATAAAGCAAGACGCAAAAACGTCAGTACGGATACTAAATAAAAAAAATGTATTACACGTTAGCCTAGTTGGTAGTGACCCTACATAATATTATGAAGCTAGCGGTTCCGGGTTCGAATCTCAGTAGGGGCAGATCTATCTGTGTGGTGAGCGCGAGTATTTGTTCCTGAATCTGGGGTGTTGTCTATGTATTTCTCTATGAAAGTAAGTAGTAGAACAAGCCTAGCTTAGTCAGGGACCAGAGGGGCTATTGCCTAACGCACTCGCAATCGCAATTGTTTTTATTTTGAAAATCGAAGACTTGTCTGCATACAAAATGAAAACAATTATTCCATTTGGAAGCCGACTGCGGTTGCGAGTGCGTTAGGCAATAAATAGCCCCTCTGGTCAACTGACAATGAGTGAGATTGTCCACATATATTTTTTTAATAATTAGAAAAAGGCTTAGGTATTTAAGCGAAATCGTAGCCGCTATACGAGTCACAGTAATCACTCTCGTTTACACATACACTCAAGTACTTCAAGCAAGTTTAACTGCATGTAAAAACTCCTCAGCGAGACTACCTACTTGTTAGGAGCAAGGGACAAGAGAATGGCACAATAAAACTCCTTTTTAAGAAAATGTCAATGCAACGACCAATTCCGATTTATTTTTAGTCAAGTCGATTGAATGCAGCTTACGTATAAGCCTGCTTCTCTTTAGCAACAATGTAGCTAGCAGGAATTGTTTTTCATCCGCGTAAACAGGATTTTCACTCTACTATTTCAGAGAAGATTATTTTACTCAAAGATAGGTTTTGTTTATCAAGTTTACTTTTGTTCACAAGGTTTTATTCTTAGCTAGCGGAAATTATGTCCTGTATCTATTAAAACTTAAAATAAACGTATATACTTCAAGAGTCTGCGTTTCCATCCATACTTTATAGTACTATATCCTTATTTCCCCGAAGATCTATCAAATGTTGCCGTGTGGTTGCCGGCTTTGAATAGTACCTACCACTCCATGTCTTCCTGTCGAAGTCGTAAGAGACGACCAAGGGATTGGCTTGTAGTATTATTACGCGATGGGCTTGCAACCTGTCACTAATTTACACATGGTAAACATCTTAAGCTGTTTGTGAAAAAAGTGGTTATAGAATTAACAACTAGTTGTCAGAGTTTTGGGTAAGTAATTCTGTAGCTCTGCCTACCCCACTCTGGGATGAAGGCATGACGGTATGTACGTAAGAATCTATCAAATTTGCCAGTAACAATAGTGTCTAACAGCCTGCTGACATCTGTTCAGCTAAATACGCGTAAGTAAAAGCAAACATTTAACCTTTATATCTATTACATTACTAGGATTACATAAACTAAACAACTTTTGATAGAATTATAACCTTAAAGTTCGTGTCTAGAACACAATATTTACGCAGCTTCCATCACATTATAAATCTAACTTAATATATGTCACGAAACCAGTAAATGCAAACGAGCAGTAATGATCACGTCTTTATTAAAATATACGATTTCACCTGGCTCTATTTACACATAGAACACTTAGATAATAAAATCAGTCGGTACTCCAGCACGCGATGCCTGCTGAACCACATTTATAAACGAACGGCTAGAAGGCATGGTAAAGAGTTAACTATTGATAATAGTAATAAATTCTATAGAAATTGAAACAGATAAATGAACAGTCCGTTATATAGAGTTTATCGATATTGCATCAGAATTTCCTAAAGACACCTCCGGTGTTAGTTAAAATACTAGCGCTGTAATAAAACTTTTAACAAGACTTCCTGATTGTTACAATTTCCCGGAGGATGCAAAATTTTATGATTGGAAGGAGATTACTGGCATTAATAGTTTTGATGCACTTAGCTTGTAATATCGTCTCTCAAATTGTTAAGGGCCTTATATTGGCCGAGGTTGCTCGATACTGCTTAATTAGTTACTGAAAGCTGGTAAATGACAAGTTGCGTGTAAGCGGGGTATAACTCTTGCTTTAATGCCAACCATGTACAAGCCATAAATGAATTTATCTTGATTATTGCAGTAATTGTCGAGTTATAATCCTCTCTTATGTGTAGCGACTTACTCTATAAGCTTATTAACATGCGATCGGATTAAAGATTGTATTTTTCCCGGTATAACTTTTAATAAAGGCCATCTTGATGATACAGTAACATTACAGCAACCTACATTGGCAGCATCTTCACTTTTTCCTCTAACCTTTCACAAATCTATATGCAAGAATGTTTTCAGCATGCCTTGTCCTTTGTCTCATATGCTTAGTAGGTCATTTAGCAACGACGCGACAATTTCACAGACAATGCCACCGATAAGTAGATTCATGTCGCACTATCGCTTGGCTCTTGTTGTGTTGTCAATGTTGTCATGCTTACTAACTTTGCCTCGTTTAGTTTTGCTAGCAAGCATTTTAGCAAATAGCGGTTATGTATGAAAGTTTAATGTTCGAGTCATTTATATTTTAAAAATTTACATGAATCTGAAAGTTGGTGCTGATCTTCTTTTTCTTTGTTGGAAATATGTAGAATAAGTCAGCTATAAAGTGAAAGTGAAAACATAAAGCACAAGGGTTACTATAAATCACATTAGAATATGAAACAAAATTTGAATATAAAATCAGCATGCAACAATCAAATTGTGTGACTAATATGAGCCAATGCGGGCTATTACGGATTCAACCTGTTCCGTGTGTGTATGTTTGATCTCGGCCGGGTGACTCCCATCTGCCCACATGCCGCCGGCGAAAGTAGAATCAAAGTGATTTTTTATGTTATTTTCGTATTATAAACACACCATATTCTGTGTTACATTACCCTTCTTGACGTTATCGGAATGCAATTCGATTGTTGTGATTCACAGAATTATTTATTGTTTACGATACTAAAAACATTCTACACGGTTTTAGAAGCGTCATCATCATATCACTGGCATGTGAACCTGTCACCTTTTGTTAAGTTTGTTATCTAAACAAATCATCAACTTGCTCCATTGGCTTTTCCAATCGACCACCTTTCTGTTTTATCGAATTAATCCATTCGGATCTTAACGCAATGGTCGACTACCAAAATTATGGTACCAATGAAGTGAGTCATGTAAGAGACCGGTTCCCACACCTACTTGTGCCCACGCACTTTCAGATCGCTCTGGTCACTGTTTATATCTATGGAGGGTGGTACAGCTTATTTTTACCTTAATGGTAATCAAGATAATTTCATTAAAAAAACGGAGTATAACTGAACTGGCACAACTACAACTTTATGCGTCTTTATATCTTGCGTCACTACCCATTTGGATTGAGAACTTATTATTTTGGTTTCTAATAGTCTTGTACACTTTCCTCATTCATTATCGTGAACGGAGTCTCGATGATCACTTTATTAATTGATTCCAGTTTCCTTATTATATTTTTTGGTACTAATCAACTTACGCATAAATACAATTTTTGGCGGATATTCCTTAAATCTGCAATAAACGGAGGATCCACCTGTTAAGCAGCATTAAGTCTTATCCCATGAAAGTCTTAGCGAGCCTGCATGATCTTCTATTCACTCACCATAAGATACACATGTTCATACAAAATTAAACGAAAACAATGAACAAAACAGGAATAGCAAGGAATGTGTTGTTCTCGCGGCAGTGACACGGACCCTGGCTCAGCACAATGCAAAGGTGTGTTAGACTCCTACAGCACGTATTTTCAACCAGTAGCGGCATTGACTTGCGGAACACCGTGCATACATTCTGTATACTATATCACATCAAAAAAAAAATGTGAAATTTTGGAACCAAGTTCAATATTAAGAATATACGATATGTGTTATCGTCTTCACTGACAAAATAATTGAGGTCCTAATGTGTGCCAAGTTCTGTAGATAATCCTGATATTTATTTATTAAGAACATGCAACATTCTTAAATAAATTAAAACACAATTCCTTTTTTTCCTGCTACAATAATGTTTGCTGTTTAAAAGTATAACTTTATAAATTTGAACACTCGAATTATTTACACAAAGCAGATAACTTCAAATAACTTGAAGCTCAAAGTGTGAATCGCCTCAACTACGTTTTGGTTCTCTATATGACTCGTCCATAAATCGCGTACTTTCTACCCTCGGCAATAATGTAAATAGTACATCTTCACTATTCATCGGTTGAAAAGCATTTCCCATATAGGAAACAATACAAATATCTTGTAATCCCTCGGAGCAAATTATTTCCTTGAGCAAATGCACGGCTGAAGCAATTTTTTTTACTTTGAATTCCTATTGTTTTGTGCACTGCATGTAAAGCCATTTGGATGCTTGAAATTTCTCCAGTGCAGTGTTTGTTTTTCTAAGTGTAACAAATAAACAATGTGTTTATCGATCTCAAACATATTTAATTGGGATTGCTAATTGCTGAGTATGGTCCATTGTCTGTGGGTTCTTTCACACAATTGCTATTGTGATTGGACAATGTTGGGAGCTGCAGCTGACCTCAGTGGTCCGTGATGCAACTCCTTTTTACCCGTTCAGGAAGCGATCTGATCTTTAAATGTTTTTTAATCAGAAATCTTATACAACACAATAATGGCTTTATTAAATAGTGTTAGCATTGTTGCTATTTCTTAATTGTTTGATTGAAGTACAATAAGTCAATAACAAACTAAAAACCAAATTATGTAATGTACTTATGTGTATGTATGTAATATGAATAACATTACTAAATATTCGTTTTAATTGTTTCAGATGGATAACTTAAATAGATAAATCAAGGAATGCGATTACATAGGAGTAAAATTTGCTGGGTAAGTGTTGATTTTATTTCAAGTAGGTAATTAGGTGAGAAAATGCCATTCATTATTTACTTCAACAGTTATACAAATTAATATTTAAAAAAATATACATAAGTCTAGGTAGGTTGTAGATGTCTGATCCCTTAAGTATGTTATAAACTGCAAATTATAGCATCACTTTAATATACACTTTACGACGCTTTAAAATTTATCATCTCAATTCGCTTCACGTATTTAGCACTAGGCCGTTAATAACTCTCATCAATTACAGCAAAAAACAAGCAAGTCAGTAAAACCGCAACATCTAGACACATTTAAGTTATTGCCTCGAAGAATTGCTGTTGACTTACGAAATATTTATCTCACGTCTAATAAACTTAAACGATATTAAGCGGACGTACCCACAACTCAATTAGATAGGGACCGGTTCACCTGCTCTTTAAAAATACCGCTTAACTTGAGATACTTTCTTAAGATGACACTCAGTCCAACACTTGGGCGAATGACATGTTGGACGTTGTAGAATCGGGTATGTGAACGCTTGAATAAATTATCTGAGTGAATTTGTAATCCTAATCAAGTACACTTCGGTATGGTATCTTATAGTAATGAGCTAGTTCACTACTATTTCGCAAGGAACATTTTAGTTCGTTTTTGCATTTTTTGCGCAGTTGTGTAAATAAAATCAAATATATATGCTACTTGACGATAGTAGTCTGAAACCAACAAATTTTGTAAATAATAAATAAATACACCTATCATTTATAATTTTAGTATGTTCTTATCATTTTTTCACTATAAAGTCGAGGACTGCACTTGCTATAATAGCCAAGTGAAAGTTAGTTGCCACGTTTTGTTCAGAAATAACAGATAGTTATTTATCATTCGCCCTTTTTAACCTTAGAAGGAGAACGTCTTTTTAATAGATTAAGTTAATGCAACAATACCGTAACATTTATCCTTAATGGAATTAATTTTAATTTAATCTCAAACCATAAAACTGCCATTGTTTTAATAGCTCGGTTCCCCGCTGTAAAATAATTATCATTAAATTGTCCTGCAACATTATACCAGTTTTTGAGCTCGTATAATAATATAAAATGTACGATACGGTGTTCTGGATGAGACGCATAAAAAGGCTTTAATCTGACATGACACTTCGATGTGGCGCATGTCTTCATTGGACGGTGTTTTTTTGTTTTGTACGGAAAAACAGGATTTTAAGAGCGGTAATGATGTAGATTAAGTTATTAAAATAAAACATCTTGACACTTGTTGCTTTTGTTTAAATCTCCGCTGTTTCACATTCTTTAAAAAATCCACACATAGAAACGTTTGTGTATTTGGAAGTTAATTGAAATATTCGGAATAAAATCAAGCTGCTTAAGGTAAGAGATAATGATATAGACGTATCGATTGAAAACCATGTCAGATGTGATCGAGTAATGCAATCGATTGAACTCTGACGCCCACCAACACGATATGAAAATTGCCAACCGTATCGCAAAATAGCAATTAAGATAGCTATGCAAACAAGTATCGATTTGTTCAACAGACTTTTGCTTAATATTCATTATGTCTAGAAAATATAAATCTGGAGCAAATTTGATATGGTTCAAGCAAGCCTACGCCATATAAATTACCTTCTTAATGGAGATAATGTCTTAGGTAAATATTTCATAATTTGTCAAATAATTATAAATTAACTTCACTAATTAATTAGATTTTAATCCGCTTTGAATCTTGATGAATGCACGTGGGTTTCGCTCAGCGGGAAAACAGGTATTGTAAGCCTTTCTTAATATAAGTAAGGGCTTCCACGGAGACCCGGTGCGTTGCGCGTCGCGTGTAGTGTCTATTACAAGTTACAACGCTTACGCTTCTTCATGAACCCTCTCATCCATTGCTATATGTTTGAAATTCCTGTATGTCGCGCCGCTCAAAGCTCCGTATCTGGGTGAATATTCGAATGTTTCAACCGCCGTCACTGTAGTCATTAATATATTAGCCTAAACATTAATAACTACCGGCAACTTTTGATGTACAATAAATAACCAGTCCGGTAGTTTCAATTGTTTATTAAAGGACAATAAATGTGTTAGATTATCTAGTATAATGTGAAGGTAAATAATGACGAATGGTTAAAATAATCACCCAACTCTATTAAAGAGCTATTCAATTGATCTTTGCTAATACTAGCGAACTACACACAGGGCTATTGCCTAATGCACTTGTAATCGCAATCGTTTTCATTTTGAAAATCAAAGGTTTGTCTGCATACAAAATGAAAACAATTTTTCCACTTTAAAGTAGATCGCGATTGCGAGTGCGTTAGGCAATAGGTTCTTTTGGGTTTTATTTAAGGCTGCTTAATTAAAAATGCACGCGCTAAAATGTGTTTTGTTTGTTCTGACGGGACTACTTGAACTCGCTGCTGCGATTTCGCTCGTTCGTCCGCCCGTCCGTTGCTTTTGAGAGAATAAAACCCCTGATGGCATCTACTTTTATGCACATTGCTACATAAATACTTTTCTTCCAACGCCTCAAATGTTACTTTAACTTCATTTAATGTAACTCTATATTTTGTACCTGCACCTGTCGCCTTAGGTATCACCACCGGCATCGAACAGGTGGCTGGCTTGTGAAAAGCCTTCGTATGCAACCTTTGTAATGCAAATATGCAAAATACTCAACGCTATTAAATGTATACTTGTGTCCTTGTTGTTTAAGCGAATGTTAGGAATAAAACCCTGAAGTTGTTGTGTGATTGTGAATGTCAATAATTTCATCTTACTAGAAAAAATATTAAACTGAGAGTTTGTCCTTATGATGTCCTTAAAACAATTGTTAGTAGTTATTTTTGAGATATTCAGCTAGTCTATAAAAAGTGAACAACATTTCTATTGACACGCGAGAGATGTTACTCGTAAATGGAATTCAACCTCCTTTCTGGATGTGCTATCAACTTTTATTACAAAATCTTTTGATTTACGAGTTCGATAAGTCAAACGATTAAAACTAAAGCAGATTAGTTCCGCTTAAATAAATACACTCATAATCTTATTGATTATCGTGTAAGATGCTTATCAAAATAAAATAGTAATCATTTGAATACCTCCGCTGCACTGCAGGACAAACCTAACGGCCTTACGTTTCGTCACACCGAGTGGGGCCACATTCCAACGTTTGTATTCTGAAGCCGGCGTCAACTTGTCTTCATTCACTGTTGGTATATTCCTTAATGTCTTTTACGAATGGTAGGTACCAAGACATAACGCATTTAAATAACATAACTGTCACAGTACTCAAAGTCATTTATATTTTTAGAGAGATTCCAAAACTGAGCTTTGGTTTTCGTTTAGTCTATTGTAGTAAAGCAAAGGGTAAATGAATTGTTTAAGACGTAACTAACCTTTAATTCTAAGTTTTGATAGTGATCCGGTCACGCTTGGCAAAGGATCAAGAATTCATGTCAACAGTACAATTGTTGGCATACAATTTGCTTTAAAATGCAATGTTTACGCTTGAATACGTAAGAAGCAAGAATAATATCGTCGGCTTAGTGCAAGAAGTCACTAATGGCATAAAATCACTAAGTACAGGTACAAGCACAGGCGGATTCGCCGCGACTTACTCTTTCTAACGCACGGATCCATTTTTTTTTACATTGAATAATTTCGATGTTACAGCCATGACATTAAAGTCATTAACTTAACTTTTTGCCTTATTGATTTGATGTAAATTGGTTTTAGACCATTACTAACTTTAAACAAAACAAATTTGTTATTTTTTATCTTTTTATTTTGTTTAAATATTCACTTTTGTTACTTATCAACTTTAAAAAATAAAACAATATGAATAAAGCTATGAAAGTATTTGAGCTAGAATTCATTATATGCTTATAGTTACTTTTAGCAAACCGTAAAACGAAAATAAAAGTTATTATCATGCTTTAATGATTTTTAACAAAATGAGCATTGGATGCACATTACCACTTTTACTTTAGTATAAAATAACTAAAGCACTTTATAAAGTTTAAAAAAACTAGGAGACAGCATTAATGGCAATCAAAATGATTTTTTAAAGTAATTAATGATATTTATCGATTTTTGGGTGTCCCCTTGTTTTACAGACTGAAAAATTACAGAATTTTGTTTCACAGAAAATGTTTCATATACTATTTGGTCCTTGTATTTTTGCTTCGTATATATTTTTTTTTTTAACTATTTACTTGAAAGAAACAAATTCGACAGAAAATCAATTCAATGAATTTTGTAATTTTATTTTTTCATTACACATACTTATCAAACAATATAATTATTTTTCAACGAATATTGTTTGGTCAGTGCATTTTTTAGAAGGTTGGGTTATAAGATAAATACTATATTATGATATAAATATGAGTGAGCGAGCGAGCGAAGCGAGCGAGCAAGACCTCTCTGGGCAGAACCGACTTGAATAGGTTAGGTTAGAAGGCTATGGCGGGAGCGAAGCGAAGCAAGCTCCTGCCTTAGCCTTCGAGGTTATTTTTTTTATATCTCTTGAATAAGCTATGCGATACCATTTGACTGCAAATTAAAATCGTATGCTTTTTTTCAAACGTTTCATTTCACACACCTTCACAAACTGCACCCTACTCTATAAGTTGATTTTATTGTTATTAAGTTATATTTTAAATAAATAATATGAGAACAAAGAATATTTAATTTGCTATTCTATGATATGAAAAAAGAAACATTGAATTTTATTTAAAATAAAAAACGATGATTTAAAAGTCTTCCAAGTAATTATTCTACATATTGATTATTCTATGAAATGATAATACGAGAAAAAATTTCTATGAAATAAAATTCTAAACAACTTCAGTCTGTAAAATAACGTACAACTCGATTTTTGTTATGTCCAAAGACATGTAATTCACGTGATTAAATTATGGTTAGTGACTTTTGGCAAATAATTTGTATGAATTTGAACACCTTTAGTGAAATATTCTTGCACAACAGTTCATATTTCAACTCATTTATATCTACGAGTACGTCTTGCTCTCGCGGTAACGGGGGTTCAGCCACCGCGATCGAAGTCATACCATTGCGGCTGCGACCGGGGATGGACGTTACGCGAGAAGTTAGTGATTTCTTACAAAATGAAGCGAAATGGTATTAAATTTAAGGCAGGACGAGGATCTTTGATGTTAGAAAAGATTCTAAATAAGGAGAATGAAGATCACAGCGTAACTACCTTTGTCATTTATTTATAATAAGATACGTGCAAATTACTTTATGCTGTTAAGTTGTAGGTAAGTAAGTATTTCATTTGCGAAATACCAATTTTGTCCTTAGGGCGAGATTTTGTATAGGTACCTAGGTTTTGTTTTTGATTTTTTGACTAATAAGATCAGTGATATTGACGATAATGAGTTGGAAACAAAAACACTCAAAAAAATTAAAACAACAAGATGGCACAAAAAAAATGAAAAGTCTTACGACCGAAAGAAGCAAAAAAATTGTAAGCACTGTGATTTACCGTACAAAAATTATAAAAAAAAGTTATTGCCAGGAAAAGCCCCCAAGCCGGGAGGTTGTCAATGCAAGCTTAACTGCCCACTAAATTTCAGCGAAGAAGAACGTAAAAAAAATTGTCAAACATATTGGGGCTTAAAAGACTACTGTCGTCAAAAGGATTTTATACTCGCGAACATATCAGTAAATCCTCCACAAAGGTGTAACGTAAAAGCAGTTAGAAAACGAACCATGTCACGTTCGTATTTTTTTTCTAATGATGAAGGTAAAATCAAGGTATGTGAAAAGTTTTTTAAAAGTACCCTCTGTATTTCAAACGGCCCTATAAACAATGCATTTTCCAAGGTTGGCAGTTCTGGTCTTTTTGAAGGAGAAGACCAAGGTGGTAAGCATGTTGCTCACAATAAAACCAAACAAGACGATATACATTTTATAAAACAACACATCGAATCATTCCCTACAATGGAATCGCACTATTGCCGAAAAACATCGTCAAAACTCTATTTAGATGGCACGCTATCTATTTCAAGAATGTACGAAATTTATACAGAGGAATGCAAAAAAGCGTCTCGGACTTCTGTTACTATAAATGTGTACAGAAATGTATTTGGAACTGAATATAATTTGGATTTTCACAAACCAAAAAATGACCAATATCTAACATGTCATAAGTATAACAGTATCAAAAATACAAACGGACCCGATCTTGAATCTTGGAAACAAAAATATGACTTACACATTTCACTAAAAGAACAAAGTCGAGAAGCCAAAGAATTGGACAAAATTCGTGCTAATGAAGATGAAAGCTTTAATTCAATAACCTTAGATTTACAAAAGGTACTTCATATCCCAAATGGAACTGTTTCTATTCTTTATTACCTACGCAAATTGAATGTGTACAATGCTACCATTTATGAAGCTCGCACTCCCAATGACGGCTTTTGATACCTCTGGTCTGAGCTGGATGGCAAAAAAGGAAGCGATGAGGTGGGTACGGCTTTGTATCTATGAATAAAACGTCTTCCATCTACTGTAAAAGAGATTTCCATATTCACTGACACCTGTGGAGACCAAAATCGTAATCCTTTTAATCGTATTCCTTTTAAGCCTGCAGTTGTATTTAGTTCAGACAACTCATCTCGAGGTAATAGAACATATTTATTTAGAGTCTGGTCATACACATATGGAGGTAGATAGCATGCACAGTGCGATTGAGAACCAATTGCGTTTAATGCCAGTGTACTCAATGATAGACTTCTGTAATGTTATTCGATTAGCTAGATCAAACAGAAAAAATAAGAAAAATAAAACCCTGAAAAAACCGTACGAACCGATAGTTATGAATCACACAGATATTTTAAACCTATACGACTTGAGTGATAACTTGATGCAGAATCGATCGATTGATATCAATGGAGAAAATCTGCGATGGCTTAAAGTGAAATCTTTTCGACTAGAGAAAAAAAGGCCGAATGTTGTTTTACAGATACGATTTCAAATCTGAGTATAAAGAATTTCACGTATTAAAAAGTAATACATCCCAATCTATGGCCCCAATAAAACAACTGCGAAAACGTACGCTTGAAAAACCCATACAGGGTTTCAATTATAACACTTACGTTTTGAGAAAAGCTTACAACCAAAAACTGCCAATCACTCTAGCTAAAAAAAGACTTACTAAAAATTTGCGATGAAAAAATTATACCCGCGGAACTTCACCACTGGTACCAGAACTTGCCAGCCAAAGAAAGTCGTGATTATGTACCTGAAGAAATGTCTTCAAACTCAGAAGACGAAGAGTAAAAAAGATGGATGACTAGGTTTTTTAACTCTTTTTCGTACTTACAGTATTAGTTCAAAATCAAAGGCTGATCTTTTTATTTTAATACTTTTAGAAGTTTTTATGTATTATAACAGTAAGTAAGTAGTGCTTGCTGTGAGAGTCTGGGATTATAATATAATATTAAGTTCCACTATAAAAAAAAATCATTTTTTAGTTATTTTAGTTTGCAGTTACAAATAACGCCATTTTGAGAATTTTATGTTATTATTGTGGTTTTGTTGAGTTTATATCTGTGAAGTAGAGTTTTTAAAACTGTTTATGCGTTGTTAATTAGTAAATAATGTTCATAAAGTTTCTAAGGTAATAATTAAGACTGATGAAACCAAATTTCTCGTTTAAAACTGTGTTTCTCGAATTCTCGATTTAATTGTGATTAAAATAAAAAATAACTAATTGTAAGTTCCCTTAAAGCGAGAAAGACAAAAAGTCACTAACTACATATTTAGGCTTTTAAAAAAGTTATTTGGAATTATTGTACAAAGTTTTTAATTGGTTTTGATACTAAATATATTTAGCTAACCACTTGTGTTTAATTTTTAAATCTAGACCCGAACCTACAAAAGTAATGTTCATTTGACTAAGTCAAAACTTTGGGCCCGTTTTTCTCTGACTTGACTTTTTGTGGGTTAATGACTTCTTGCACTAAGCCGACGATATGCAGTAATTGTTTATCTATCTTTATAGGTACATATAAATTAAAATCTTCTGTGACTGGCTGCTGACAGGGACTAGGCACTAAAAACGAAGCGTATAATTTTTGGGTAAACTAGGGTCAATTAAGAAATATTTTTCCAAAAATCGACCCCTAACTGGAAGAAATAGAAGGAAAAGCAAGAAACAAATTTTATTCTGACGAAGTAGCAGACGTAAAAAAACGGATAAGGAATTTATCCTTTGTTATTATCAGCTCGATCTCTTTGCCACATATATTTTCCAAAAGTCACGGTCACAGCCTAACGCAGAAGTCATTCGCTCCATTTAGCATCTGTATCTCGCGACGAAAGCCATTTGGACTTGCGGTCGACCACGTAAAGATGACGACCTTAAAACTGTTCGGGTTTCTTTTTGCATGTGGTTTCTGTTTGAGAAAACCAGCCGCGTTTGAGGTTTTAGTAAGATTCCTAATACTTATTCCATCGTTAAGATCGAGTTATGGTTAACTGTTTAGAAGGTAAAAGCATCCAAAAGTACGTGACTGTTAGGTCTGTTGATTTGTTGTCTGCTCTGAGAAAATAAATGCTTATCCAATGTCCATATTTCATTTCGATACCTAAAACCATAATTGGCGTTAAGGACAGCTAAATTGTACTATATAATGGTCCTAATGAAAATTGACGTAAAGGACAGTTGTCAGACATCGTCCTATACGCCAATTGCCATTTTAACCATCGATTTGCTTTACAAAATGCGAATGTTACGTTACGAAATTCAAGCGTGTTAGTTTGTAATTTGAGATTTATACCTACATCAGAACTAACAACAAGATTGACTGGTACGGTGAGATAAATCTCCAATTAACTGTCAAGTTTAACTAGGATCACTTCATTCTTTGACAAGGGTGATAAAAACAGATAACATTAATCTCGCTAGCCCCGTAGAAATTAAAGCTTATTTTTTGCCCTTTTTGGCTCGGAAAGATTTAAGTACTTACAATAATAACACACAGATGAAAAAAATCAATTGATAATGGTACGAAATAATCTAGTGACGATTGTAGCGAAACGCCTCGTGTCGCTCAAAATCTGCATGCACTGTATCCACAAGCGTAGAAAAATGCAAATCGTGTTGATGGTAGAGGCTGCAGTTACGCGAATACGAAATCTGATGTGACTTGTGAAATTGTTTTTTATGCATCTAGAGTTTTCCAGGTAAGGTAAAAAAGTTGTGTTGCTCAGAAGCCTCGCTTTGCTCGTTATTCAATTTTATGATCCTTTGCTTGTGCAGGATTTAAAGCATTCAATAACATCGCATAACAAATATTTTACTTTTAAAATATACCTAATACGTTCTATTGTACGGTTCAGACACTGGCATTGATTGGTGGTAACATTTATAACTCTTACATTTAGTGATAAATCGAATGTTTTTGATGGATGCCGAGATAAACATGTAACTCGGAAACCCAAAAAGACTGTTAGTAAAACTAAAATCGCCGTATCTAATGTCACCCATTGTAAATACTCGAACAATTTCGTGCTCACTGGCTATAAAACATGGTTGCCCCACCAAATAACCTCTTTTAAAAAATTAATAGTCTTTTTATTACTCGACACCCGATTATGCTTTATTGTAAATACCTTGACAGGTAGAATTCAGTTTTTTACGACATTGACAAAAATGCCGATTTCGACGCCCACCCGTTCCTATAGAATTCAAGTTACGCGGCAAATATTTACGTTTTTTTTTCGGTATTTGTTGGGCAAGAAGACAGCTTATATCATCGTTGATTTATTATCAGTAGCTCTGCTGAAATGTTTCGACGATTTATGTGACATTGATTAACTTAGTTTCGTATCTAGGCTTATTCAATTTAAATAAATACAAAATTTAAATTTATAATCTGACACCCGGCGGAATATTACTTACTTAAATATAGGTATATTTAATAACAAAAGGCTATTCAAAACGGGTTAGCAAGTCGGTTCCAGTTAAAAAAGCCCTCGTTAGTGGCTTGTCTAGCGTGCTGCAAGGCCGCACTATCTCACGTTTCACACGGACCCGCACTCGGCAATAATGCCAGGGCATCTTGACAATTAAAGCCTTCTCGGAATATTCTAGGTGACGTGAAAGAATACCGCAGATCAGAGTTATGTATGTAAATAAAATAAATAAACGATAAATATCCGCTTTTCTAAAAGATTGGCCGGAGGTTGCATTGGAGAGTTATTAAAATCCAGGGAGTATGCCTTTTGTTTCACTTTGACAACCAATGGAACACAAGAATACCAAAATCTCTGGACTATCAGACAACGATGAAATAAAATAAAATATGAGGAATTAACATAAATACAAAAACCACCAAGACTCAAAAACCAATACTCGCGCTCATCTCACAAATATTTGCCCATACAGGAGCGTTAGCTAGTGTGAGGCAGGGTGACTACCAACTAGGCAAATCGTGTCGTCAAAGATAAAGTTTAACTTCATGACTTTTAGTATAAAAAAACAGTTTTAATACCAATCCGTCAGTTATGTCCGCGGTTAACACCCTTAGCCAGAAGACATAAAACCTTTAGTATTGGGTGCCCTTGTCTACTGACCCTTTGATTAAACGTGGTAAAACAAATGACTCCAAGAAAGCGGTGTAAAGGTGCCACTGAATCATTATTTTAAACCAGCAGAAACGTGTGTCAGGTCTTTTACCGTTAATTTGCAAAAACATTTGTGTCAATTTGCTACTCAAACATTACGATAAAAGCGTTGTCCAGTTTCTTCGAGTCGATATCTAGGCCGAATGTGTTAACACCTAGCGTTCCACACCCATCGTTTCCTGTAGAAAGCTTAGGTAAACATAGCCTATGTAAATATGGAATACGCTAATTATCTAGTGTGCAATTAAAGTAATATCATTACCGGATAATGCTTGTTTAACGCCGATCGTGTCGCAATGATTGATTGGAGTGTTCATTGCTTACCTTTTAGTACAGACTTCGTCTAAGTATAGGTACAGACGATGTTATTTTGTTATTTTTGTTATTTTTGTGTGCTTATATCGAAGTCATTGAGCTCTCTCAGTGAACATTATACTCATATTTTTGGGTAGGAATTAGGAACGCAGTTTATTGCAAAATATCAAAACAATTTAAGGATATTTTCATCACCTGTAATTTTTTGTGTGTATGTTAAGTTAAGCTTTGAGTAACTTAGTAAAATTGTTTGTAACATTTTGTTACCACAAATCACAAGGCGTGCACTGTTCTGATAGAAATACTTCGAAATAATGTTTTAATTGGACTCTACTTAAACAAATAGCGTTTATCAACATAACTGACAATCACGGTCAGTTCAAACATCTGATACAGATCTTTCAATCAGCTGTCCGTTCTTTTTTAATAATTCAGTGCGTAGGCGCCGGCTATCCAAATGATCGAGATACGTTTACTCTTACGCAAGTGAAGACCGTGAACAGAAAACTTTACAGCTGTAATCATGGTAATTGGTCGTTACATTGTGATATTGATTAATTGAGTTGAAATTACTTGTTACAAATTGTTAAGGTTATTTGTGTTTGTCCAAATCAAAAGGAGTTGATGCGTTTATGCTTTCCGTATTACCGCTTTAACCCTAAATGACCACAAACGAAAATAGACGTTGGGTAAAAACGTTAAAACAGTGGATGCATTGTATCCTTTGCTCTTAGGATTGCCATGATATTTGGTCAATAAAATTTTGCTTCGAAATCAGACTTTGAGACTGATCATGTTACTTCTGTTTCAAAAAATACATGAAATATTTGACATGGCGACCAAACTCGAAGTAGTCATTAATCAGCTACGTTAAAATTGGAACGAATGACATTATCTGCATAATTAGTTAACCTCGTTATCTCCTTATCGATTGCAAAAAGATCGAGCTTGATTTAAACGCGTATTGCTCCATTGACAATCACAATGAAGTCGTTGTTCAGCTAATGAGTCTATCGCACAAGACTTTGGTACACAATAAATTTATTGTTATTATGTTTCATGATTCTCATTGTTGTTTATTACGTTACAAATATTTCAACAGTTTACATGCAACACGTAGAATTTGCGACAACACGGTCCAATTTGTTGCTACCGATACAATACAAATGACTTGGACGCTTTTCAGAAGGATTGGCCGAAGATTGCCACAAAGAGAGAGGTGTGGAAATCAGGGTACGAGTTAGTAGGAGGTCTATACCCAGCAGTGGGGCACTACATAATATTATATACATACATACATTAAATCACGCCTGTTTCCCAGAGGGGTAGGCAGAGACCACTTCTTCCCACTTGCTACGATCTTGACAAACTTTCGCTTCTTCCACATTCATACATCGAGTCATGCACGCAAGTCAGTTTCGGGTACTTAAGATTCGGCCCTATTCCAGTATTTCTCCGATTTGACTCGAAAAAGTACGCCTAGGGCGGCCCCTTCCGACCCGTCCACTCACTTTCAATCTGTATATCTCTTTCGTCAATCTTCTTTCATCCATCCTTTCCAAATGACCGAACCATCGAAGCATGCCCTTTTCAATCTTAGTCACTACATCTTCTTTTATTCCACATTTCTCTCTGAGAGGCTGAATAATACATAAATAATACAATACAAATATCTTTCCTTCCTTATATTTTTTGGAAATATGTATTATTATTGTATCTCTCTGTAATAGTATTGATATTACGAAGGAACCTATATTAATATCATTCAGTGCTTTTTTACAGATTTTTATCTATCCAAATATCATAAACCCTCCATGATGGGTTCAAACACCGCATATTATGGACCACCATAAAAATAGACCGTTTTGTTAGAGCAAATTTCTTACCTATAAAAATGTTATTATTGCTAATCAATAACATCGATTTCGATGATATGTCCCTAGACACTGTGATGAACTGTCGGATGGTTAAACAGGGTAGGTAAGCTTATGACACCCACCCTTAAATACGCTCTAACAATAACTCCCTAGTTATTGTTTGGTGCGTCGAGTTCAAGAACGAATTGGCCATGCTTCATTTTTTTTTTGTATGGTTTTTATAATTTATTTGATAAATATAGACTATTTTAAGAAAGTAATTTCAGTATTTTTGTTTTTAATTAACCCTATGTACATTAAAAAAATATATTAATTTATTGCTGACGTGACGTCATCAAACGCATAATGGATAAATGTAGTCTTCGCCTGCATAAAAAGAAATTACAGTAAAGTCTATGGTAAAGTCAACATCAACATCAAGGTGTCAACGTCACCGAGGACAGGCTTAAACATTTTTGAAATCACTATCTGAACTTGTTTGAAATGGAAGGCCACAAATGTTTCGTCCCTTTATGTCCGAATAACAGCAGGGATGACCCGGATTTGTTATTCGTACCAATCCCGGAACGACGGCGAGAGGAATGGTGCCGTGAAGTGAAGCAAAAACACTTCAAGAACTATTTGCAGTTTTGTTGTGAAGATCATTTAAATGTACTGGTATGTACCTGTTTAAAACAAACACGTTACTTTTACACAATGGTTTAACAATAAAGTCTTGACCATTGAGTACTCGTATAAATTAGATTGCATTTATTAATTATAATAAACAAACAATTTACGAAAAGAAACGACACGTCAATGTCAAATTTGTGTTTGATATAGACTAGACAGACGTCAGTCGGTTTTTTTTTAAATATGGCAATGGAATCATATCCATTATTCGTTTGATAACTCACAGAAAGGTCATTTGAAGGACAAAACATTTCAACGAATATCTTAATAATGTGAGACTTTTTTTTTAATCTGATATACAGAAACTGTACCGAAAGCTTGTTTCTCGAAATGGTTTTGAGATTTCCATACTATTTAAAAAGTTAGCATGGCTAATTGCTCAAGAGAATCATCTACCAGCTCACTGCACATAACTACTCCTATATATCTTACGGCGAGAGGATGGTTAGCCGATAAAGTGGTCGAGTAGAGTTATTTAGTTACTTGCATGCGCAGGGACTTAATGCAGTAACAATATACTGGTCGTTCGCTAAGATTAACGATTTTCTTGCTACAACGTTTAGAAATTTAGTTGTTTGATTAATAGACGCATTAAGTATAATTTTTATTAAATATATTGAATTAATATTCTATAAAACTTAGCGGGATTGGTGGGTGTTGAGGAATAGAAGAATCACAATCAATCTTAACTACTACTTATAGCTTCATGTCAGGTTCACATCAGAAATAGTAAAGCGAGTGAAGGTAACAGTAAACAATAAGTCATCTACTTATGTCGTTGAGGATATACTATTTACTGTATGAGATTTCGGACTATCATCGCCTGGCGCATGTTACTTCTCTGATCTGACGCGATACGAAAAGTTGTAAACGATCTACATGTAATACATGTTCGATTTCATAGGTACTGAATTTCTTGTTTTCTTTCTTTCTTATGGCAAAGATAATGTGCACTAATGCACCGGCCAAGTAAGATCGATGAGACCCATAGACAATTCAATACTCATGCAAGAATAGACAGACAACAACGCTAAGACTCCATATGCGTTGCTTACTCTGCGGACTAAGATGGAGTTAGAAGCTTCTATTCTAGGTTGGTACCGGTTGTCTTAACCCCATACTGCAAGTACCGCAACACAACAATGCGAATACTACTGTTTGGCGCTTCGCGGGAGAGTGAATGAAAAGATACTGGAACCGGACCCTGCATAAGGCCCTGAGCCACTACAGTTTCCAATTAGTTTTTGTAGTTTTATTAGAGTGTAGTTGAAATGCCATTCAAGTGGTTTCGTGTTCGTTTATTGCCGCAACTATCCAAATTAAGCGCTGTATAAGTTTACAGTTTTTCAACATCCCGTCTTCATAAACTTGTATTATTTTACCTGAGGCCTTGACAAGATGCATCGGCATTCGTTATCGGTATTAAAAATGTTTAGGATTGACGTAAGCTGTCAGACGGTCGCGTCGAGCGCCTACGTCAATTCCACACATTTTCCAGTTTTCGAAAATCGCTTACGTTAGCGTTTAGCAAGTTGTCTATCTTCACTGTATAGTTAGGTAAATAGATGCATAGTTCTGTGACACCAAAATAAATAAATAAATATTTGGGAACAGACTGCCTTTCAAAAATGGACCCAGTCCCAAACTAAGCTCTAGGCTTGTACTCGTACAGTCACTAGCGATAGTAGGTATATGAACAACCTTTGAACTCAAAAATATCTGACATGCCTGTAGTAAAAAGGACGTGTCAGATATTTTTGTTTTTTTGGTATTTACTTGATGTTATCGTCATTTGTCGAAATCGGACCAAACGTTAGTCTAGCCTTGAACATATTTTAAACTCGAAATACTTCTGTTAGATTTTTGGCAGTAATAATGTCCAGTGTTTTTGCAGCCTATCCATTTTTATCTGATCAATTCCAATGTTTATTTAGTAAATAATTCATTGAGTCCAGTTAGGACGTCCACATTTATTTTTGCAATGTATCCTTGTTTAAAAACCATATCGAGGATTTCGGCTTTGTAACTGTTTGATCTAATTACGTTTCAACAAAAGGTTTAGTTATAACGGATACTAATCCAAAAGTTTTATCTTTGTTTGACATTTAATATTGACTTAAAAGATTCGATTACGACAAAATTTCTTTTGGATTAATACGCTTTAATCGCCTCATCATCAGATTGTATTTTTCGCTTTTATTTAATCTATTACAAAAGGTATGATTATATGCGCTTTCATAAAATATATTTTTCAGATTTTTAGTAATTTTAGTTTTGGCTGTAGACGGGGGGAGGGGGAGACACTTGACTCTAACAAAAATTTGCGCTTTAAAGCTTAATATTTCATAAACGGATCCCTTAATCGAAAAATTGTTGTCACAAACCCGCAATATTTTTGAAAGACCTATCCAACGGCTGCCCTGCTCTCTGCCAAATTACAGCTTTCTAGTACTAAGAATCTCTGACCTAGGCTGCGGACGGACGGACGAAACTATAAGGGTTCGTAGTTTGACTACGGAACCCTAAAAATCGTAGTAATAACCGGTAATTATTCTTCGCTCAATCCAACTGACTTCCTGACACCTGAAATATTTTTGTAACTTATTGCTTCTGACTTAAATTGCAAATATATTACTCTTCAACCTCTAAAGAATTATGTTGACCTCAGAAACAGCGTAAGATTTATATTTAATTTAAATCGCATTCAATATTGAATGTGTGATACAATCTTCCGCAATCATATCTACATTAACCGTACTATATTAAACCGAAACGAACATAATCCATTCGTATGATAGTCCGATATCGCGATCTAGAACTGGTTCTAGCAAATTATGCGTCGCAGGCGCAGGTCTTCTTCTCAATAATTTATAACGTAATGCTTTCTAAACCCTGGGGTTAGGACTGGATGGTTTAAGCGCGTTTCCAATATACTATAAGCTTAGTTAGTTGCTTTATTTATTGCATTCCATTATTAATATTTAAATCGACGGATCTACAGTATACAGAAACACAAGCTCTAGAACATTAGTCTAAAATTTACTAGAAGATTTAGACAAATTCCTCTCAA
Organism: Acleris laterana; assembly: GCA_963966035.1. Lineage (NCBI taxonomy): Eukaryota > Metazoa > Arthropoda > Insecta > Lepidoptera > Tortricidae > Acleris > Acleris laterana. The sequence goes on along the minus strand of OZ014448.1, from coordinate 8,294,199 downwards.
GTTACCATTCTCCAATGGTTTCTAATCACCTCAAGTCTCATAAAAGCAACTAAAAACAGCTTCCTCATTCCCCAGCCTGACATTATCGAAAGTCAGTGGAGCCACGTTCTAAGTGCTGCACAAAATTGCACGACGCTCAAGTGGGCAATAACGGCGTATCTACTGAGCTACCTGTTCCTAGGGAATAATGAGTACTAACTGGGGCTTTGTGCTTAGGAATGCATTTACACGGCGTCGCGGGAGGACACTGATCTCGAGACGCGGAACATTTTTTAAATTGTTATGGCGCTAGGTGTTTGTTCTGTTGTAGTGAATCAAATAACACCGTGTTTTTGTCGAATACTGGTGGTAATCTGGCTTTCTCAGTTAACTTATCAATAGGTACTGAAGAAAACGGAGAAAGCGAGATAAATACAAATTTATCCGACAAAATACGATGTCGCTTAATTATTTACTGTGTACACACTATGTTTGTATTATTGTTAAAACTATTTACTAAGGCGAATCATAGTTTACGAATACAATCGGTAGAAAACAAACAAGGTTGAACCTGCATCTTGAAAGTCAGACAGTCAGTTTACATTACACGGGTCTGGGAGAAACATTACAAAATCCTTTTATATTTTGTTTTCGGTCTACTGTGTATTTATTTCTCTATAAACTATAACAATTCGATGTGGATGAAAAAAACAAGTTTGCCTACGAAAATTATCTGTGATTAATCAATTCAAAACTTACTTTGTGTATAGCAAAGAAGTACTTATAAGGAATGACGATGAGCTAGCAGAAAAGCATGAACATGGCAGAGTAATGAACCGTTGCAGAAAATAACGAAATCGTCAACATCCTTCCACTGTCTCTCGGCAAACAACTAGGAAGTGCCCATACTCCATAAAATTAAACCGCCGCCTCGGAATGCTAGCTGTTTAATCGCATCTGGATTGCCTTACATTTAGTCCGTTTGTGCGTTGAATACGTAGTTACAGGTAAAATGTTAATGGATTATTTCCTTAAAGGGTGCCCCGTGTTTCTCAAAGCCTGCACGGGAAATTACCATAGCTGTGTGCGAACCACAATTTTAAAATGCTACTTTTTACGTACCTAATTCCGCGTTGATTCAAATGCTGAAACTCTTTTGTGAGATTTTAGAAAGGGCTTACTGGGTGCTATAAAGTGACCATAATAGAGTCATAATAGTCATAATTATAGATTTTATTGCAGATCAAATCTAGGCATTTCGTTCTTGTAACAATTGAATTGGGTTTTATATCTTCAATCTTGTAAGACTACTTGTTAATTGAAATTACCTAATTGCAAATGTAACTTAACAGCGTTACGTCACAATGCTTCCTCTTCGGTAAATCTTAGATTATCCTGTTTGGTTACAAGAGCCCATTATTACCTATTTACTATGGTAGGTCATTATTTAAATGCCTCTCTGACATTTGGCATCGCTTAACACGCTTACAATGCAATCTAATCGTCGCAAACGCAAATTTCGTGCTTATTTTAAAGCATTAAGGTGCGCCGTTATAGCAATTTGAAGTTTCAGCGGTAATGTTCGGATTATCTGCCATCTATGAAGTGAACACGTCTGACAGATGGTTATCTGATGGCCGTAAGAAGGCATGCATGGATATCCGTGAAGTTCATTGATGGGTTATTTACTTTGGCCTATTATTGTTTAGTTATATTATTTTACCTGAATTATCTTGAAGATGCTTTTTCATTTCCATTTACACATAAATAGATGACTTTTGAAATTGGCAATTCATCTTATGCAAGCATCAAAACGTTGCTTTAATTCGCATGTTTAATAAGTTCCGTGTTACCTACACCTAAAGCATTTCTAAAGTATTTCAGCTGCGTCTATACTAATAGTCTGTGCTAATAGTTACAACTGATGCGATGAGTCATATTATAGCTTTGCTCGTCCGTGACCAGTCTGCGAGATTAAAATCGACTGCCACTGTATTCTGCACCTCGTGCACGTCTACTTATACGCAAACTGTAAATTAAGTCAATTCAAAACCAATCCCACGTGAAATTCAAATCACTTAAACAGTATAATAAAAGCAAATACTAAATTTATCCGAAAGGGTTTCGGTGGCGATGTCGCGAGATAGAATCTAGATCGGATCTGGCTCGCGTGCCGATCGCATCTGGGAGGACTTGTAATGAGGCATTCTTGCCTCACTATTCCCAGTGTGGGAGTATGTTTTACGTTTTGTTGGCATTATAATAATAAAAAAAAGTTTTTGCGTTTAGAAATGGGTGCTATTTTAGCTCTAGGAATTGCGTTGAAGTTGTCTTTATTGTTATTAGTTAAGGTGTAAATAATGTCAAGCCTTGAAATATGTTTACAAGTCAAGACTTTTAAGAAGGTGTCTATGGCTGTAAGATTTAACAATAACATGTAAATTTCACATCATTAAATTGCTATAATTCAATTGCCTTAGCCACGCAATATGTAAATCTTTAATTAGTATTTTGACACTAATGTTTGCCTCTTATTTATTGGCGTGGGATTAAAACGAATGTCCATTCGTTTGATTCAGACGTGAAAGTGCTAATCGCGCATCCTCGATTTGCATAAGTTTGCGTAACAACTTCATCCGCAAAGTTCAAGGGGTCAGTTGCACTTTTGTGGGCTAATATACGTTGATGAGCAGTGATTGGAAAACGCTGAGCTTATTTACCTACTTACTAAACTTGCTATATTGACTTTAACCACGAGTAGGTATATTTATATTGAAGTTCCCACCCAGCAGTACCAAGCAAGAGTGAGAGATTTCCTATAGGGCAACTATAATACGGCTATCTTTACATACACATAGTGTATATAGTGTATATACTAGAAATCGTATAATTTCATTTTGTACGTCTCCAGTAATCGACCAATGAGATACATTCATTTGAGGGGCGTTCTGCTTAAGATGCAATCTCTACTCCAAAGAATAGAGATCTCGTACGCGTTGTACTGTCATAATCATAATACGAAGTGCATGAATAGAGTAGATAAATAGAAATAATATTAATATGGTTAAAAGAATTTTAAGTCCCCACTCAAATGTGTGTATCAGGATATCGATCCAAATCAAGGTAAGAAATTTAGAGATAATATGACTATTTTTTATCGCTTTCGCTCAGTGCGTCTCTATCATTAAAACCTAGTTAAAAAGGTATATCCGTATAATTGTATTGTTTTTGTTTTTATTTTGTACAGTCACCACCCGCGAATGTTACGCCACTTGCCACTCTTCTTAATTTAACCGTGTAATGCATTTTGGGTTGACAGCCGACTTGACATATTACCCGAGTGTAGTACACGGCTATATTAAGAAGAGTGGCAAGTGGCGTAACATTCCCGGGTGGTGACTGTACATTTAAGTGTTTAAATACGTACGTGTGGTGATATAATAAACCTAAAATCCCTATATCTTAGTTTATTTACAGGTAAAAAAGATTTGATTGTTTTTCATTTGTATTTAGTTTGATTTGCTTAGGGTTGATGTATCCAAACCCTCAACAAAAATTATCTCACTATTAATGTTTTCGCTTTCCTTTAATTTGCCGTAGGAAAGGTTAAATCTAAAAACAAAGACTGATGGGTGTCATCTGGGCTTGGGAAAAGAGCCCTAAAGGAGTTTCGTCGTGTATGCCCTCCACTCGGCTTGGGAGGGCACTTAATAATGCAGATTACAAACTGCATTATGGCTTATTTACATTTCTATTGTAGCTGTTGCCGTTGTGGTGTGCAATTATTGCTAAGTTCAAGTATGAAATTAATTTAATGCATCGTTACAAGTTTATTTATAGTTTTATGTTACATTACCATACATCAAGGGAAGAAGGTTTAATTAATAGAAAACATAAGTTAACTACCGACCACCAGCGTGAGATGTTAATTCCGTTTTAATAAAGAATTGAATATTCTCGCTGATCTAGAATGGTACGCATATAGGTAAGCGAACATTCAGAACAATTTAGTAACCAGACAATAAATACATTATTACTACTTTAAGCAGCACCAAACTCAATTATAGTCTTATCTTAGTAGCCATTTTCAAATCTAATATTTTGACACGTCTTAGATGATTACAGCTTCAAATTGGGCCCATAACCTATCCATGTTCTTCTATAGGTTGTTGTGTGGTATAGGTTGTTCTATAAGTTGCATGTATTCTGATGACACGGCTTGTTCGAAAATCATGCTGTTATAAATCTAATGAAGACACTATCACAGTTGAACACGGTTCTGTAAAAGGGCTTATAGCGTGTACATGTCAAGTATCTATGCAGGTTGTCGCAGTGACGATAGCATCTGAGTCAAGTCATGACATCGTTGGGTGCATAACTTGGACAAAACAGTCAGCGCACTTTAATATGTATTGATTTTGTTTTCCGTATCGATAATGTAATAATTTTGCATGTAGTAAGCGGTTTAAATGAGATAGGTAGTAGTGAAATGTTACGACGTAATCCGATTACTACACGTGCTAAAAAAATTATATCGGTTGCTCCAAATGTTTAAAGTCAAAACTGAATCACACGCAGTAAAATTATGTAAACAGATTGACATTAATTTTAATAATAACGAGCCTGTGTATGTAAATTTATAGTCGGAATGCTTGTAAATCGTTTATTAAAAATAATACCCGGACCTATGCTCGGGTTTTTTTTTGGGTTAGTTTTCTAAAAATGAAACCTAGCCTAGATCGATTTATAGCCCCCGACAAATCGCAAAATCGTTGAAGCCGTATCCGAGATTCAGATAATATACAAGAATTGCTAAGGGAGTCTTATAAAACTAAATTTTCTTTTAATCATCGATGTTTAAAGATTGATTATACATCGATTGAATAATCATGCTGAATAGCATCGCTGGCCTGTGAAGTCTGTGACGTCGGCATAGCAAACTCATGAGATCGGTGGATAGAACCCCGCAGCATAGATAACCTGAGTCTAGGCTCTAGATATTTATTGGTATCCTCTCTTATTGGGTGGGCCCTTATCTGGTAGTTTTATCGGGAATGTGAAGGCTTGCTTTGATTTCCTACAAAGATGCATTAAATAAATGCAAATTTTACTATTTATTTTATAAAGGTGGTAATGGTTAAGCAACTTTTATTAGAAGGGTGTTTAGATTACTTTTGGGTAAACTAGTTACCTTTTATGAAGGGTAATCGGTTGTAGAATTCTAAACAGTATTGAATTGGTGTAAGCTGTTTTTTTGGTTACGATGGTAAGACTTTCAAAACCATTAAATTAACTTACCTCTCAATAGCTTTAATATAAATCCATGACATATAGCAGGTCACTTTAGTTCGAGAGAAGGGACAGAACCGTATAACTGTTATGGCTCTGTTCCTTTCTCCCAACTCAAACTTAACAGAGGTCCGAGACAAGATGCACAAGATAGATGACGTGATACGAAAAGTCACGTGATGTGCCAGTGAGGCGATTGGTTTAAAAACTAAACTAAGAGAAACGCTAGCTAGCGCAGTGCATCTTGCCTGGGCCCTCTGCTTTAGTGTGTCATAGTAATCCCCCCAGACCTTCAGATTGTTGTTGACAGTGGCTGTCGACTACTAATGTCCAAACTATTTTGACATGTGTATATTTTACAAATTGGCATACAAGAAACGAGTAGATAAGAGTTACCTGCTGCTTCTTATTGGCAAAAAAGCTCGTGTCGTGATCGTGCCGTTTCTCGGCAAAGTAACAGTGTCGAAATTACTATAAGTTAGCTAATAAAAGGAACTAAAATCGTGTCACGATTCACTCAAACAAAACACCACTTAGTGTTCAGCGTCGAAAGTGTAATTTCCATCGCGTAGTTTCACCGTGTTTTACACCTGTCTCTCGCAAAGGATCAAGAAACTTTAATCTAGCTCTTGACTTCACACTCGACGCGAAAAGAGCTTATGTTACGTCACCTTTCGGTCTACTTACTGCGTTATTCCGATAATTTAATTAGATCGTTAAGATAAAGCTTAATGCCGCGCTCGAACCCGTATTTCCACATCCAATAAGATATACTGAATTGCCTTTTTTTAAGCAAAACGTGTTCGCTGTTAAATTACTATCAATCTGCGTTACGTTACGATTATAACCGTGTTGAAAAGGCCAAGTGACATTTTAACAAGAAATACGACGTATATCCATTAAGAAAAATGTTGTTTTGTCAGTTTTTTTAATTTTAACCTACTAATAATTTACTAGCTTAACCAGTTACTAATTTAGAACACCAATAATACAAAGGAAATTATTATTAGTATTGGTTGACATTTCTAAAGTTTCAAATAGGCCTACATCACACTAAAATACACGATGCCATTTTTTTCCCGTTAAATGGCTTTGAACAAAATTTATACTTAGTTACAACAACTAATGGTATCGTATTATATTTTATTTTATATAGCTCCATGTAGAACTAATACTTACCATCGATTTTACCATCGATTTTACCAAATTGGAATAAGACTTACTCCGAGATTAGTTCTTATTCTCGTTTGGTCGAATCTGCCCTTAGTGAGTAGAAGAGGGGTTAAGTCTGAAATATCTCAAAACACGTATATTATTGGTGTTGTACTTTACCTAAAATAAAAGTTGACATGATTGCACTTCGGTCGACCGCATGGAAATCGTATTCGCATTTCCTGAGCACCTAACTGTGCAATTTCCTGTAATTAAAATAACATATGCACCTACTGAGGTTTAGCTTCCTCTCGTTATTACCACCAGTGCGATGTCGACTTAATTTCCCAGGATTTAGATGTGAATAAAAACACTTTAACCCCTTTTTAACATGCTTATACAGCTTATTTATATACTGTTAATTGTATGTAACTAATAGTAAGTCGACTTGACCGTACTGGAATTAACATGAACTTTTCCATATTTATGTAATTTTCATATTTAAAACAATGTTTTGGCACTATTGAGCTGCGGGCTGTGGATAAAACATCCGTCACTCTCGTACTTATTTACGTGTCAGAAGGTGACGGATGCCTTATCCAAACTTTGTCACGCGATAAACGCAGCCATATATATAAGGGCCCGTGCCCGTGGTATGATTTCATGGAGATGTAATTAATTATCTTATGGGCCTAGGCTACCATAGAAACTCCTCAATGGCCGAAAGTAGGTCTTTTGAGTTTGAATTCATTTGACTTGACTTATGATAGCGTGCTTTTTAGCAGTAATAGAAAAACATTCGATTGGCTATTGAGCGTGACTTAAATAAAATTAACCTTGTACTTATTGTAAATGTGCCAATTGGGTGAGTATAGTTTTTTGAAGTGTTGTATTTTATATTTTATTTCGATAGGAATTATTATATAGATCTGAGAATAAAAATCCTTTAATTTTTATGTTTTATAGTTTTTTGGAGTTTGGAAACCAAGGCGTAAGAGGGAACAGGCATAGTAAGTTATGAAGTGTCAGAACAATGTTTTAAAAAAAATATATGGAAAAACTATAAAAGATAAAAATAATACGCTTTTTATTCTCAGATCTATAAGGTGCTAACAAATTAGATACCGATATTTTTACAGCTGATAGTACTCCGCTCTCGGAGTACATTTAATTATGAAACATCATAGGTTTTCTTATGTTTTTTTGGAGAAAAGTAGGAAACAAATTTTCTACGTTAAAACACCCTGTTAATAAGATAATTAAATGAGACCTCTTTAGACATTCTAGAACCTCTTTAAACTATCATTCAGATGCTAGTATTTAATAACCTACAGTTTTCCCGCCGAATCATAATGACATTTATGAAAAACAACTTTTGACAAACAGTGTTAAACATCTTGACAGGTACATAATAGGGGTGATTATTTTAAAGATTAATTATAATTTATATTTTTTGTTCGGTAAATTAAAACAATAAAATGATATACAAAGGTTCCTTAATTACAGTTAAAAGTAAATTGTTTTAATGTAATGTATTATCTCTTAAAATATCCGTAACTAATTTGTTAGCACCTTATATACAGGGTGTATACGGAGGGGTGGATCAAACGAAGGTCAAAGGTAGGGGACCTCAAGGGCTACCGAATTGACCCCCATCTATGTTCCGCGATTTTCATTTGTTTCAGAGTTACGAGCTTTTTTGTGAATATTTCAGAAATGTCGGATTTCCGGTATAATTCCTTTGTGGTAGCTAAACTATTCGACCTATCACAGTGTTTTTTTTTTAGAAGTAGTCAGATAGCGGACCTTACAAATAACAAGGCCATTTTGAGTCATGGCATCATACATTTTACAAGAAAAAATAAAACTCTCAATAATTTGAGCACATTGAAATTTTCCATGAACATTCACAGGTCAAAAATTTTAAATTATCACATAACATTTTTTTTTGCAAAGTACTTTATAAACTACCTTGGTTTATGGAGAATTAGCCCTGAATTTTTTTTTTAGATTGTCTCACGGCATCACCTTGAAAATAGTATGGAAAGGGAATAAGTAGTAAAAATCACTTTTTAAATATCCAAGTAAAATATTTTTTAAATAGGACTAGTACATCAAAATAAACCAAGACTATAGCTGCAAGGAAGTGGAAGTGGGCGGGTCACATATGCCGTAGACAGGATGGGAGATGGGGAAAAAAGGTCCTTGAATGGAGACCCCGTTCGGGACGCCGAAATGTGGGCAGGCAGCCAACGAGATGGACCGACGATCTGGTCAAAATAGCCGGTAGAAATTGGATGAGGAAGACCCAAGATCGTAGAGAATGGAGTGCAATGGAAGAGGCCTACACTCAGCATTGGGTGACAATAGGCTGAAGAAGAAGAAGAGATCAAAATACATTTTTATTATTTAAAAAAATAGTAATAATTTTAACATTAATCAAAATTACAACAATAATACGAAATGTAATGATCGTAATGATCTAATTATCCACGAATTAAAAATGCCTACATTGGTTTGTAAGGTTGATTTAAGAGTTTTTTTTTTAATGTTACTGGCCATTAGTACCTACCGGGTTAGCAAAAAAATAATAATTGAAAACAATTGAAAAAATAATTCATTCATAATTTATTCATTGCGTAATTAAGCTATAATGCATCTTGTTAAAAATAACACATTTAATTAACTGAGTGATTACATTTAAACGGTAATGAGTTATACCCCACGAGAGTATGCAGAAATGCATTATTGCTACGGTGCAGCTCAAGGAAACGCTCGTGCAGCTGCCAGGATGTACCAGAAACAACTTACACGAAGAGGAGAGCGAATCCGGGTATATCGTTGGCACTCCTTCAGATTGAGCAGTTCCAGGTATACGACCTTCTAAATACGCGTTATGGACGCGTATGAAGACGCGATAGTCAGGATAAGAACGGATTCGCTCTCCTCTTCGTGTAAGTTGTTCCTGGTACATCCTGGCAGCTGCACGAGCGTTTCCTTGAGCTGCACCGTAGCAATAATGCATTTCTGCATACTCTCGTGGGGTATAACTCATTACCCTTTAAATGTAATCACTCAGTTAATTAAATGTGTTATTTTTAACAAGATGCATTAGCTTAATTACGCAATGAATTAATTATGAATGAATTATTTTTTCAATTGTTTTCAATTATTATTTTTTTGCTAACCCGGTAGGTACTAATGGCCAGTAACATTAAAAAAAAACTCTTAAATCAACCTTACAAACCAATGTATGTAGGCATTTTTAATTCGTGGATATTTAGATCATTATTATTGTTGTAATTTTGATTAATGTTAAAATTATTACTATTTTTTTAAATAATAAAAATGAATTTTTATGTACTACTCCTATTTAAAAAATATTTTACTTGGATATTTAAAAAGTGATTTTTACTACGTATTCCCTTTCCATACTATTTTCAAGGTGATGCCGTGAGACAATCTAAAAAAAAGTTTCAGGGCTAATTCTCCATAAACCAAGGTAGTTTATAAAGTACTTTGCAAAAAAAAATGTTATGTGATAATTTAAAATTTTTGACCTGTGAATGTTCATGGAAAATTTCAATGTGCTCAAATTATTGAGAGTTTTATTTTTTCTTGCAAAATGTATGATGCCATGACTCAAAATGGCATTGTTATTTGTTAGGTCCGCTATCTGACTACTTCCAAAAAAAAAAACACTGTGATAGGTCGAATAGTTTAGCTACCACAAAGGAATTATACCGGAAATCCGACATTTCTGAAATTTTCACAAAAAAGCTCGTAACTCTGAAACAAATGAAAATCGCTGAACATAGATGGGGGTCAATTCGGTAGCCCTTGAGGTCCCCTACCTTTGACCTTCGTTTGATCGACCCCTCCGTATACACCCTGTATAATAATTCCTATAGAAATAAAATGTAAAATACCTACACCACTTCAAAAAACTATACTCACTCAATTGAACACACTATAAAAAAGTCTATACGAGTAAGTTGTTTAATATTAGAAAGACTGTCAATTCACACAGAAATGGCTGTGAAATAATGAACAACAGGAACTTTATTGAAAGGTGTTCTAAAATCATACTTATAGTGTTGGTTCCAAAAGCATACTTTTTATTTGTTAATTACTTAATGAGAAAATAAACGCCACATGGTCTTTTCTACGTCATAGCTAGTGCTAGATAAAAAAAAACAAAAAGTAAAAAACGGGGTTTTTCTCAGTAAATAATAATGAAATTATAAGCATGATTTCAAGCAGAAAATGTTTTCAAAAAAATTGTTGTCAATTCAGGGGCCCGAATATCGCTGCGTTTATCGCGTGACAAAGTTTGGATAAGGCATCCGTTACCTCCTGACACGTAAATAAGTACGAAAGTGACGAATACTTTGTCCACATTCGACACACTATATAGACGCAGGTATACTAGGCACGCAGAGCGGGAAAAAGCTTAGATGTAAACGGTTCTATGTTTAAAATGTAAAGCGATCCATCTTTCACCATATGGCAAATTGCATAACGTTTCGCTACGCTTCAGAACAATAAGTGCGAAAACCACATCTAGCTTCAGGCGCAGTATTCTATTAATTCCAACTCGCATTGTGCCCAATACGCGCGTGTGGGCCATTGTAATAAAGCATCGATCATTTGGGCTTTGGGCTGCGTGCGCTCAACGCCGTTAGCTAAGCAAATCGAGGGGTGGATACGGAAATGCGATAACATAGATCGGGCTGGGGCTAATAAAGCACTAGAGTAATCTGTGGAGATACAGACGGACTAAGATTTAATAACAGTTCGTTAGGACGGCCTCGGACTTCAAAATGTTGAACCACTATACCCTTTGGCAAAAAGCCAATTCATTTCGACGTTGTTTCTATATGTTTAGCGCCTTATTGGCAGAGTCTTGATTTGTTATAATTGTAACAGTGGCTGAATATTGCTGTTATCTACTAACAGCTGGCGCTAACCATGAATACTGTCATTCATTCTTAAAATTAAAATGTCATCAAATGTGAGAAAAGGTAGATATGGCTTTGGGCTAAGATTATACATGGTAAAACCTTATTGCCTTATTGCTTATTGCTACTGACGTGATTCCTTATTGTCAACATTTTCATAGGTGTTATTTAGTTGACAGAAATAATACGTCAAAAGAAATATTCATTTAACAATGGGAATATAGGCCCAGGGCAGTACAAGAGTTAAATAAGTACACTACCCATATCTCATCAGTCAACTAGAGATTTGCCATGGCATATGATATGGTAATTTAATTGTTACTCACATTCCAGAACTTGTTTATGTACCAGCTTGTGCATACGGTACAGGTACATTTCGAGTGCTAACAGTAATAATGCATCTTCCTAACCAACAATTTCATTAGACTGCGTTTAAATCTCCTCAGCATTGTTCGAACGGATCGTGCAGGAGTGCACAACCGCAGATCCTCTAAACAATGGGTAATAGAACCAATTTAATACAATACAAATTCCAAACTAAAACCGATAGTTTTCCACACCTGACTTTTGCTCCTTTTTATTGCTGTATGCAAATTACACTCTACATTTGTCTGAGGTCTGTATGTTAATTTGTTAAAAGCATTGTTAAACTGTGTATGGTTTTATACTGTTGTAAAAGGTAAGGCTACGAATAGCTGTGCTAATTGTTCCTGTGATTCTTTATATTGTTGTACATAGCCTGATAGTTTGTAAGGTTATTTATTCTTTAGGGTTGAAGACAGTTGACTTAACATTCATTTAATTTATGACTGAGGTAGGTTGTTGCGCTCATATTGCAGACAGTCATACCTAGTTATAACATTATTATCAAATGACATCCTTTTCGGGAAGTTATTCGGTGCTGTCTTAGATGATTTTTGGTAGGTATCTAGTTTATAGGTGTACCTTAGTTCAGTGTTTATCACAAACACTGTTTCCGCCAGTGTCTTAAGAACCAATCAAGTCTACTTAGTCGTGATAGTTTTCCTTTTAAATTCGTTAGCTTTCATTTGAGATATTTTTTAGATTTATATGTATACTTGTAGTCTTTAACGTTTACATAATGAATTTAAAACAGTACCTCACTCGAATAAGGTAGGTATATATTGTATACCTACCCGATATTTTATTTTTCATCTTTTTTGGCTTAATTTAAATGTATAACTATTTATGCCAAGTTACAGCTTTATAGTGCTAAGAGTCTCTGAGTGAAGCTGGAAACAGCCGGACAGATGGACATACCGAAACTACAATAAAGGTTCCTAGTTTGATTTCGGAACCTTGAAGAAAATATAGATCCAAAGGAATCTGATTAATAGACGGTTGTGCAACTTATCTGCGAAACCATTTACTTTTTATCATTCATAGTTTACAAACTACTGCAATCAATTTTAATCGTGGACGCAGTATGAAGCGAACATGTATAATATGTTAAGTCAGGTATTATGGCTGTCCTTAGGTCGCTCTTTATAAAGATTACTTCTTTAAGTCTAGTCCTGCGGGTATCTCGTAAACTTGAGGTCCCGATGGTTCTGTGTTGCACCGCTCGTTAAGTATGTAAAAACGCCGATGCTCGCTATAAACTATTAAACGATACATTAAAATATCGCCCGGTGTTCGACCACTGGACCGTAAATATGCAATAAATAAACTTGAGTTTGAATATTAATAAATATAAGTTTAAAAGCGCTCTGAAAATTTCTACGCAGTTTGGAACGCGTGCCATTAAATTTAAATTTAAATTGTAATAACACGTTTTAAAGGTTCCGTAGTCAAACTACGAACCCTTATAGTTACGCCATGTCCGTACGTCCGTCCGTCCGCAGCCTAGCTTAGAGACTTAGTACTAGAAAACTGTAATTTGGCATGAATACACATCGCACCATTAGAATTATAGTGACCTATTTCAACATTTCAGCTTACGACTTCTAATCATAAATTTATTACTATAGAGACCTAACTAGAAATCCAACTTTTTTTATTAGATCTCTAGGTATAATTGTAAAAATGCGACATTAGTCACGCCAATAAAGTGGTAAAATAAAATCTTGAACAAAATATTTTTTTACTCTACCTCCCCTACACGTAACATGGGGATGTATGTTTTTTCTCGTCTACTCCATAGTGTGGGATGTCGTTGGAAAGGTCTTTCAAAAATATTGCGGTTTATGGGAACAATTTTTCGATTAAGGGCTCCGTTTACAAAATATTAAGCTTTAAAACGCTGTAAGCTGTTAAAGTCAAGTGCATTAAAAAAAATATATACATAAAACACTGGAATGGTATCTTACTAAATAAAATTATAAGTTATTTATTTTCAACGTAAACAATGTGCGATTAGAAATTTTTATAGAGGACATTAAAATAAAAGTTACTAGCGATGGTGTCCAAAATACAGAACGGTTATATGGCTGTTTATGTTTGTAAAAAGACAGGCTATAAAATAATAATGCTGACGGTGTTCAATCTCGTATTTATAGTGCAAGAATTAAGTCATTTCGACTCGCATGCGACTGAAACCTCGGGAAGCTTTTAAGAGGTCATAAAATATTCCATTTCCATTAAATAAACAGCGCCTGGATTTAAAAGTTTAGGTAGTCTCTTAGAAAACTTTGTTTATATGCGTGTCGGATTTCGCTGGCAAGTTTAATTTGACCTGTTATTACGTAAAATCGGCTTGTTTTGGCGTATATCGAAGTTGGTACTATTTTCACTCTCTGGTCACGATTGAACGGTTACATAGATAAGGATGAAGTTTAGAACATAGATAATCCATTTCTTACATTAGGACAGAATGGTTTTTGTACAGGAAGAAATGATTATTTTGGTTATAACGGATTTGAATTAATGAAAAAAATACTAATAAAAGAGTTCAATGCGACTTTAGTCGCAGGTCACCTTACAATTTAGTGCTTGTTACAGAAAAAATAAATAATTGCATTAAATGGGGATACATACAGCATTGAAATTTGATGAAATCTACGTTAATTTACAGTAATCAGTGGGTGATTAAATAAAAACAAGTTACGTTCCGTTTTGCACTTAATTCAACATCCACCCTTAAAGTGCAAACCCATAGCCTTGGCGCACTCTTCAATCTTCATTTGGGAAGTGGCTTTTGTTAGGACATCGGCCACCATTTTTTGAGTTCCAATGTAGTTAACTTCAATCTCCTTCATGGCAACTTTCTCACGAAGGAAATGGTATCGAATGTCGATATGTTTGCTGCGAGCACAGTAAGAGTCAGTACCTGCAAATTTAATGGCACTCTGATTATCGCAATAGATAATTGTGGGTGTAAGTCCGACGTCATGACATAGCTCGGACTCAAGGTGTCTTAACCACATGGCCTCTTGTACAGCCGTGGCCATCGACATATATTCAGCTTCCATAGTTGATAATGCAACTGTACATTGTCGCTTAGAGCACCATGATACTGTTGCACCCTGAAACAGAAATGTGTAACCAGAGCAAGACCTCCGGTTGTTAACATCTGACGCCCAGTCAGAATCACAATAGCCAAACACTCTTGGTTCATCTTCCTTTTGACTAAATATTAGTTTATAATGCTTAGTTCCTTTTATGTAACGCAGCACTCTCTTAACTGCCATCCAGTGTTGCTGTTCTGGTTTGTTATTAAAACTACTCAATTTATTTACAATATAACTTATATCAGGCCTGGTGCCTTGTGATAAATATAGCAAACTTCCAATTGCCTCTTGATATGGTATGTTAGTAAGAATGTTATTTTCTTCTCCTGCGCTAATTAATTTCGTACTTGCATCACATGGTGAGTAAACTGGATTGCAATCTGTCATTTTGAATCTCTGCAAAATTTTTTCAATATAGGCAGTTTGGTCAATGCAAATCTTTTTGTTTTCCATGTCATGCTCAATTCGCCAACCAATGAAATGACGCACAGGCCCAAGTTCTTTCATTTCAAATTTACTTTTCAGTTGATTCTTTAACTGTTCACCTTTTTCCTTGTTGTTATAAAATAACAGCAGATCATCGACATAGATGAGTATAAAGATAATATTTTCATTATTAGTTTCATAATACACACATGGATCAACTGATGTGCTTTTAAATCCTAGTTCTTTCAACACAGTTGAGAGCTTCAAGTTCCATTGGCGACTCGCCTGTTTCAATCCGTAAATAGATTTATTCAGTTTACAAACTTCATCGCCCTCACCATAACAAGGGGGTTGAGTCATAAATATTTCAGCATCTATGTCCCATTGTAAGAATGCAGTAACAGCATCCATCTGTTCTATAAATAAGTTGTATTTAACGGCCAAAGCCAATAAATACCTAATCGATGTATGTCGAACTACGGGAGCAAATATCTCATCATATTCTGTTCCTTTTCTTTGGATAAAACCTTTAATGACCAATCTTGCTTTGAAGCGTACAATTTCACCATTAGCACCAGTTTTTATTTTGTACACCCATTTGCAAGGGATGGCTCTTCTACCCTCTGGTAGAGTTACTAATGTCCATGTGTTGTTCTGAAGGAGTGACTTATATTCATCATTCATGGCTTCTTTCCACTCTTTTGCTCGTGGGCCTGAAAGAGCTTCTTCAACCGTATACGGCTCCTTAGCTAATAATGCAAATGCTTGCTTGACACAGGACTGCTTTGGACTCTCTGGGCTCTCTTCAAGACAAAAGTATGTAGTAGGTTTGTTATTTCTAGGCCTCAGTGTTATCTTACTTGCCGGTATGTCAGTCACAGTTTTATCTGGTTCGTATTCTTCATCACCATCATCAGAGTAATATTTTTCACTGAAGTCATCAGAAGACATATTATCAGTTTTTACACTGTCAATCCCTTTTAAATTCTGTGTCTCTGTTTCAGATTTATCTTTTTGATGATGGTCAGTGTCCGTCGAAGCAACTGATACTTGTTCCTGCAAATCAGACAATGGCATTATGACACTGTTATTTTTAACTGTATGCTCAAGAAACACAACATCTCTACTTTTGTATATTTGGTTTCTATTTTCGTCATATAATCGGTACCCCTTTGTATTCTCACAATATCCAACAAATATCATTTTAATAGCTTTGGTGTCCCATTTCTTCCTCTTTTCTTTTGGCACATGTACCATAGCATGGCATCCAAAAATCTTCATATTACTAATGTTTGGTTTCTTACCCGTCCACAGTTCATATGGAGTTCTGTAGTCCAGGGCTCTTGTGGGTGAGCGATTAACAATGTAGGCTGCAGTTGAAATAGCTTCAGCCCAAAACCTTTTCTGTAGCCTAGAACTCAGAATTAAACATTTTGCCTTTTCTACAAGTGTACGGTTCATCCGTTCCGCTAAACCATTTTGCTCAGGGCTATACGGGTTAGAAGTTTGATGTTTTATGCCAGATTTTTTTAAAAATAATTGGAATTCATTGTTTAAATATTCCTTTCCATTATCAGAACGTAGTATTTTTATATTCTTCCCTATTTCATTTTCTACCAAGCATTTAAACTCCTTAAATTTTTCTAAAGTGTCTGATTTATTTCTCAAAAAATAAACAAATACTCTTCTACTATAATCATCAATAAATGTGACATAGTATTTGGCACCTCCTAAAGAGACATTCTCCATTGGACCACATAAATCAGAATGGATTAATTGGAGCGGTTCAGTGACTCTTGTGCCGGTATGATTAAATGGGAGTCTACTCATTTTTCCTTCCAAACATGTTGTACATATCTGACTTCCTTTTTTAAACAATTCCACCCCTTCTGCACTTTCAGTTATTTTCTGTAAGTCTGTGAAATTCAGATGGCCCATTCGCTGATGCCATAAGTCTAAATCATGTTCATTTACTGTTGACAGCAACGCCGGTGCTTCAGTAACATTGTTTAGTAAGTACATGTTATTGCGATGTGATGCTGTCAAAATCAATTTATTATTTTGGTATATTTTACAACAATTTTTTTCAAACTTCACTTCACCACCATTCTTTGTTATTTGACTTACAGAAAGTAAATTTGTTGTTAAGGAGGGTACATACAGAACATTTCTAACCTGTATTGTTCGAAGTATGCCATCGGAGTCTCTTATATGTAAATCCACATTGCCACATCCTTTTACTGCTACTGTTTTATTATCTGCCACTTTTATATTATTTACTGTAGAAGGAGAGACCTCGTACATCCACGCTCTCTCTCTGCACATATGTAGTGAGGCTCCAGAGTCCACATACCAGCTGTGCTCATCCAATAATGCAGCAGCTGAAAAAGCAGCAAAATAAACATTATTTTTAGATTCAATTTTATTTGAATTATCCTTCCTTTTGTTCTGAAAATAACAGTGTTTGCTTAGATGACCATAATTGTTACAGTTGTAACAGCGGGGTCCTTTTATTGCTTGATGTTTAACTGGCAAATTTTTGTGAGACCTTGACATATTTATTTTATTTGACTTTGCATAGTAGGCCACTGAATCGGACACCTTAACATCCTGAAGAAGCTTAGTTTTTACATAATCGGCAGTAATGGGCACACCGGAGCTTTCCATAGCCATAATCATCGGTTTGTAGACATCGGGGAGACCAGCGAGCAGCAACGTACCGAGCCACTCGTCCCCGACTACAAATTTTATGTTTGTGAGCTTGTGTGCAGTCGTCATTATCTTACTGACGTAGTCCTCAATACTGGAACTGTTCTCTAATGTTGTGGTGATGAGGTCTCTTAACAAACCTACTTTCCTACTAAGCCCAGAGTCATCGAAAACTTTCTCAAGTTTATCCCATACCTGTTTCGCGGTGGTCGCATCCTGTATATGCACATAATTAATCGGATCGACCAACAGTATTAATTTCGACTTTGCCTTCGTGTCTTTTGTTGCATCGTGCTTATAGGTAGCACTCGGTTGTATTGTCTCCCATAAATCTTCATGTTCTAAGTAGCTTTTTACGGCGAATTTCCATGACTGGTAATTTTCTCTACCCAGCAGCTTATCAACAGTGCCCATCGATATCGAATTAGTCATATTCGAAAGCTTTTCAAACAGTTTCTTTGCTGAAAAAATAAAATGGCCTCACCGCGGATAACCTTTTAGAGGTTATGTAGTTTAAATCAGAGTAAATCGCGCAACTATTCGGTAATACATTAAATATTATTAATCAGAAGCGTATTAAGGGCCATAACCTGATGAAATCTACGTTAATTTACAGTAATCAGTGGGTGATTAAATAAAAACAAGTTACGTTCCGTTTTGCACTTAATTCAACAAAATTACTTATTTTTCTTCTTTACTTTTTCTGAATTCCAATTCATAAATATCTATCCTACTAAATAATACGAATAACTGAAATATCTGTGTATTGAATATCGACATATCTAACGATACATTTTAAGCATACCTGATATTATGGCGTATCACAATTAAACGGTGTATTATAACACTATCAAAAGCATATAAGCTTTTGCTTGCTTGTAACAATCGTGTATTAAAAACATTCATTTCCTGCGTTATTTATTTCGGCCATAAGATGTTACTAGTAATTAACTAGCTAGACGGATAGAAATGGCGTGACAGGCACACCTTACTTAAATGAAGTTACTAGATAGGCATCAGTAAACCGACATTTGACTACGATTTCTATAAGTTGCAAAATGTACCTTATTGATATATTCGCTAAGGTGTATTTTGCATCTTATTTAATTTGTTAGTTACGTGGTATTTCAGTATCACCGGCGATTTGACTGGGATAATCTGAACCTAACGGGATTTACTCAAGTCCTGTTTATAGCAGTCGTAAATGGTCCCATAAGGATATGAATAACATTCAATGGCAATGTGTGGGAGCGATTGACGTAGTAAGGGCTACACCGAGATGGCCATTTCTGCTACGGCTTGTAATTGTAAAGTAGTGTTTAATATTGCATCGCTTTTTGTCCCCATTCGAAACATTTTCAACAGGTTAGGAAATACAGTTGGAGAATGATAAATTAGCTTAGATGGTGCGAGGACAGCAGCTATAATATTGTCCACAAGCACCTTTTTTTGTTTCTTTTTTATGGTTCCGTGGTCAAAATGGCAAAAACGGAACCCTTAGGTATAGTTTTGTTACATATTTATATCCGCTGTCCGACCGTAATGTCACAGGTATTTTACAAAAAAAATATTGTCAACTGCTGTTGAGTAGATACATGCAATTTGGAGTAAATAAAGGTGTCTTGTATAATCCGTTACTTAGGTATAGCTAGTAACAAAAATATATATTTTTAGGAGGGCACTCCATACGTAACAGAAGCTGTTTTTTTACAGCAAACAGAAACCATGTGTCGCTTCGAAAGTGGCATAAATTGTGTCCACCAATCTTTAGCTTTTAAGCCGTAGTAATGCTCATATCACACAGGTAACGTGTGGTTAATACATACATACTTTTAATAAGAATAATTTTAACATGTTACGATATACCGTTATTAAGTTATTGCCGAAAAACTCCGCTTCTCAACAAAAGGACGTAAGTACTATGAATATACGCTCTTTTGCTGGTGGACTTTTTCCTAATGGTATTTTTTGTGATAGATTTTTGTGTTTGCAGTAATGGCTTCGGAACCCTACACTGAGTTTGGTCCGACATGCTCATGCGCGGTTTTTTTACTGGTATGTTTGTTCACTATGTGTCTCTATTGTTGTGTTTGTAACTAGATAGAAAGGGAGATTCGAGCGATAAGCAAGAATTGGGTAACTTGTGCTAGCCGCACTGTCTCTGATTTCGCACCCACTTGGCCCACGCGCTCGTAGGTTTAATGCGGATTTAGGTACCTAGGCTACGACCTTAACAGAGCTAGAGATAGTGTAGTGTAAAACTGAATGTCCCCTCCACTAATCGATATATGAGACATGTATGCACATGTACGCCTTAAAACGAAGGGGCGTTCAGTTAAGGTTTAGACATTAACTACAGACACTCCCTAACATGCATTTTATACGTACTGAAATTTAACCCTTCTTTGCGTGGCGATTAACATTTCCATCATAGCATAATATTGCTATTTTTTATGCTGATCAAAAATGGTTTGAATTTAGGTTAAAATCAGGCACGGACTTTCTGAGAATATCTGGTTATGACACCTATCATTAATAGTAGCTAGATGCTAAGAGAAAAAACAAATTAACAACAAGCGAGAAATTAGTTCTGGAAAAACGATATAGGTACACTGCTCTCATAGCTAGATGTATTTTCCCAAATTATACGCTTTCTTAAAAGCAAATCTTGAAGTTTTTTGTGTCTCAATTTCTTGAACTTATTAAGCATACTTAATTGTGTACTTATTCGTAGTTCATAACATGAGTACCTACATACATACAAGAGAAATAATAATAAAAAAAGACTACTGCCTATTTGACCAATTAAACGTGTTCAGTTTCTGGTTTTTACTTTCATACAGGCGGGCTATTATGACATGGCTATGCAGTTCATTTTACGGTGAGCGTAAAGGACAGAGCTAGAGATATATAGCTCTGTCCTTTTCTCTCATCGTAAACAGAACTGCATAGCTGTGTCATAATAACCCCCATAGGTCTGTTACAGCAATTTTATTTGTCATGCTTTATTGGACCTGTATCATAACATAACCAACCTTGTTAAAAAGGCAATTTACTATGCTCCATACAGACGGTGGTTAAATTTGTCAAACAGAAGTGTAAATAGCTAATTTTCAATTATGCTTGCACACGTAGTTAGTGTTATCTTGCTACATAATGTGTGCTCATAACGTGAGACAAACATTAAAGATTTATCTTGGGTTAGCTAATGTCAATTAAATCCATCCTATATACTATACTTATTATACTAACTAATAATTAAATATTATAAATGTGAAAGTAACTCTGTGTGTTTGTCTGTCTGTTAAGCTTTCACAAATAAACCACTGAATTGATTTTGATTAAATTTGATACAAAGATAGCTTGAACCCCGAGGAAGGACATAGTGGTTATAATTTTGATTAGACTTTTTTGATTTTGATAAATGACTTCTACCCGGATGGAGTTACGTGAAACAGCTATTAAATAAATATCAGGAGGGCATCACACAAATTAACCACTCCCAAACTATACTCTAGGTTCGTACCACTATGACCAAGTCGACCAGAACTATGCACATTTTAGGACCGAAGGTCTACAACAGGCTACCTTCACACATTAAACACTTGGAAAGCAATGCAGCATTTTGTAATAAGTTAAGGAAATGGCTAATTGACAATTCCTTCTACGATTTTAATGAATTCATCTTAGACTAATTAATTATAAAATGACCTTTTAATTTCTAATTGTGTAATGTATAACTTAATTTAAATACCTACTATCTAAAGTACCTACTACGAGTATAATGCAACTAACTATGACATAACCAAAGTTTTGTAATTATTTTGACATGTAATATTTTATAATATTATAAATAAATGAGTATGAGTATGAGTATGAGTATGAGTACAACGGTAGACACACAACATACACTGACTACAAATATATGCATCCATTTTTGGACCATTTGCCAAGGACGGTCATACTCGACTGTGGGCTAGACAAGAATAAATACTATAAATAATAAATCTATACTAGTGTTAAAAAGCTGAAGAGTTGTTTGCGTGAACGCGCTAATCTCAGGAACTACTAGTCTGATTTGAAAAATCCTTTCAGTGTTAGATAGCCTATTTATCGAGGAAGGCTATATGCTGTATATCATACTCACATAAACCGAAGCGAAGCGAGGGCGGGTCGCTAGTTAACAAGTAATTCGTAAAACAAATACTTAAATAGACAGAGAACATCAAATACTTAGCCACAAATATTCGCGTTCAGCATATAAATATTTGCCCTAACGCGGTCCCAACTCACTAACAACTACGCTAACTGAGTTGCCTAATGATGGATAGAAAGTAACTTGTCTGTCTACTGCAGACAGCTAGCTACCTCTGCCATTGCATCTATTTAAAACTATCAATTTCACGCATTCCAACATTTAAAGTTCAAAAGAACAGTTACTACAATTAACTAAACAAATTAAACAAGCACAGCGTGATTCAAGCCATAACACTTTATAATTCTGTTCTGCTATCCCAATCAATTAGTATGGTAAACAGTTTGTTTCCCAAGAATCAACCGAGTAATAGGATTAAAACGTCTACTCGCCGACTGCTAAGACGTCCTACTTCGTAATGCTTTGTAATATTGTTAGAGGATTATATTCACAATCAAGGGCATGCACAATTATGGAATGCAAAGACTGTGATTTCTCTTTTAGAGTGGCTTAGTCTAGTATCTAGTGGTTCAGCACAAAACTGTGCTATAATTGTATTTATTGTATATTCTTAGGCGGTCAAAAATGACCAATCTACATAAAAGTATCGAAACATCAAACGATTAAAGCCTGTCGAAAGCGTGTTATATAGTAAATTCATAAACGCACGATAGCTAAGGTGACCTTGAAATATGCTGTCCTTATATTTCATTATGACATTTGTTGACAGAACAAGACGTTTACGAATAGGTACGGAAGGGGGTTAATCCCGCTCCTGGGCTAATATTTACACATGTTTTCGATTCGTACAGAAAAAACAAAGCAATCGCCGTAGTTGCGTTTTCCGCAAACAAGAAAGGTGACGCCGCAAGCAACTCTGTATGAATTATAAACTGTTTACGATGTTTACATAAATTAAATTAATAACCCTTCATGTTAAACTAACTAGAAACTACGTATCCAAATAGAAAACCTTTTCGAAACTAATCAGAATGCCTTACGTCCTAAACATCCCTTGGGCGTGGAAAGACTTACCTTTACACATAAACGCGTTAAGTTTTATGTCGTAGTATCGCTAGGGGGTCCGCAAACTTGTCCGATTCTTGTGGTGTAAGTATTTGAGTAGAGCGATTGCACCTAAAGCAGTGATTATACAGTACTAAGTTGTTATTTGCCTTATAAGAACCAGAGACATATTTGGCGTTATGTGTGTGGCGCCAAAGCTAACGTTTTATGTGTATAGATAAGCAAAATTACTTTAACTTTATGTACCGGTGGCTATCGTAAATAGTCAGGTGCTCACATGGTTAGCGTCTGAATCACTACGTTAATTAAGAAATAGGTGTCTTCTTACTTACCATTTAATAAGATGTAATTTAAAATAACGTTTTTAATTGACGACTATGTTATTAAAGTATAATTTGGGTAGTTTTAGGCTTTTTAAGTCTACTGAATTCTGTACCGAACCGGTGTTCTTCTTACAAGTCAGATAAAATGCTCTGTGATAACACGAATGCACATACAGTAGTGATAATGACTAAGTTTAGGTCGTATTCTACGGGGTAAAACCTTTTTGCTTTGACATCATAACGTTGACAATACGATATAGCTTATTTACTTAACTGTAATGGAGGCTCGTCTGTTTACAATACGATAACATGTCAAATGTAATATAGTTTTCCTTAGTAGAATAGAAGCCCAGGTTTCTTTACATTATAAACTAAATGTGATCTCGCCAAGCAATGAATTGGGATTGACCAAAAAAAATAACTCACGGTTTTTACTTTCTCATTCAAAGGAATAAGAAATTTTAAGACACCTATTTCATTAATTTTATGTTTGACCCAATAGTTTTGTTTTAATATCTTTATTTATTTAGCAGACATTTTATGTATGACATGATTATTACATATAAATTTGGGTTGGCATTTTGTAATAAATTACAACAATTAAATAATATCCAATGGAAAAAAGTGATTGTAATAGTGTATTAAAACAAAGTATTTCAAACTGTTTTCGCCTAAACCGCAAGATACACCTAGGAGGGCTTCGAGCCGAAAACGAAAGTCAAACAAAGGTTAAATATACTTTTGACGAAATATCCAAAATAGACAAATATTTCAAAAAGTTAATAATGCAAAACGGCTTTAAAACCCTATTCCTCGAAATGGTTTTCGAATTGGAGTAATTTTAAAAATGTGAACAATCCCAATTCGATTACTATTTCGTTGATTGAATACAACACGGACACATTCCAAAATGAGTCAGTGTTGCATTTTAAATTAGTAGCTGTTCCTATAAGATTTTCAATGCAAGAGCAAATTATTTTGGAATGTGTCCGTTTTGTATTCAATGAGCGATTTGACGTGTTGTTCTAAGCTTCAGCAAATATTACCCTATCCATAAACGCTATCGCTCAACACTCGCATCAGTCACACACCTCGGACCCCTTTCGAATGCTAATGCGAAGCGTGACATATTAATGCTACATGGAACCCCGCCATTACTCAGCATAATTCTGAGGCCTAATCCCATGTTCGAGGGCAGGTAAGCTAACTAGTATTTTGTCTAAGCAATATGACCCTGTTATAAACGCAGAATGAAAGTAAGATGAAGTGGTTGTGGAAAATATTTTATTCATTTATGTTTTTGGTTTTGTAGAACTGACGAGTTTACTGTTTAATTGAACTATGTGGTGTTTATTGTTAATTAGGGTGGGTCTCTTGTAGGTAGAAATTATATCGAGTTTTAGTCTTAAACCTAGATTTATGTTTTTGCTGCAATTACATCCCAGTATATTAGTTCAAAACAGGAAAAAACAATCTATCGATTCCTTTACTTAATCTCTGACATAGATAACGCGCCTGACAGACTGCGCAATCTAATGAACTGCATAAAAACGTGTAATATTAAATATCTACGTAATAGTTACGCTTGTACTTTATTATAGGTGTGTTTTATGCCACCATAGGTCGTAAAAGAAGCATTTTCCGCCTACCCTCCGCTATATGGCCAGAATGGCCTACTATTCGGCCAGGTAACGAAATTGGGTACACACCACGGGCAATAAAAGCCTCAGATTGCATATTCATCGCCCTCGCCTTCAGTTCGGGAGTCAAATACCTGTGATCTGGTATATCTTTTGTTTTACTTTCCTTGTGTAGGTAATGTAGGTACTATTTTAAAAATCGGCTCCTACGCGAAGAAATGTGAGAAGCCGCGGAAATTTATTTTCTAGAATATAATATATTTTTCCACTCGTTACACAATCAGATGAGATTGATAATATAGAAAACCAGTGTAGTTTTTCCGTGATTAAGCAAGAAACCTACAGGCAATGTTTCACGGTAACTATTAGCATGAATTTATTGAGGACCCCTCCCTCTCGCTGTTGACTCGGTATCTGTCTGCAGGCTAGGTGCTTACTGAGCCACGATCCTTCATGATTTAGTAGCAGTAAAGCTACGCGGAATAGATCAGGTTGCTATTGATTGCCAAGATAAAGTTGATGAACAGTTACAAAGAATCGTGTATAAAAGACCTAATATTGGTATTAAATTTCCGTACGTAGGTACAGTACCCCAATGAAAATGTCAAGCACTTTAGTGCGTTGTCATTGTAAACTCCAAACTGAACAGCAAATGACAAGTATGACAATAACAATGACAGTCACAATCACAAGGTTCTAAGTATGCTCAAAATTTTTATTGGGTGACTGTACATAACGTAAGCAGTTTCGTTGATCTTGACTTCATATTTATGAGTCATTATTATTGCACTCACTGTATTCTTATCTTCATAAAAATATCATTATGTACCCTACTCGTACAATGTAAGTATAATGTATCCCACTTTATTTATGTGCACGATTTGCTCTCACCTCGAGTGTATCGATAGGTAAATAATTCAACAGGACAACTTTTTGCTCCAAACCACTTGATCCACTTTTAACTGGTCAGAGTGGTATAGACTTCACTTGATTCAAAATACTTAGACAACCTAGATACAAATAAACTAGTATGAAAAAGCCGCTTAAGCCATGCTCGCTGATTTATTTAAGAAATTGGCTCGATTTCGTGATTTTGGTACTGAACGCTTATTCCCGCTTGCTGTGCTAAGTATTCCGTCATTAGCATTAACGTTAGTCTTCTTGACCTAAAGGGTCTTTCAAATGTGAAAATCAATGAAGATGCTTAGGATTCCGAAAGTAAAACGACTATGTTAAGTTAAGCGTAGTTCAATACGTTTATGTGCAGCCTAATGGGGACTAAAGCAAGCGGGTTTTTAATGTGTCGGTGCAATTTTGAATGCAACTTTGCAAATGCGTGGATATCAATACTATTTCAATTATTATTCTCCTCTATATTTGATATTGCATTAAAATATGTTGTTTTCTGATATTATTGTGTGGTTTGAGGTTTCTCTTTCTTATTTTTTTTCTTGACTTTCCTCGAAAAGGACAAATATATGGCTAAATGCACGAAGCTATAAAAACATTTTTTATTTCAACCATATCGATAAAAAGTCCATAGCTTTGCTTTTGTTGCTATATTGATATGAATTTCTCGGCGAGTGCACAATTTGTTGTGTTTGGAATAACACCACATCTGAAAACACTGACGCCGTTGTACCAGTCTCATTTATAAATATTTTTCTTGTATAGACAACGTATATAGACTTCCATAAAAAAGAGGCTATCCCATCCTAGACAAAGGTGTCTTTACGTCAGCAAATAAAATGGATTTATCGAAAATTGGATTCCGCCGAGGTTATTTCGTCTGTAATACGTATTAGTACAAACGAATGTTGCCGCCGTTTCTATAATCCCATTGTAATCTTGTTATAGGGAATCTATACCTATTATTGCATTAGTGCGGATTGACATTCCGTTGGGGTTAGTACCTGTCTTGTGATTTGTTAAAAACGGGTATTCTAAAGTATTTTCTAGATATCTATACGTATAATAACATTACCACCTCATTCAAAACAATAACAAACTCGTGAAGAATTCCATTACCGTATTAGAAATGTAGTTTGTTTATTACTCCGCTTGTTTTTAATCCACGACGCACGCATTCAAATAAACTTTGCGTCTTAATGAATGAGAAATGAAGTTGTACGCCGCGACATCGAGGATTGAAAACATTGTAACTGGTAACGCAATTAATTTACAACAACGTAAACTCTTCGTGATCTCATATGAGGTCAGACGGGGCCATTTCGACTGGTGTAAATGCGTCATTTTTGTTTTCAAAGGAATGCCACGTTCTTATACTATTTTTGCGCCCTTTTAAGTACCTACCTAATTTTCTATAAAAGCGAGCAAAAATAGTCTTAGAACGTTTAATTACGTTAGACAAATCTATGCAGCAAAACTCCATCCCAATTTAGTAACTCCTATCGTAACGCGGTTCGGGGGTCTCACTCTTGATTCTTCTCCTTATAATTTAATGTTTTAACGTAATGTTTTCCTTTGTTACAGTGAGATGGCGCGGTGGGTCGCGCTCATCCAGCATGGGCAAGCACCGATTTGGTTTCTCGTGTTCTGTGTGCTACATCTGGCTCAGGCGACACCAGGTGAGCCTACCCTTTGACCTTCAGCTCCATGTATTCCTGTCCGATCCCTTATCTGTTTAAGCGATCGTGTTAATTATGATTTGTATGTATTTTCCAATCAATCAACATGCAGACAGGCCCTTTAAACAACTTTAATTTACTAAAGTGATCGCACAAAAAACTGTGTTATTATAATATTTCGGTCTGGTTCTCAAAATACTGAGCTATTTTGATAAGAGCTCAGATTAGGAGTAACTTTTGGAATAACCCGCAGAAATTTATACTTTAACAGTCTGTTAGTGGGTCTCATTGAAATAAGACGTGATTACATTTAGTCTTCTCAAAAAGTGTGTTTAGAAAAGTAACTATTATTATCTTCAAACACAAGAAGAGTTTGACGTTTTTAAATCTAGTTACATCAAAATTACGATTTATAATTAGAGTCATACAGATACATCAGATACATTACTAGCAAAAACTAATTCTAAGAGCCTATTAACTCATAGTATTGCCCTAAGAGAATTACATTGCGTGCCTCATTACACCCGCTTAATGGTTGAGTCAATACACACGGCAATGCAACGTAAAAGGCCCACCGGCACCTGCTGTCCCATTAGTATCAGTTGCAACGAACAGAAATTAATTAACAAATGCTAACTAATGATTAAAACCTCGCAAGCTATTTGCACCATTCAATATAAGTACCAAAACAAGAAAACAGCAACGCTTTCTAATTGGAACAAATACTTAAAAGGTTCGGTAAGTCACTAAGAACGAGAACCATTCTAGGAGTTCGATGGACTTAAATCCATGCTTATTGGGCACACGTGTACTAATTAACGGTGTCTTTTAAGGTATAAACTCTTTATTTTGACGTGATTTCATAGAACGCCCACTGTGCTAACAAATAGCTTTATAACGAAAAGGTTCCCAGCCACGCCCGTGTAACGGAATTTATGTTTTTGCAGTTACTTACAGATTTATACACTTGCGTTTTGGTTTTACTGTCGTTTTTAAGTAGTCTAGGCTTGTAAAATATTAGTTTCTGTTTACTACCTACATCATTATTTGAAATTAAGTTTTGTTTCCCATTTACTAGTTTATACTTGTGAATGATGTGCCACTGTGCTTCAGATTGCAGCGAAAGCCATAAACATTTGCAGTCTCAGGATTGCATTGCAGTCTTGTGAATGCGAATGTCTATGGGTCACAGTGTCCACTTACCATCAGTTGGCCTGTGTGCTCGTTTGTCTTCTCTATGCCAGAAAAAAAAACAATGCTTGTAATTCAAGATGGTCAAAAGAAAAGTAATAGATACATACATAACAACAACTTGTTGTTAATCCTATAACTACATTTTGCACGACAGGCTAAGATGTTTACCATGTGTATATTAGTGACAGGTTGCAAGCCCATCGCCTAACAATATTACAACACTACAAGCCTCTAATCCCTTAGTTGTCTCTTACGACTTCCACAGGAAGTCATGGAGTGGTTCTGTTTTAAGCCGGCCACCACATGGCAAAAGAAAAGTAATACTTTTTATTAAATCCTAAAGCGTACCTATCATTTACGTATACTTTTTTTTACTGACATAGCTATTTACTGAAATTTGAGGGGCGTATGAGGTTTACGTTTATTGAATCAATTTTAGTACTGGTCTTGTAAGGTTTCCTATAATAAAAGTAATCTGTGTAGATGAGGGAGTGAGAAAAAACTGTTCAGTAAATCTGACAAATTTAATTATGGGGTATATGATTATGTATATAATATTATTATGTGTAAAGGTTCGTAAGTCAAAACAATTGTAATCAATTACAGACCTTACGACTATCTTGTCTACTTTAAACAATATAAAATTATGGTATTAAAGGTAAAGGCAACTTTTATAGCCTATTTGAAGGGTCTTTAAGTTATTATGCCCTTTTATACTTACAGAAAAATTTTTACATAAAATTACTGGCACAGTGGTATTCCTTCTTAGTCCTCAGTGTATTATGAGTTGTGTTAGTTGTGTTAGAGCACATTTACCATCAGGTGGCTTTTGAGCTCGTTTGCTTTCTCCTTGGCATGACAAAGTCGTGGTTTGAACATACTTTACTCTGTAAAGCAGTACATTATTTCATCTTTTAAGTGACCATCGACATTCTAGCGAAAAGGGACCAAACTACAACGGGCCCGCAGAGCATTTCTCTCAGCGGTATCGAAAAAAGAAGTTCTTGGGTCTTGACATTTTTGATGCATCTTTTGCATGCACGATACCAAAATGCTATATTATTTTTAAAGATTTAAGTAACCGAATAGTCTTTCTAAATGTAAACAAACATACATAATTATTAAAGAGAAATGAACTGTTTCCAAAGAACAATCATAAATTCTAGTTAAGGTAAATCCAATTCAAATGTAGTAAGGCTTAATTATAAACGGTCTAATGAATGCTACAAAATTTCACACCGCGAAGCTTATTCTGCGAGTATCGAACCTCGTAATGCAATCGCTTCGTTTGAATTGAAATTGCTAGGCAGTCAAGTTGACTATTGTGCATACTTCTATCTGAGGTAATGCTTAATCTACTTAATTATTTGTTCTTCTTCATTAATATATATACTTACAACCATCAATATATTGAATCTTCTGAATTTGAATTGATCGTTTTCGTAATAGTCTGACTGAGACAAAATTGGGGATGTCAGTTTTGAATGTTAGTTGGAATTGTCTTTTTTGCAGATTTATTTAGAATATGAGATATACAAAATAAATTGAGTTGACCATAAAGTGCGTGAGATTAATTGTGTAAAAAATATATTAATAATAAACTTTTGGAATATTAGAAGGGAAAATTAAAGCTAAATAAAACGAAAATAGTTAAATGATTTACTAGAACAAAATAAACTATTCTAGTCGTCGGCGATAATAGCTAACCATCTAGAATAATTCCCACAGCTCTCCTGTCGATTAGATTATTTATGATCGTTTGTTAATTCTAACGAACCTTAACCATGCGTTTGGCGTTTCACTTCCGTATTGCTTTGCTATTGTAAAGTAATTAGTGTTAAGTGAAATATGTTCAATTACTATTTACGGTAATTGCTTGTTATTATTGTTGTTGAAACAAGAAGCCGTCTATACTCGGATTCACAGAATACATCTCAACCACATCGCATGTGTGGAAAGTTTTATACGGTAACCTATATTTAGTTTGAAAAACTTGTGCGTTTGTCCGAAATTTTCATTTGTACGAAAACAATACAGGAAAGTTAAACAATTACAGAGAAAAATGATGTTCAGACAAACAAAAATTACGACAAACTAAAAAGTGGACCAAAGTCTTTCAAAACATCGATCGATAGGTTACCGTATAGAACTTTCCACATGCGATGTTGTTAAGGTGTATTCTGTGAATCGTATACGGGCGTATATACTCGTATTATATTACTGGGATACTATGCTACTCGGGTTAAACCATTTGCTTTTGACATGTATGTATGTAATGCCCTATGTATGTGTGTAAACACTATATTGTACAAAGAAAAGAAAGAAATATAGAATAGACAAAAATATATATTATCAGGGGTGTACAAAGGCGAACTTATCCCTTTAAGGGGCATGTTATCGTATTGTCAACGTTATGATAGCTCTTATTCACTTGACTGTAATGGCGACCGACAAAGTAGAATAAGACCTCTGTTAGAATACTTTAATTATTTCGACATTATTTAAGTGAAACTGAGTAATTCGTGCAATTGTGACATTTCAAAATGAAGACTATAAAGTTTTGTATAATTTAAACCATTTATACATCGATTCAACCACTCGTGTGCAATACAAACCAACCCAGTGCGAGTCGAACTCGCACCCGAAGGGTTCCGTGCCATTGTTGTATCTGCTCCTTGCCCGATTCTTTAATTATTATTTACTTATTACGGCTGATACAGCCCGTCGACATACAGAAGGAATGATAATGGATGGTTAGTATAGGGTGACTAAAAACGTGTTTTTGTTTCTAGAAGCGTTGTTATCCTCCATTTGCAACAGCTTGAATTATACGTGGTGCCACTCTGTTACAGGTCCATGCGATGTCGAAACCGGTCAGGCTAGCATCATTGTCGATATAGAAGAGAGCAGAGGAGATCGTAAGTGCATCTCTACTTAGAGCAAATCCATAGAACTTTGTATCAAATTAAAGGTTAAATGTTAGATTTTGAAACAGTACTTGAAATTTCTCAACTGTAGATCTTAAGATTACCTTGAAATTGAATATGACAATTATTGCTAGTTGTTTGCAGCACAGAAGTACAGTCAGAATCCAGAGGTGTTTTTACCAAGGACTTAAGTATTAATGTATGCTCTTTGTTTTTTACAGAAGTAAACCAAAGCACGGTCCCAGCAGAGCTTCCTATTGTGGGTGATCCAGATGTGGACGTGGTGCTGACCACGGTGTTTCCAAAGGGACCTACGCTGTTCCAGCTTGATGGCAAGCGCTTGCAGCTGTTGCAGCCGCTGGATAGAGATGCGGACAATCTGTCACATATGGTGTTCCAGGTATATTATTAGAAATAAGGACTCCCTAAGGACAAACACGTGAATAGACTCGCGTAGAAGCATTGCATTTAGTTCCGTTTTAGGGTCGGTGGTGCATTGGTGATGGCAATCTTGAGATAGCACATATCTACGGGTCACAAATCCTATACTTACCATCAGGGGTCTTGTGTACTGTGTGCCTTCTCCGTGCTATCAAAAGAAAGAACTCTGTATAACCTGTTATGTTTTGTAGAAAAGCCTTCCTATATCTAGATGTACTCTTGAGTTAGCCGCTCGGCATCAGATTAGTATCGCCTCAGATTGAGTAAATTGGTTATGTGTATGAAACATCATAATCAAAATAGTTGGCTTAACGTTGTCTCGATATTTTACTTAGTATTTTTATGGTAACTGTTACATCGAGTCGCTGGCCGCTGCGTTGGCGCCTCAGTAGTGCTTTGCGGCTCTGGTGAAGCACGCTAACAGCTGGGTTACAACGGCGAACGAGGCGATGAAGTAGCGTGGTTTTAAGCTAGTGCTGAAATCATGTGTCTGCGGCAACCTTTAGTTTACCTATCTACATATTTATATTTTATTCACTTCTGCGGGTATGGCTGCGTCTATATCACGTGTCAAATGTTGATAAAGTATCTGTCACTCTCGTACTTACGAGTATCTACGTGTCAGAAGGTGACGGATGCCTTATCCATACTTTTTCATGCGATAAACGCAGCCATATTAGGCCCTCTGTATGATATAAGCAGGGGTCGGACAAAACGTGCGGATGACGTCAAACCACTTATAGGATGATTTCAAATAGTGTTTTTGATTTTCATAATCAATCATGGATTTGCAACCTGTCACTAATACACCGGTAACCATCTTAACCTGATTATGCAAAACGTGGTTACAGAATTATCAACAACTTATTTAAGGGTGCTTGGTAATTCTGTAGCTCTGCCTACCCCACTCTGAAGAATGAAGGCGTGAGTTTATGTATGTATGTATAAACAATTATCACTTATCATTTATCAACCTCCTTATTAAACGATATCGCCACTTGAAATGAGTAAGTACGTTTTTGACTGACATTGTCAATCAGATGAACAATAAATTGACTTCGTTATTGTATAGCTATTGTATATTCACAATTATATTTAGCTAAAATCTATATTTACTAATGTATAAAAAAACGCTGTAAAATGTCATAATCTTAAGTACCCGAAACCGACGTGCATGCATGACTCGATGTATGAATGTGGAAGAAGCGAAAGATATTTGTCAGGATCGTAGCAGGTGGAAAGAAGTGGTTTCTGCCTACCCCTCTGGGAAACAGGCGTGATATAATGTATGTATGTATGTAATTTTAAATAATCGTACCTTATGGTAACAAGTTTCGTGAAATTTATTTTATTCACTACATCACCCTACCACCTGTATTATTAAAACTATGGATTTATTTTGTTACTTCATTACTACTTCTTCGTTACTACATGTCACACGGATGTTAAAATACAAACATCATCCTGTGTGCAAGATTAGGTACGTCATTTTTACGTCATTCGCACGTTTTGTCCGACCCCTGGATATAAGGCAATGGATATATGTAGGTATATTGATTAACAATGACTACCGCCCGTCACAACTTGCTAAAGATTTGCATCATTAACACTAAACCGTTACGCTGCACCTCAATCGCATTGTTTGTTTTTTACACCTCTCTTGATGCCCAATCTAAACACGTGTGAATGTAAACTTAATTAACACGAGGAGATACTCATCTTTGAATGAGGTCCATACAACTATAAATACGAATTTCATCACCTACACAATAGCTTAATTGGGTTAAAAATATTCGTTCTTCTAGAGAAACGCTGAGGTGAATCTGCATATTGATGTCAATATAACCCGTTAAGATGATAATTAATGATCGCCGAGTCGCATACAGAGCTACAGCTTAGTTATACTTAAAGAAAGATCACTGGTACGGCTCAAACGGTATATTGGATAATGGGCTTTTCGAGTTGCGTTTTAAGGCATTATGTGAGAAGAATAGGATTTCATTAATGAAAAACAGTCATGTCCCCTGGGATACGAAATACTTATTGAAATATTTACTTTACAAATTAAAGAATGAATTGAAATGAAGAATGTTCTCCTAGTTGTATTTGGACATCCTTGTGCACTTTTTCGCTGTATTTCTAGGGCTGTGTTTGTATATTTGTACGAGTATCCCTCCTACGATGTCCTATCCCCTATAATTCAATGTCCCCTAAGTTGACCACTGTCACACGCGAAGTATACTGCTTCTAAATGTTTAAGGGTCACTGGCACCAAAGAAATAACATTGCTTTAAGACACTAACTCGAGTTAGTAAACGTCAGATTCATAATAATGAAAACTGTGATTTTAACTCGAGTGGCCCTAAGTCTCCAGCACACTACATATTTCCACCGCATAGATCTAAGACGATGTAGATAGAACCGTTTTAAAACTGCAGCGTTTTACAACCAACTTACCGCTCTGTTCTTATCTTTCCAGCTGGTTTGCCAAGTGAAAGCGACGAAGCGTCGGCGCACCACCACGGTAATAGTCCGTGTCTCGGACGTCAACGACAATGCGCCTGCGTTCCAGGGAGTGCCGTATGAGGCCAATGTGTCAGAGGTGAGGAGGAGTCCCTTTGTCAATAATGTTAGAGTTTAATGTTTGTTTAGAGGTTTGCTTAGGCTAAGATTTATGACTTGGTCTGAGAAATATTCCGCATATTTATTTGAGCGTTGCTCGGGTTTTTTTTGTGGGTATAGTAAGTACCTACTCTATATTTATGTACTAGACTAATCCACAGATATGGATTTTGTATGCTGATTTGTTCCGAATTTATTCAGTGGTTCATCGTGATCGTGAGAACCTTTTTAGAACTTTTTTAACCGACTTCAAAAAAAGGAGGAGGTTTTCAATTCGACTGTATTTTTATTTATTTAGTAGGAGTTTGATATAGTATGATGATTTTAAAATACACGTTATCTTGTTAACTGAGTGAAAAAGACTAATACAGCACGGGTAGCACAAGTTGTATTTTCTTGCTTGTCGCTCAGTGCGTCTCCATCGTTACCGACTAGACAGAAAAGGAGATCCGAGCGACAAACAAGTAGCGGGCAACCAGCGATTGTATGCAATTGGTACATGCCACGTGTGTCACTGCCTGTGAAGGTAAATACGCCTCAGTGTCGTGTACTTAATAATTGACCGGGGAAAGTAGATATAGCCGGAATTATAAGAGCTTGGAGACCTTTTCGCGGTGCAAATTAGCTAGAACAGAAATTTGCACCTAGCAGCTTGTCACCTGCTAGCTGAAAGTAATGCAAAGCTGTAGTAACCAGGATGTATGTGTAAGTAGTGACGATAACGTGAACATTTTATCGTTAGTCGTCAGTTAATTTAACGTTCGCTTTAACTCAACGCAATGACATTAGCGCAAGGGTGCTGTTAAATCTTGGGAGCCTAAACGTCGCTAAGGTTAAAAACGTCCTATGCAAAGAAATCTGGTTAGAACAAGTTGAAAAAATATGTTTGGCTATTTTTATTAGTTTTAAAATTTAAAATTTGATGTGATGTGGGATCTTACTACCGAATTAAACAGACGTTTTATTACCACTTTTTTAGTACCTCGGTTGATTGTCTGTCTGTTTATTTATTATTAGTTTATTAGTTCTGTTTGAGTCAGTCATTTTTGCTGGTAACATGGCTGGCATTACAACATTTAACATCGCTTATTCTAATAAAAAATATCACCATCGCAGGTTTTTTATTTTTCGTAAATCATCATCGTAGCTTTTACGTATAAGAAAAAGATCACGATTACTTTATGGCCATACGTCGGTCAATATTCCTTCCTATGAATTTCGAAATATCCTTTCTCAAAGTAAGACCATAATTAATTACTACTGCAGTCTATGCATGCAATTTGTTTCTACTTTAAAAAGTTTAGGCCCGTGCATCGTGTATCAGATTGTCAGCCAATCCGCGATAGATCAATTTTATAGTTATTAGATGGTTATATAGTTCAATTGTACATTTGTACATGAAACTTATATTATAATTTTTATCATTTGTTTCAGCTGGTGCCCGTTGGGACAACGGTGTTCGATAAAATACAGGTTGTGGATCTAGACGTCGGCGTCAACGGTCTTGCCGAGTTTTTCATTGTACCAGGAGACAATAACACGTTAGAGGCTAGCAATGCAGTTGATGGCTACGGGTATTTCTCCATACCCCTGCCACATCAAGGCGTTGTGACGGTCAACAGGAGTTTAGATTACGAGCGCACGCAGCAGTATCTAGTCACTATTGTAGCTTCTGTAAGTACCTATTTTGCTATATTTTGCTAACTACTGTCAAGAACAATGAAATATATATCACTGTAAAATCGACATTCCAATGACAGATGATAAATATCAAACGTTCAAAAGTTCTCATTTCGTTTAATTCTCTCTTTGGTAGCGACAATAGATTACCAAAATCAACTTACAAGTCATGATCTACACATTGCCTTTTTGTCCATTTGGAGTTAAAATGATATGAATATGATCGAAATATATATTTACAAGTAAATTAATACTACAGTATACGGTTTTAAATAAACTAACCCGTTTCATTACTGACATTTTAATCCTTTCTTCCAGGATCGTGCGCGTGATACCAAAAAACGAATGTCAAGTACTACCACATTGACAGTAAATGTCCAAGACGATGACGACCAGGACCCCTCGTTCATCTACAAGGGTTGCACTTTGCACGAAGGCGCTTGTATCAAACCGGAGTACACAAGCTATGTAAGTTTCCAACCAAATTGGATTGAAGCGTCACAATTATCCATGAGCGTTTTCCAAATAAAGTGTAAATTGTTAAAGACAAAAATTAAGAAAATGTAACTTTATGACAAATTTACGTGACGCAACGGAAAAGTTTAATTTTATTAGTTCTTAATTAATAAAATTAAACTTTAATTAGTTCTTAAATATTTACACTTTTTATGAAAAACACCCCCATATCAGGGAAATGGAGTCAAAAACTGTTAATGAGGCGCATATTGACCATAAGTGTCGAGTTTCATAAATCCATGGGATTCAGAGTGCTCTTGCCAGCCGACTTATGAGCTTGCTCGGGGTATAAAGAGACGGGATCAAACAGGTAAAAATCTCAATAAAACAGAGGTAGTCTCGATTTAACAAACTATGTAGTCAAAACAAGTAAACAAGCACAAACTAAGCGTTGGTTTTTGAAATATTACATTATTATTTTTTTTTTGTATCACTAGGTCAATAGCGGGGTACTAGCCGGTATTTTATCCATCGAACCAGAGAAAATCCAAGCAGTGGACATGGACACTTTAGACGCTCGGATCCGGTACAGCATAGAGGCTGGCGAGCCAGATTCCTGGGCTAATTACTTCTCTATTGACCAGAACACGGGCGCTGTGAGGCAGCTCAAACCGGTTGATACTAGTATTGCTAAGAAGTTCCAACTGGGTATTAAGGTAAGAATGTTCATATTCTCTCAAAGTCTAGTTTCTGACTGATAGGGAATTGTTGCTAGTAGTGCGACAAAAATTCTCATAGCCAGATAAGATAATTAAATGTAACTTAAATGTTCAAGTTTTTATGGTCTTTCCTAGTCTGTTTGGTAGGATCTGGAAAAGTCAACCAATCCTCTCTTTGTTTAAACACACATGTATTTGAACTGAATATGCTGCATAGACGGCATGTATAAATTGTCTTATATGTGATATAAATATAAATATATGGTATGCCTAATATGTATCTTTGCATGACACGTAAAGCATTTCATTTTTATTGATTCCAGGCTGAAGAAGTATCAGAAAGTCGTCGCTACACTCTAGCTTTGCTGACCATAACAGTGCGGCCAGTCGACGCAAACCCACCGATTGTCGAGGCCACGGCAGAAGAGGGAAGTGTTGAGGAGAACTCACCAAAAGGGACTAAAGTCTTAGACGAAATGGGGGAACCTTTACGGTTGAGCGTTTCAGATGCTGATTTGGTAAGATATTTGTAAAATAAACTAAATAATTACGTATGTTTTGCGACCAGGCTGACTTGTACTTGTGTTTCTATGTTGCGAGTGTAACCCATTAAAGATGCATTATTATCTCAGCAGAGTTCGGTAATCGAAGTTATATTCGGACCTGGCTGGTGTACTTTTAATAGAGTACAAATTAATAGGCTTGTTTTTTTTTACTTTTAATATTTTGAATTTATTTTTGTGCAATGATTTCATGACATGTTTCAATACTTTTTCAGGGGCCTGGTGATCCTATACCTAACTATACGTTTGAATTAACGACTAGCTTCTTCGATATCGATAAGAATGGAATACTTGTGGTCAACGACGAAAGGCTAGACCGGGATCCACCGAATCCAGGGAAATTCAGGTTCCAAGTGAGTAACAACACAAATAATAAGAATGTTACGCAACGCAAACCGCATGAGAATATATACTCATGTTGCTTACTAAATACCTATGTCATACGTCTGGGGGCTTAATTAAAAAAAATGCTTTCTCTTAAAAATATAAACTTTGGTAATTTATGTCTATTGATATTTTCGTCTATAATCAGGTGGTAGCCCGAGAGGCCAATGGAGGCGCCGCGTCAGCCCCGCTCTCGTTAGCGGTGCAGTTGCTCGACCAAAACGACAACGCCCCGGTCATACACAAGACGCAACCCATCAACGTGCCAGCCAACTTAGAGCCCACTGAAGTTTACAAGGTAATTTCGCTGCTTACTATTATCATTGTTTTTCAATTGTTGAGACAGCTAGCAATCATCACATGCAGAGACAAACTAATTAGACGGATAAAGTTTTTGTTTTTTTATTCCGTGAAAATGAAGGACGAGTGTTGCTAGATTTAATAGAAATTAAATAGTATGAGGAATTGTCGGTGTTAAATAAAACAATGTACCTACAATGTTTAAACGAATACATTAGACTAACGTAAAATTTTAATATCCTTGATTCCTCATGCCGAAAACTTTTTAAACATTGTGCATTTTGAGTAGAGTTATTGACTTGTATCTAAGCATCGGAGAAACAGCATGATTTATGAGTTGTAATTATTTATGTAACAAACTTAAAACTTAACTACTATCTTGCAGGTTCAGGCGATGGATATTGACGAGGGTAAAAATGCTGAGATCACCTACAGTATATACCACGTATCCAACAACG
The DNA here is from genome assembly GCA_963966035.1 of Acleris laterana. NCBI lineage: Eukaryota > Metazoa > Arthropoda > Insecta > Lepidoptera > Tortricidae > Acleris > Acleris laterana. The sequence goes on along the minus strand of OZ014448.1, from coordinate 8,254,697 downwards.
GGGGAAACAAGTTCACTATAGATCCCGAGACTGGAGTCATTTGTAAGTTATACATAAAATCGTTTACTTTTAAAATGTTATCCGTTATCTGATGTTAAAATTAGGTAAGTTTAGTCAAAAACTTTATATCTAGAAGGTCATCGCATCAAATATGAAATATGTAAGTATATACCTTATTATCAGTGGCATAGGAGCGTATTGATATTTTTGACTCCCTGGGACCCTGTATGTATTTTTGACTTTGACTGTATATAGTATATTAACGACACAGTAAGTATATACTTACACACTTACTGTGTCGTTAAAAAATTCAACCGTAATAACAATTATTGTAAGATTTATTCTTTTATGGTCAATGAATGGTTAAGAAAATATTTTTATATATGCTTTATCAACTCTACTAATGTTTTTTTTTATAGCGAGCACCGGCCATTTGCAAGCAGGTGAACAATACAGCGTAACTGTGGGCGCGTCAGACGCCGGCGGTCTCAGCTCGCAGGGCATCGTAGAGCTCTCGGTGGCGCCCGGGCCCAACACGCGCCCGCCGCAGTTCTCAGCGCGCGACTACCACGCGCCCGTGTCCGAGGGAGCTGCCATCAACTCCACTGTCACCACTGTCACTGTGAGTCACTCCACACGATACAGCGTCGCGGTCTCAGCACGCTCACTCAGATAAAAAATTTACTTGTCTTGGTAGCGAATGTTCTTGACAATTACCCATCAAGTATCTACTCAGGATGAGAGTTGTGCGTCAGGTATTAGACGAGTCGTGACGATATTACATAAACCCTAGATCTTTTGACTATACAGGGGCGGTATAAAAATATATGTATTCCACCCATGTCTAGAAGAGTTATTAAATAATTAATTGCTCTGTCCCAATGCCCGTCTTCCTTAATGCATAAATAAATACGCTTAGTTATTCCGCAAAAACATTTTTGCAGTCATGTAAACCGTAAGTTATGTAAAATGTGCAGAAAATTACCATTCTTTATCCTGCCACCAGGGTTGAAATTATGAACGTTGTTTTTATTTTCCAGGCCAAAGATCCAGAAAACGAGCCAGTTACCTACTCTATTGTGTCCGGAAACGACTTGCGCCAGTTCTCTGTTGGGTCAACCACTGGTATCATTACCGTCATCAGGAGGTTGGACAGAGAAGTGCTGACGAGATATCAGTTGGTACGTATATTCTGAATGAGAAAAATCATTGTTGAAATTTGGGCAATTCTTTCCAAGAGGGAAAAACTATGCTAAACTGTGTTAAATTTATATTCAATATTAATACATTATGGAAAAGGCTGGCAATGTCCGGCAGCGGACGTCCTTTGACTGATCATATCAGATGATAATTGTGATGATTATGTAGATGATGTAATTTTTTGAAATATTGATAATGCCCTGTTCTTCTGTTTATTCTTGTGACACCGTTTTTTTTTGTTAATCCGCTGTTAAAATGTTCTTTTTTGTTTCTTAATGTTTTTACGTTTAAATAATTGCAGATGATAAAAGCCGAAGATCCTGGAAAGCTTTCCAGTACAGCCACCGTTAATATCAAGGTCACTGACATCAATGACAACAACCCCGACTTTGATGAGGACAGCTATGAATTCCGAGTTAAAGAAGGTATATCATATTGTGTAATAAATACATCCACGAATACAAAAGTCAGATGTTTACTGTAAAAGTTAAAGTTATTGTATCTCGGAACATGTTAGGAAAATGATGTCCCCTGATATTTATTTATTTAAATGATTCTTAACACAAGCTGTTATATAACTTATAGCACGACAAAAATAAAGCGCGCGTCGAAGCGCTTACACCGTTAACCAAGAGTCTATGAATGCTTAATCCGCGCACAATATTAGTTGTGTCCCGCTGTAACACGAATTAACTTTTTGAGTGTGCTTAGAATTAAATTTATAATAGAAATAATAATGACCTCGTAGTAAGCGTCGTTGGTAGTACTGCCTACGAAGTTAGCGGCGAGTATGTTTTGTATCTTTTTTTTTTTATGGCAAAGAGTAGACAAACGAGCACACAGGCCACCTGATGGTAAGTGGAAACTGTGACCCATAGACATTCGCATTCACAAGAATGCAATGCAATCTTAAGACTGCAAATGCGTTGCCAACCCTGAGGACTAAGATAGAATGCCTCTATTAGCATAGTCATTTCACCGGCACTCTTATCCCCAAACCGGAACACAACAATGCGAACACTGCTAAAACACACACTGTTAATGGTTTGTCTCCACATAAATATGACTATAGTATCTAGTCCCACAGTAGGTACAATACGGCTCAATTGAGGGCTAGATGAATTTGTGTGATGTTAATTGATTTATTTATTCTACAGGTTTGACAAGCGAGTTCGTAGGGTACGTCCATGCCACAGACACTGACGAAGGCATCAACGCGATGGTTAGTTACAGCCTCCCGCCTCATCTGCCGTTCAGTATTGATAACGCCACGGGAATGATCAGCACGAAGACTGCACTCGACTATGAACATACTAAGGTAGGTGTTCATTCCTAAATACTATTTCCTGTTTAAAATAGTTTTTTAGAAGGCCAATTATTGAACAGGCCTCCTAGTTAATAGTAAATGGGATCGTGGGATAGAAATTTGCATTCTGGGGACTATCGGTTAACTGGAAGAGATCCCTTAAAGGGATAAGTTCGCCTTTGTACTTTCTAAATCTGTAAATATTGTATTTGATTTTCTGTTAAAGTGTGTACATACATACATACATACATATATACGTACTATAATCCCAAGACTGCAATCCTAAGATTGCAAATGCGTTACCAAAGTACGAATATCCTAGTAAATTACACCATTGTCTCATGACACCAGGGGGGTTATTATGACATAACTGTGCAGTTCAGTTTACTCTGAGAGAAAAGGACGGAGAGATATAACTGCTATACGCTCTGTTCTTTACTGTCGCCGTATGAACTGCATAGCTATGTCATAATAACCCCCCAAAAGAACAACTCGGACCCTGTTGCTTGGTGGTGGGTTAAAGATGGTGGTAGCGACCCAGACGAACGCTGCACAAGATTCTACCACCACGCAATACAACCCTCCTACATGGCTGATATCGATTGATGCAGCTTTGGTGGTCTCATTTGTACCATTCTTCAATGAAAGAGATGATATTAGGATGTCCTCGATTGACCCTAGAAACTTTTTGATAGTTACTACCTAGCAAACACTTTCTTTCCAGCCTCAACAGTAATGTATTTTTCTCGACTCATTCCAGGAGTACGCATTCGTAGTAACAGCGACGGACGGAGCCATCGACAAGCGCTTCGGCACCGCGTCTGTGACAGTGCAAGTAGAGGACGTTCCCGATGAGAAGCCAATCTTCCCGCAGATGGTTTACTCGGTGCATGTGCCGGAGAATGTAGCTAACTACCCTGTCGTTAAGGTTCAAGTGAGTACATCTGCCATTGGTTGTCATTTTTAACCGTTCTACGTGTGTGTATGTCTGTGGCATCGAAGATTCTATACAGTTAGACCGATAGAGAATATTCATGACTTGTTAACAGCTTCAATAAAAGTTGATATAAAAACAGTTGTGAATAATAATTTTATGAATAGCTATAAAATAACCAAGATATAATATAAGCCAATGATTTATTCATATCTCTTTTTAGCAAAACAGAATTTAACAAAAAGTTTATGTGGCCGACCTGTTACATGACGTCACAGTTCATATCGGGTCTCACTGTCTAATTGGCAGTTTAAAAAGCTTGTATCACCCGTATGTCAATTACACTTTTCGTGAGCTCTTTTACGGTATTTTCATATTTTATTGAGAAATGCGATATAAAATCAAAGCATATTCTCTTTTCGGACGCAGTTCTAAAAAGTAGAGCTATTTTGATCTGTGTGGTTCGTAGAAGGGATGTTAGGAATGTCATGTTTTTCACATTTTAAGGAATATTTAACATTTTTTTTGATGTGAAACGCACCAGTGTGTTATATGCTAAATACAGTAAGTGTATGTGGGTGATTCTTCAAAGCCCTGATTTTAGATGTCCAGGGATTTATTTCTAATAACTAGTTAGACAAGAGGTTGGTTTTTCAACTAGCATTAACGGATATAGGTAAGACTATTTTTGGATCTTGACTTTTGAATTGCTGTATTTTTTTGAATAGTGTTTCGATTGATCGTTTTGCGTTGTATCTTATAGATTTGCATATTTATATTGCTAATGCTTGTATAAGGCCTAAGCACCTCACAGGAAATATTTCTCAATTCACAATTTTTTCCTTTATTTTCCAGGCTGAGGATCCGGACACAACTCCAGAGATAACCTACACCATTCTCCGCGGCGATACTGAGCTTTTCTCAATAGACCGCAAGACCGGCACCATCCGCACTATCCAGGAGTTAGACCGGGAAAAGGCCGTCAGGCACGAGCTGGTGATCGGCACTGAGGAGAACCCGGAGGAGAAGTCAGGGGCCACCACCACTGTTGAAATATTGGTTGATGTGAGTATAAATTATGGAATTCAATCATAAAGGTCATCAGTGAGGTTGGACAAGTTGCTTAACGCTAAACGATTTTAGAAAACTGACTAAATTTATGGAATTGATGTATATAGGCGCTCGACGCGGCCGTGTGACATCTTACGTCGATCTTATACATTTTTGGTTACGATAACGAACGCCAAATGCATTTTGTCTCGAACCTTTGGGTTGTTTACTGATTGACTTAATTTTTACTTTGACTGGTGATATTAAGAAAGGTTTTTGGTAAGGTTTACGATTGATTATAGTTAAATAGTTTCGACCTTTCTATGTTAAGTCAATGCCAAAACGTTTCTGGCTTTCTTAAATGGCTCAACAATTACCCCAAGACCCTGTAGTAGTTAACCTGTATGATAAAATCACGTGCCTTACTTGTCTAACAAATGCATTTGTTGTTTTTTAGTTTAAAGAGTTTGTTTTTCAATTGGTCTCTATATTTTTTGTTTCAGGATAAAAACGACAACGCGCCAATCTTCACCTCAGTCGTTCGTCCAATCACCATCGAGGATTCCTCGTCAATAGGCAGCCTGGTACAAACTGTGACAGCCGTGGATGCTGACTCAACGGCTCCCAACAACAGGATCCGATACAAGTTGGTTGGCCGCGGCAAGGCCTCCAAGTACTTCCATGTGGAGCCTGACACCGGTGCCGTGAGGGTTCGGGATGACTTGAGGAAAGAAGCTGATAGTGAATATACGGTGGGTAATTTATACTACAGTAAAAAAAATGCGTCAAGGTCTTTTAAGCAAGCATCTTTTAATTTATTATGTAATTTTTTTATATTTGATCAATCACTATGGCATCCGTAATACAATGGGCCTATATATTATGTAGGAAGCGATTTAAAAAAAATGGTATAACGTGTGGAATTTATAATAAGCACGACGCGGGAAATCCTGAGCTTTCGTTTAATCCTTTAAATTTTGATATTTTTCTAAAAAGGCTAACGTTATTATGTAGGTTTCTTGATTAGACTCCTAGAGGTCATCCATATCATGTTATAACCAAGAAGACAAGTAGTAAATGAAAAAAAACGAATCGGGACTTTACAATTGAAAAAAAATACCTTTTGCTGGAGTTTCTTGCAGCGCTTCTCCGCAATGATGATCTTGTTCAATGCAATAGTAGATTCACTCCATATAACCCTCATGTGGCTAATTTACTGAATACACTTTTTTTTGGAAAGCTTTGCGTCCAGCGACTTAGATTGCAATGTCTCCGGTTTGTGCATTTAAATAATAATTTGCTTTATTTCAGGTCGACGTGCAAGCATACGATCAAGGAGAACCAGTGATGTCGTCAGTAATAAGCCTTACAGTATACGTCAGTCATTCCGCTACTGTGCCGCCAGACGTGAGTTTAGATCGATCTTTTTATGTTTCGATCAATCGATCTGCATTCGATCTAGAAAAAAAACACTTGCATGTACAGTTCGTGCGTTAAAATAGTTTGCATGCTCTGATATGCCGGCACAATTTGTACAAAGAAGGGCTGCAATGCACACTAATTTGACGAACGATCAATTTTTACTATTCGTTTTATTTTCCAGGTCGGGCTTGGCTTCGCGGATACTGTGTACACAGAGCACGTAGCAGAAAATTCTGCCAATGGCACTTTAGTAAGAATTCTACCTCTTTTGAATAAGAGGGAGCATTCTCCAAATACCCCGCTAAAGTGTAAACTGACAGACTCTTCGCAAAAAGGTACCTATTATTTTACATCCAGTTCCTTCAGTATCTTGACGACTTGGAAAGTGAGGCTCAATTCGCCTCAGTTAATACGAGCTTGAGATTTTGGCTGAAAACTTATTTTCTATGAAAATAAAACAACCTTATAGTTATTCAGGGATAGTGTAGCTTCCCGTTAGTGAAAGTTTTTTTTTATCATTTTTGTTGGTTCAGAGATTATGAAAGAAAAGAAGAAAAGACAGAAAAATAAAAAAAACACATTTATTCACTACATACACAAGACACACAAAAAAGTAAATTCAGAAAACAGCAATAAACAAGTAGTTTGTGTGTCTTCGCGGCAGTGAATCGGACTCTGGCTCAGTATAATGCTGAGGAGTTAAACACCTGCAGCGCTGATTTTCAGCCAGCCCGCAACTAAATAAACAAACGTCTTTATAATATTATGAAGTATCATAAAAATGCCAAATTATGTGGAACGTGTAATTTTTCACGCTTATTTTTTACTTTTAGGAGTATTTTACGTAAAACTAACAGAAGAGCGCGATTGTGCTATCTACCTGAACACAAGCTCCCTCGACTACGAAACCCTCAACGAGTATTCCCTAGAGATCCAACTGGAGTCCATCCAGGGTCTGATCAATCCAGAAAGCAGCAAAGCCAACGTGAAAGTTCATGTTACGGATGTCAACGATAATTCCCCTGTCTTCGTGTTCCCTGACAAATCTACCATAGCTGGCGCTCACGGGAAATATTTCGCCATCGTCGCTAAGGACATGCATATGGGCACTAATGTTGTCCAAGTTAAGGTTAGTTTTTGTACTACCTATAATAGGGAATATGTTTTGGAACAAAAAGATTTCAAGTGACATCGATGTCCTTTTTTTGCTATTCGATAATATTCTATCGATGTACTCAATCGAAGTAGTGTTTTAGAATAGAAAACGTTGAATAAAAGAACAGCTTTCATAGTTTAGTATGTCATCGAAATTGAAATTTAATTTTAAAAGTAAGTCTCGGTTATACATTTCATGTAAGGTCACAGTATAGAACATTTTAATATTGAAATCGTCAAAAGTATGCACAATTTTTTATATAAAGAAAAAAAAGGTTTTGATAAAAAATAAAAACTACAATACCTACCTATACCTATACATAGCATCATGTTGCAAGTGTTAAAACATATTGATATTGTCTGTGGTTACATGTTGAGACTGTTAATTTTTTTATCCAGGCCAAAGACAAAGACAGCGGAGAATACGGAAAGATTGAATACCACAAGCACTCCTGGACTAAAGCTGCCGAAGAATACTTCAGTCTGGAAACTGATACAGGAGTAATCAGTAACATCAAGACGTTCGAGAACGTTCCTCCGAATATACTGCCGTTCAAGTTTAGTGTCACCGCGCGTGACAACCCTAATTCACCACAAGACTATAACATTGCTAGGACTTCGGTTGTGGTAAGTCTACTTAGCCTACTTAGTTTAGTATCCATAAAATCTACCAGTCTTCATTTTGTCTTTCAGTACGGTCGGCCTTATAAGTAGCTGGACACTTCAATGCTTTTCCACTTTAACGTCATGTTTGAATTGCTACACTTATCTGTCAAAGTCGTTAAAACGACAAGGTAAAAACATGTGCAGCTACATAAGATCGATGGTTAATTTACATGCATACAATAGGCTTAGGCAGAGCTACCAACAATAAAAAACCATGATAATGCTGAAACCACCTTTTGCAAAGTTAGGCTAAGATGTCAGATGTGTGTAAGATGTGGTGAATTACCCTTTAAAAAGATGTGTGTGAACTAGCAATACGGTGTGTAGTGATTTTTCTCTCGATAAAAACAGATTACTTAAATGACACTGGGTTGTATAAGCGACAAAGGACAGAACTTTAGTAGTTATATAGCTATTTCTATGCATTGCTATGTTACTATACCCCCCTAGATTAGTAGTATTTTCTGTCATTTCTATGTAGATGATGGCACTATGGTTGTGCCTTTCATTCGGTCGCGTACAGTCGAGGACTTTAATTGTTAAGCCACTATGGAACCCTGTCATAATGACAGCGTCAAATTTCTTTCATATGGAAAGAAATTACGATAAAATTAATGATCAACGTTATGCGACAGGGTTCCATAGTGACTTAACACTTAAAGTCCTTGACTGTACCTACTATTTATACCATACCGTATTTTCTAGATAAACCTCCTTCAAAAAGACAACCAACTAGTAGTAGAAGTGTCCAATGTCAACTCCGAGACCCTGCGCCGTCGCGCTCGAAACCTTCTCGACGCTATCGAAGAAAAGAGTGGCCTCGTAGCGGGTCTGGAGAAAGTCACCGACAGACACTACTTGGGAGAAAATGGAACTTTAGAAAGCGACGCGAAGGGCACCGATCTGTGGCTGTACTTGTTGGATCCCAGCACCGGAGAAATATTGACGAGAGATTCGGCCGCTGTCAAAAAGTGAGTAGAGAATTTTAACACTGTTATTAAATTGATCCTTTTTCGTACGCAAACTCGTACGATACATGAAAACGTTTTCTCGATTTTGTCAAATTTTGACCCGTTCTTTTCC